>JARACZ010000010.1:13135000-13660000 GCA_029255805.1 Keiferia lycopersicella | reverse complement strand
ACCAAATTTTTACAAAGAGCGACTGTCATCTGACCTCTGCAGCCTGAAGGCTAACCTGTCAGAAATATTTTTAAAACGTTTTATGAAATGATTTGAATTAGTATTCGTTTTTTTATAAACTATTATTTCAAATATTATTTTAAAATCATTATTTATGTTTATTAATTAGTAATTGCAGCCACTAAATAGTGTTAATATTTTTACAAATTTTATGTTATAAATAGAATTAAATCATGACAATGCAAGCAATATGTTTTAAAAGAAACTTAAATTAAAAATAACGCTTCGCGTTTTATGTGCATAATCTATCAATTATTAAACCATCATAAACCTAAAAATTAAAATATTAAGCTACCATCAATATTTTGTGTAAAGTTGGAAGAATTTCACGAATTATGGAAATAACAAAATTGATCAAAATCTAACAGTAAACTTCTATTTCAGATATTCAATGGCGTACGGTATAATATTCGCAATGGCGTATCTCCTCGCACAAAGATACAATCTACTAGACGATAAAAACCATAGTAACCTATTCACCCCCGGCGTATCCCTAACTGCGACTTTACTAGCATTCATAGGCATAGGCAGTTACGTTACTTTTACATTTTTCTGTACAAATATCTTCGACTGTAATGAAATACATTCATACGTCGCGTGGTTGCCTATAGTCAGCTATATTATACTTAGGAATATATCTGGGGCGCTTAGAACTAGACATTCCAGTATGTTTGCGTGGTTTGGTCAGATTACTTTAGAATTGTTTGCAAGTCAAAGTCATATTTGGTTAGCAGCTGACACTCATGGAGTCCTAGTACTAATACCAGGTGCACCAGTACTAAATCTTATTTTAACGTCATATATTTTCATATGTACGGCGCATGAGATTCATAAATTGACTGGTATCATTTTGCCATACGCAGTGCCAGACGATTGGAGATTAGTGTTAAGGAATTTCGCTATATTCTTAGCTATATTAGTACCTATAGGTATACATGACGGTATGTTTTAATTGTTGTTGATATGGGCATAATTTTTGGCTGTGTGATATTTATTAGTAGAATATTTGAGAAGGTATGATTTTGAAGTAATTAGTTAGCATAAGCATTAGGCTGGTTTCAGAGCGACGCGTCTCGGCAGCGCTGCCCAGCCGCGCGCGCCTCGCATTACACTAGATTGTATGTAGCGTTTCATAGTGACGCGTCTTGGGCCGCGTCTCGGCCGCGCCGCGGTCGGATCTCCTTCGATTGCCAGTAGCGTCGACTTGCAATCTTTTAAGACGTCGTTGTTGCACTCTTTTCAATATAACGTATATAGGTAATATAGTGATTACGTTTGCTGGCATAATGATTCTCTGCACTCGACCGTACACCACAACGAAGCGCGCGCGTCTGAATGTCGTTTCACAGCGAACGCGCTGCCCAGGCGCGCGCCCGAGCCGCGCCCGAGCCGCGCGCGCCTGGGCAGCGCTGCTGAGACGCGCCGCTCTGAAACCAGCCTTATAGTTTTCTAAACACCTTACACTTTTTATGGTACTTTACTATACAGTAAATATTATTAAATGTTTTATTATTATTATTATAATTAAGGTCTATCTATCTCCAATCTGAATCTGAAAATTTCGAATCTGAAATTATTATTTATTTTATTAGTAGGTACTCTTTTTTAAATATTATTGAATCATGCTAAAAAGCTTTTATATATTTTTTCCAAACAGTTGTTTACACTTTTGTATTGAAAAAAGAATAATATTTAATACCAAATCTAAAATTGTAAATAGTTCCTACATGTGTATTTATAATTTAAGCACAAGAATATTATTTGATCTCCACTATTAATATTATATGATGAACGTAACTTTAGGGTGCCATTTTGGATTTAGGTACTTAAATAAAGAAAAACATGTCTTATATTATAACAGTGAGGTTAACCAGTGATCAATTTAAAATCTTTAAATTAAAAAGCATAATATTACCTTCTTTTTGCACTTAAAAAGTATTTTGTATATTAAATAAACCCTACTTTAAGCGAATAAGAAATGTGCGAAGCTGACATTGTAAAAAGTAAGCCTAAGTTAAACAAGAAAAAAAAAACAATAACGCCTTGTAAATAAATGCACAGAAGCACGATATCAGCTTACGTTTTTCTAATTACAAATTAGTAAGTAATCTTGAACAAAATCATGGTAAAGTTATTTACTGCATTTTACATAAGTACTATTTAAAATTTTATTTTTATGTCCACATAAAAACACAGATCTTGATGCAATATCTACGTTTTTTTTGGTATTGATTCTAAACCTTCCGGACCATAAAGTTGAATTCCCATTAAGTTGAACTTTTTGAACGTCGGCTTCCCAATAAGTTGAATCCCAATAAGTTGAATCCTAATATGTTGAATTTCCATTAAGTTGAATCCCAATATGTTGAATTCCCATTAAGTTTATTTTTTCGAACGTCGGCTTCCCAATAAGTTGACTCTTAATATGTTGAATTCAAATTAATTTGAATCTCATTGAATTGAACCCTCAATAGTACTTCCAGAATGTCATATTGTTATAACTGTCCCTAGGTTCCAAAACATCCCTTTCCCAGAATGTCCCTTACCCAGAATTTGCCTTCCCCAGATTGTCGCTCACAAAAACGACATTTTATGAATGACAAGTGTTGAAGTGTGTTTGAAAAGTTTATTAATATTAAGTAAAAGCCGACGTACAAAAAATTCAACTTAATGGGAATTCAACTTTCAAAAAACTCAACTTAATGGGAAGCCGACGTTCAAAAAATTCAACTTAATGGGAATTCAACTTTATGGTCCGGAAGGGATTCTAAATCGACACTTACGAGTACATATTTGATTTTGTGATATCTCATGTTTTTGGTATTAAACATACGTATGTTTACGTACGCTTAGGTAATTTTTCCAAAGAAATAAATAAATACTTTTAAATCAAATAGTTTCTCTGTTTTATTTATTAAGTAAATAAAAAACGTAATAAGCGGTTTGATAAAGAAAACATTTGAAAATAACAAGCAAAATTTTATTTTGTTTTTTTTACACGTTGTGAATAAGATGTAATATAATAATGAATACACCTTAACAAATAATGTGTGTTGTAAAACATATTTACATAAACGCTTACTTACAGCTAGATCAACATATTTGTGACAAAATATTTGAATTTACGTAAATAACTACATAAAATAGTAATTATAATTATCATGCTGAATTGAAAGAACACTTTATGTTGCAGTCATATTAACGAATTCGGTCACTATTGAACTTGACTAGGTTAGGTACCCTACTAGGCAATTTTACTGTCATAAGTAACCAATCATTATTAATTATGGTACTACAACATAAAATTTAATATACGATTGATAAAAACGTTTAAGACAAAAAGATGATAATTCAAATAACATAAATTCACATAGTTTCACGCTCATAAGACAATTTTTATTCTACTTTTTTAAGGGTGCAATTACCTACATTTTTATGTGAACTATAATATACTACATCAATGGTCCTAGGGATGACACGAATTGAGTGATGTTTTTCATACATTATAGCAGAAGAATATTAATAATAATTCTATGCACTGTGGATTTTTTAACTTTAAAATGAAGCGCTAATAAACTTTATTTCGGAATAATGATTATTTTCACACAATACATTTATTTTGAGCTGCACACTATGCATCACAGCATATCCTTTGATATCTGTGTTTTCCTCTACGATGCGTCTAACTAATTAATTACCATTTCTTTAAATCTATTTATCTCTTGCTTTTTTATATTTAATAAATACATGAAATGTCAATTGAATTGAATTGAAGCTCACTATTTTCTAATTATATTTTCTTATTGATAAGCGACGATGCGTGAAATGAGTTTTTAAATTCAAATAAATTTTTTTACTAAATAAAAATACAAAGAAATCTAAAATATGACCATGATGGCTTTGTAACGTTACAATACAGATACCAACACCGATCAAGCGAAAAAGGAATTAGCAACGATTTAAGAGTTAAGTTTTAGAAAATCAGTCTCAACGAACAGGCCATCATTTTTCCCATTATTTTATTAAGTTATACTATTTTACATTTACGACGCGCATTAAGCAACGAATACAATATGCTTATAATAAATATGATCAAAAGGTTTTGTTATGTCAAGAAATTTGTTTTTGTCAGAAACAAGTGTCTAAGTTGCATTTCAATTTTATTTCAGTGACTTGATTAAATATGTGTTTTGTAGGTAGTAATATATTATTCACAAATTTGTCGCCAATGCGTCATTTCAAGATCGGAAAGTGGCAGAAAGAAGAACTCTCTCACTTATTCATTAACAATTCCAATTTTTATTAAGCTATATTATTAAGTACCATACCATTTAGTATTAAATAATACATACGACAGTACATAGAAACTAAACACAGAAGCTACGATTGGTTCTTGCACACAGAGTTAAATTCAGTCTTTGAGCAGTCGAATCACATAAAATTATTGCTGGATCGGCATGTAACTAGCTAATAGGTATATCTCTAAAGGACCTTAAAATTACGACCGAGATCATAACGTGTAGCAAAATTACGTTGAAATGTATATATTTTTTTGTTATATCCAAATCTTTGATCTTAAAAAGTTACGTAAAATGGTATATTTTCTTATATCCAAATATTTTGGATGAACCTTTTAGTGTACTCGTACGTTATGATCTTGATGACAATTTAAGGAACAAGAAAGGCAATGGGAATAGCCTGTACTCTTTTCCTAAAGACTTTCTTAAAATTACTCGAATATAGTTTTAGGTAAGTATCTCTCTTACTTTAAGGTGTTATTTCATAATTTTCCACAATTAGAATGTTTTATTTGTAACAAAGGTATGTGATTCCTATTTATAATAAAACTTGGAAGAAATGGATTGTGATTTCCTTCTAGTAAGTAGGGAATTATTCTTTGAAACTTAAAAGGATAAATTAAGGAAACCAGATCTAAAACCTCACGGAAAATTTTAGACAAGATGATATTGAAAGAATATTAGAACCAACGTAATATTTTTAGGTTAGGATTTATGATCTATATTTTATGAAGGAGGCATCTAAACGATTTTGCATTTTCTATTCTATTGGTGCGTCAATTAACATATTATAATTATTTATAATCAAGGTTTTTACACAATTATGTAGATATACCTTAATATAACTCGTGCATTTATAGTCATATACTTTTGTATAAACGTTTTGTGCACATGTATACATTTAAATATTTTTGTCTCTTTTGTTTTTTAACTTACATTCTAAGATTCATTGCAATAAACACGAAAAAATCTTCTCTCGAATGTCAGTTATTCACATTAATTTATTTACATAACAGCAAAAGTGCACAAAAAACGATGTCACAAAATATGCATTTGAGCAATACATTAATTTAAATATATTTACAGAAAGCATTTAATTTTAGACGTAATTATAAATAGTTTTATAAGTAATATGAAAAACTAACTGGCGGAAATGGCAAAATCATATAAACCCTATAATACTAAGAAATAAAATATCATAACAAATATACCTAGACTAGATTCCTAAGTCTAAAATATCTACATATAATATCAGCTAATTCACTATAGATAGTTTTATTGCTATATGAAAACTATATACAATTTCAAGCACTCACAGGATACAGTATAGTTTGAAACATCAAAAGGGAACTGAACGAAATAAATGTTTTATGCATTCTGTAAATAACATCTATACTAATAATAATAATAATAACATTTCTAAGGTTCTCGTTTTACTTCCTATAATATATCACATTAGATTAGAATGTTGTATACTTTCCAATTTGACACTTGTCAACGTTTGGACTCTTCTGAGTATATCTAGATTTCTTGTTTCGCTGCCACATTCAAACACTCTAATATTCAAATCCTTAGCAATCCTAGCCATCCTTGCTTATGTTACCAAAATTTTCAATCAAACCTACTTTACTAACCTTGCTTTTTCCTATCTCAATAATATTTTCTGTTTTCACTTAGTATATTTCGATATTTTTCAATCTGAATTGTCCTGTCCGGCCGTGTTCAAAGTCCTTGTGTCTTCGCTGACTAAAGACCTATCGTAGCGTCTTTGTCGTGTGATCTTTGGTCTCACACTGAGTATGGGTGCTGATATAGCATGCCCTGGCATGGACTGCACGTCTTTTCTGCCTTGAAGCAAAGGTGAGGTCACGCTGGAAGACTCGTCGCCTTCGTCATCCGAAAGGGCTGGGTAAGATTCCTTCATTTTGAGGCTTCTTTCCAAACGGCGCAGGAATCTAAAAATAATATTATTATTTTTCAGAAACAGTATTTCTATGGCTTTCTTATATTGAATTGGAAGATTTGAACAGAACAAGCACCTCAATGCTTTAGCAACGATGAAGATGATTTCTATTGGTATTGCCAAGTAAGACATCAATACTTAATATACGATGTCGCTTTTTGCGTTTCTCTGTTTGTTTATCAGTCTTTTGAAAAGCCCAAAAAGTTTGGATGGATTGTGTAGAAGACGACATGAACAAAAAGGGCATTAATGAGGATTTGACTGCTGATAGAGATGAATGGAAGAAGAAAACATGTTGCGCCGACCCCAAATGAATTGGAATAGGGCAGGCAGATGATGCTGCCATGGACACCGCTTACTCCTTCGTCGTTTACGCAATGGTATTTTTTTCCGGGCGCTTTTAATTATACATACTTACAATACAACACGCCTTTATCCCTTACGGGGTAGGCAGAGCGTTAACGGCCGTAAGAATACGGTTGCTATCGCCACTTCTGACAAATCGTCTTGTTGATTATAATAGTATTTTTACCTAATCTGATTACTGATGGTCCTTAGTTTGTTGACCTTAGCTGGCTTCCGTAGGTCCTCCGTGAGGTCCAAACTCGAAGATATCTTCGATGTCGTGTCCTGAAATATAGGTACCATTAAAATTTTGATGTGTAATTTTCTTAGCTATTTATTTTATTCATTACCTAGGTACTTTCTATAGTATGTATAGTCTGTTCAACCATGCAATGGAAAATTACTGAAATGGATACCGTGACATAAATAGTGTTTGAAAAGATGATTGATGACGATTTTCTGATAACGACCGAAAGTTAAGACAGCATAAGTAAGTATCTACTTGGTTTCATAATCATCTATTATTTTATCTACAATCGGTTGTAAATATTTCTGTTTCTAGTTCTAAGATGGTATAGAAGGTAGTTTCTATGGTCTGTATTTATAAATCGCACTGAACTCTGAGATCGATCTCAAGAGCAATTATGACAAATGTCAGTCAATACTAACAGCATCCCAAAGCCGCTCTCAAGATCGAACTCAGAGTTGAGTGCGGTTTATAAATATGGGCCTTAAATGATTTAGAAGACATAGAGCTAGAAATTTTAGTGAAGTACAATTTCATCGTATTGTTACGTCTATTCTACACCTCGAAACTACTTTTATTAGAGCCTGATCTACATACTATGGTAGAGTGCGCACAATACGCGTCAAAAACTATTCAAAATAAAATGTTCAGCCCAAAATGCGTCAATATTTCGCGTCAAAACAAATGCTCTATCTATCCTTGTCACACTTAGGTGCATTTTATATTTCCGTCCTGCTCTCTGATGACGTCAGAGCTCAACGTCGATTGAGGCCAAAGTTTCGACTTTTTGATTTGATTTTTTGACGCGTAGGTAATGTGTGCACCCCTGTGAAACACTATCATCCTATAATAGTCCCAATATAAGACATAATGTATAGAATAGCATCAGGCAACTGTAACCACATCATCAACGTACAATCACCTCTGAGCTGCGACACTTTTGTCTCTTCAACGGCTTCCTGAGACGAGACGGGTCAGGCTGCAAATATTCACACTACAAAGCCACGGAAATTATAATAAAGCAAATGTGTACAAGTAAAACACGTCCAAAAATTGCATTAAAAAATATTAGAGTTAAATCTGGGTCATGTGATAGCTCGCTCTATGAAATTATCAAACATTTTACTTGTCACGGTCTTGAAATATTGGATAGCTTTGCAATAACATGAAACATGAAGAACAAAAACTTTAAAACTTCTGTTTAAATTGGCGCGAGACGTTTTCGTCCAGATGTGTGCTTACCTTATAAAAATTTTCACATTTTGGGCTAGTTTACACGTCTAGATTTAACCCTTTTCCTGTGCATAACATTTGAAAATAATTTAAGGTGGATCAAAATTAAAACTAAACACACGCTTACATGTTGTAAAATCGGTAAGCTTTATACATACAGGGTGTAAAAAAAATTGCTGCAAATATTTTAAGGGGTGAATCACCCATGAAACTGAACAATTTTCCCTAGGGAACATAGGTCGAAATATGAAAAATATCTTTGGACCGCCTATACAGTTCACTCGCTCGGCTGCTACATTTTGAAGTCCAAAAATTTCACCCCGTAAAATATTTGCAGCGAATATTTTTACACCTTATATTATTATGTTTTTACTTTACTTACCTATGCTTAGGACTAAATTATATTCTTGTGTTTTTATTTCGTCAAAAGACGAAACCATTTGCTTAGCAGTACGTGAGCATTATTGATGAGATGACAATGATTATGTGTCTTTGATATCGCTGAGCAGCCCATTTCTCGTCCGTAGACAAATTGTAGCAGCTTCTACGTCGTGTTGTAGTCGTTTCGTACATTTTGTTATTTGTAGTAATATTCTCAAATGGATTTCATAGTTGCAGTACTGCGACCCCGCTCACGTCTGTACCCACCCCCTTACAACCTCTACACAACAATAAAATACAACTACCTGCATCTCAATATCCGTGGGCATCCTCAACTCCCTGGCTGACGCCACGGACGCCACAGAGGCGTTGGACACGGAGTCCTCAGACGATGAAGACGATGGTGGCGCGGGGGCCTGAGAGCGGGAGCGCCGCCGGCCTGACTTGCGACCGCGGGTGGCTGCGTCTCTGCAGTTTGGTACCTGAAGGTATTGTAGGTAAGAATTTATTTACCTACTAAAATATTTAACGGACTTCTTACCACGTTACACTATTTTGTATGGATGGTCCTTTACTTACTTAATAGTCTTTATGCGCAGTTTAAGACTTGTTTTGTGATTTTTTGTTAAGTGTCTAAAGTGAGGACAAAGCGCAGAACATTCCAAATGTTTAGCTGCAGTACTGGTATTGACACTAAACTATTTGTTTCTCGAACTCACCTCTAACAGGTTGTGCATTGAATGCGGCATATGCGGTAGCGTCGACTTCGCTGTTCCTGTCACTTCCTGCGACGCCGTCCTCGTCGTTCTTCTATCTCTTTTCCTCCCAGCTTTCCTCTGATTATTGTTCCCTGTTTTACAACCTACTCCTTTTACACAATCTGAACTTGGAAAGTCGTACAACCCATCTGAATCCGTGAAAGGCAGCTGGCGGCCGTAGAATTGTGGCGAAAACCGGCCTAAACCAGTTTTATCGCTCATTGGACTCTCGCTTCTGGAACTAACTGGACTTAACGGTCTGCTACAATCAGATAACAGTATTGGAGGCTTCAAACTTGCCTTTTCATCTAACCCCCGTTCTACACTAATGCATTTTACTATAGAACACTTGGTGACTCCACTAGGCGAACATAATGTTCCTTGTGGTATGTCTAAAGTTTCCTTTAAAGCCACTAACGTTTCCATTTCTTTTGCGCTGGACGGTACATCATCTACTCTTTCATCGGTCCCGATTCCTTCATCATTGGATTCTAATAAAGGGTCATCAGATAAAGTCTCTGAATCTGATCGTCCTCTTCTTCTATCATCTGTGTTGTCATTGGACGTTGTTGGGCTAGAATTAGTTTTCATCAATGGTCTTCTCCTTTGAAAACAAGACGGACCTCCACCTGAGCCTGGGTCTTCCATTTCAGAAGGGCATAGAGGATTACTCGAGCCACATCTTGAAGGACCAGGACTGGCCATAGAACTATACCCTGAAGAGGATAAATTCGATTCTGATGGAGCTCTTTCTCCTCGAGCTGACATGGAAAACGGGCTTAGATAGCACATGTTTCCAGAAGGCGGTGGAGGTCTCGGGGACATTGGTTCGTCTGATTCTTCACTTGCATTGTATGTGACAGTTATCAAAGGTGGTGGTTGAATCTCTATATGTGGTGGGGTTCGCTTTGGTGGCGGTGATCCTGGTGACGGTCTTTCGATAGTTAGTATTGGCACTCTCAAAGCAGGCGGGTTTGGAGATGGAGATGACATTTCTCGCTCTGAGTCTTGGCTTTGGGTGAAGCTTGGGCTTGGGGAGTCGGTAATTTGAGTCGAAGGCGTTGGAGTTTCTATACTGACTGAAGCACTCATAGCTGGTTGACGAAGCTGTAAAAAAATGCCGCTTGGTCACGTAATGCAATGTAACGAAGACTAACTAAGACTTTGAATTCTAGTATCATTATTTTATTATATTCATCCAATTTTGCGCTTACCTTCAATCTCAATCCAGACGTTGGTCTTTCTGGTTTCGCGTCGTAATATCTTATCTCGTCCATTTCATCTTCACTGGGCGAAACATTTGTTGCTGTCGAGTCACTCTTCATATCTTGTTCTTGTTTGGCTCTAGGGAACCTTGGAGAAGGTAATGGAGTAGGCATAGGTGTTGGAAGGGGGGTAGGTAAAGGCGTAGGCAGTTCTCTAATAGGAGAGAGGCATTTATTTATTCCGCTTGGGACTTCGAGTAAAATAGAAGGTGGATGTAGCAGGTTACTTCCCAAAGAAGATGATTTATGTCCGCTAAGTTGGTCCAAAACCTGTATAAAATGATGTTTTATAGTATCATTAAGAATCTATGAAGTCAGAAAAAAAAATATTTACATTGAAGTAATAAAAGGTACCTGAATCTCAATAGTATTATGTTGCCTCATAATTGGCGAATCCGGTGCAAGCGATGGAATGTGTGCAGATGATAAGGACATATCATCGCCATCGACTGTGTCGTCTTGAGGAGACGACGCAGACGGAGTACTTGAGATGGAAACGCCTCCTGATGATGCTCTAGAAACCATTGGAGCTGACGATGATGAGAAATTCCTGAACATGGCCAAGATTGAGTCCGCACTTGATATCTTCGGAGTTCTGGAAATGGGAGGCGTTCTGTAATAGAGACATTGTGCATCGCTACAGCTAGAAATCAAGCAATAAAGAAAAAAGGGTACTTACTTTGCAAAAAAATATTTATCTTGATGCTATCAAGAGTGCAAAAGGAGTTGTAGTGCAGCTTTGCTGTTTAAGGTCGTGTATGACGAAATCACAGTGTGTATAGGAGAGCATAAAATAAAGTATTACATATCATAAAATAATTTGGAGACAGTCAGGGTACACTCAGTGCATCGAAGTAGTTTTATTAATTAGCCGTGTTTTCTCTAGCACTAAAATATTGCATTTTAATCAGCTATTTTAATACTAACCTTGAATATTTTTTCAAAGCTGCATGAGCTAATGTCAAGTCTAAACTAGACATAGAGTCACTTCCTTGGTTACTTGATGTACTATGTGGAGACCTGACTTCCACACCTGGCGACGGAGGAGTACTTGAAGCCTTCGCTCTTACTCCTCTATTAGCAATGACTGCCATTGGTATAGCAATAGTATTCACCATATCCACATCTGAACTTGAACTCATTTCGGCTGAAACTTTGTTTAAAAGTCTAGCGAAAGTCACTTTCTTTTCTAACTTAGGGTCTGATATGTGTCGCATTGATGGGGATGTTGATGGTGTCGATGCTTCGCTAGCGAAAGAGGTCTCTCTGTTGTCGAATCCGTATTCCATGAAGGCAGGTGCACTTTCTACCGTGCTCAGCGTCCTCTTCTCAGACATTTGTATCAACTCTCCCATGGTCAGCTTCTTCGAATGCTCGTTGGCTGCAGCTGGACTTATCAGTTGCTGTAGAATCTGTTTCTTTTCAGCAGCGTTTTTCTTTGTAGGAGTGGAATTGTTTCGTTTTTTCCGCGGTGATGGCGAACCTGATCATTAAGGCTTCAATGTAATTGATATTGATATAATACTAAAACTACAGAAGCTTGACGACACCAATGTTCATGACAAAGCTACACAATATTTAGATTTTAAACAACACTCATTGGAAAGACTCAATAAGGTTCATGCCTTTTCAAATAACTTAGTGCAACTAATGGAAGCCAATTCTTTAGGGTAGTGCTACCAGGTTTGAATTGAAAGCCAATTTTAACTTGTGTAAGTATTTTGTTTGGTGTTCTTTGTGTTGTATTGATGATAGGTTATATGAATATCAGAACACAAACAAATAAAAAAATGATACGAGTATTTGCATGTCGAGTTAAGGAATAAATTACAGCTTCTATAGAACAATAATCTAGGACAGATGTAGTGAAATGCATGTATGTTTCACGCATGATAGAACAGTTGGAGACAAGTTACAACGTAAATCGTATCGTCTAAACGAACATGCTAAAGCAACATTCAAGAAATAGAGGTGCTGTTGCACTGTCAACGACAAACGAAGATATGATTCATGAGGATGGTATCGCGTAGTTTAAAGATACAAATAATACTGTCGTTGAAGTTGACAGTACAAAAGCGAGAAAGATAGTTGGACGATCTAAAAAGGTGCTAACGTAGGAAGGAGCGGCTACAAAAGATGCTGTGTCTGTGCATTGTCACGGTGCACACATCACATTTGAAGTAGTCCCATTGAAAGACCAAGTAGGGTCTACAGCATTCCACAACGAACAGGCCAGGGACATCGAAGAGCTTCGGGTCTTCCGCGCGCTCCGCAATTCGAATGCTCTCGAATTTCGCAAATAAAGACACCCTCTCTTCAAGCCTTCAGATGTATCCATGTAACCATTCAGTTTCTAAAAACGTGAAGTGTCTCTAATAGTGTCGTGCCATAGACTAATCTATGCCATTTTTAACCAAAAATTTGCTTTCTAGAAACTGGATGGACTAGGGGACTACAGGGGTTTCACCTTAGTGGCCTATCGTTACCATGACACGCTACCACAAATCAAGACCTAAGTCCGCTAAGTCTATTCGCTGCTATAATTCTGATGGTCTAAGTACATTCTATATGGGTCGAAATGTCTTGTATTGCGGAGTGCGCGGTTCCTTCGCTCGATGCGCTCCACTCCTTACGTCCGGGCGGCGGCTTTAAGAGATCGTCCAAGCTAAAGGTGCGCGCGGCCCTCGGGTGTGCGTGGATCCCGGACACCGAGGGCTTGCGGATGCCGAGCCTTGCCAGCAGGGTTCGTTGGGGCGCCGGCGCCGGCTCGCGGATCGCCGCTGTGGACAAATGCCGCATCAACCCCGCGCGAGACCACGTCTGTACCCTCCCTGACTTTCCGAATGTTAAGCCGGTTCTGGAGATGTTCACGTGATATGGACGTTGAGGCTTCCTTCACATTTGCAACATACTACACCACAGTCGAAAACTTGAATGACCATTCCACAAGATATGGCTTCGTCGTAAAATTTTATAATATCAAAGCACAAAGTTATGAAAAGAAGCCTCACACAACCTCAACTATCTAAGTGAAGATGTGATGACGCTAACTAGGAAGCTTCGGAACGCTTAGCATTCGGAGAGCGATCCGTTCTACGGGCTTAGCCCTACCAGTCGCCGCGTGTTCCACGCCGCGTCCCCGCAGCGTGTCGGCGTCTTGTCAGCGCTCCGACTGCGGCACGACGGCGTAACGCTGCCGTCCTGCCCGCGACGCTAGCCCCACACATATAGGAATGCCAGATTGTTCTTATGCCAGAACGTTTTATTGTTTAGGAGAAGAGGAATTTATCCCTTGTTATCCCATCTCTTTTTAAAACTTGTTGAGATAACAAGGCTTTTGCCGGTTTTAGAAAAGCTTCACAAATCAAATGGAAGCACCATTATTGTTTAGAGGAGAATTTTGTTGCAGCTATTTTGGTAACGTTTTGACATAAATAATATTTGGCAGTCCTTTTCTTCATGGTCATGACACAATTAATTTAACTTGGTAGATATTTCTGGCTACTTGCTTTAAAAAATATAAAACCATCATTCTTTCTAGAACATTAACATTTTACTACTAGACCAAGTCAAAGTATCGTGCATTCCACGGACTCCAGAAACGTATATCAAACAATGAACATTGATATTAATACAGCAACAACATATAACAGTTTCTGAATCCGCGAACATAAAATCATCCACATATAGTTGAAAAAAGGTTTAAATTACGCTTTACGTGTCCTTACCATCCCAAAGACAGTGCGTTCGAAAAAAGATATGAGTATAGCAGAAATCTGACGATAGAAAGCACATCTGTAATTACTGTGATAATACACTGTCTACAAAATTATTCTTTCACAAGCGGAAAAAGTCCGTGTTTAGAAATCTGTGGTAAGCTGATCGGAAGTGTGCTGTAGGAAAATTTCAAGATGGTAGAACAAGTCTTTTCGTTGTTTGTTCCAATTCGGGCCTAAAGATTTGTCCTCCAAGGGCGGTAGAAAAAGAACTTACGCCTGGCGCATCTGTCGGCTTCCTCGGCGAGGAGTTTCTCGATCTTCTCTGGGAAGTGTCTCTTGGCGCACCAGACCAGGCCGATGGCGCCGAGAACCACGAACACAGCTATCAGTCCGAGCCAGAAAGGCTCTTGTATCATCCGCGTACCGAGACTTACTATTCTTGGGTTAGGGTTTGGGACTTCACATCTGTTGAGAATATGAAAAGTGAATTTTAGTTTGACAAGCGTTAAGAAACTTTGGAGATAGCGTGTGGACTTTTGATGTCTGTTACACAAATTATCCTATAGTCTCCAATGTTTTGTCGTATGTGTACCTTTTGCCTTTCCACGAAGGATTGCACTGACAAGAAAAACTCCCATCCCTCTCAATACACGCCCCTCTATTGTTACACGGTCTGGAGGCACATGGTCTGATCTTCTCAGCGCATCTTTTTCCTTTCCATCCTTTAGTGCACATGCAGGTGTAAGCATCGCCCTCGTTAGTTTCTGGCATCGCTAGAGTACAGTTTCCAAAGACGCACGGGGCTCTTTCACAGGCGGTCAGAAGGCAAAATGCACCTGAAAATTATTAAAATAGTTTTTCGGAGAGGGCTCTTGAATATTGGTTAAAGAGATTTGATGAATATCAACTTTGTTTGTTAAGTGAAAGTTTTGAATAGGATGCCTGACCACTGGAGAGGGTGTTCATGATTACTTACGCTTAATCAGTCAGTTTATCAGTTTATCCGATCTCTAGAACGCAATATTACTTTACCCTCTGTGACTTAAGAGGTCAGGTCAATGATTAACATGGTAGATAGCAAAACCACAATATGATAAAGGCCTTTTAAGTCCAGAAAACGTTACCTGTATAATATCCAGCACACTGGCAAAAATTCTTCACGTCATCTGTAGCGCAGCGCCCCCCGTGAAGGCAAGGGTTTGGGTAACAGGCTTCAAGGTTGGTCTCATCAGGCAGTAGCAGAAGTTTGTTGTGGTATTCGGGATCTGGTGAGAAATAACAACAAGACGTTAGAAGAGCTCAGCGTGCAAATTGTAACTATGCTTCTGCTCATGTGAGCAATGTCAGCTAGAGCTAGAGTTTACTTTTTTTGATGGTCTAAGGCATCTTCGAAGCGTTTCTATAGAGTGCGACTGTGCAACTTTGGGTCGATTGCACTGGGTCAACCGCTCCTATTTTTCCTATTTTTACCTTTATTAACCAGCAGAGCGACATCCATGTTCACTCCCTTATCACCCGCGTACTGAGTGACAGAGAGGGAGTGGAGGTACGAGTGGATGACCAGGGGAGTGCTTGGTTCAATCTTGCGTTTGCTTCGTTCCACTTCGCATAAAGTCCATTGGGTTCCATTGTTGTCTGTGTAGCTGTCTTTTACCTGAAAAAATCGGTCAATATTGGCGTGCTGGGAACAAAAGCAGTTAACGGTTTGACCTAGACGAAAGTGACTAAAATAATTCTTTCAAAATTTCGTGCCCGTTTCTGCATACCACCACAATATACTTAGAGAATTTTTATTTTGTGATACCACACAAGATTAAATACTCATATCTTTGTCTTTAGATAGACTAGATAGAGTACTTACACCAAACCAGTTCATTCAATTAACGTACCTCAATCCACCCATTTCCTTCACCACACGGAAAATCCTCTCCCACCGGCGTCACCAGTCTGGTCTGCGCAAACGCAACCGTCAGCGTGTGCGCGTGCGGTGCTAAGATCCTCGTTTTCAGCTTGGATCGAGGCGGCGCCGGCGCGGGCCAGTTAGGGGCCGACAGTCGACCGGAGCGGACGTCCCGCAGCTCCACTACGTGGGTGACGTTGAGAAAATTTACTGAAATGCACAGAATGAGGCAGTGAGATCAAGCTAAAAACTACAATGTGATTCAAGTCAACTCAGCTTTTAAAACGATCTAAATATTTAGAAAATGGTGTATGTACCTACACAGACCCAGGTATTTTAGCATTGAAGCAACTGACAAGAATTTTAAGATAAAGAAACGTGAAGGATGAGAAGATTATTATAGAGTTGTTTGGTGGTAGCTTGTAACAGAATAACTACTTCGATTTCTTCTGTCCTTTAGAACGGCAGTATCATATGCTAAATAGTTCATTGCCTGTTTAAAAGCGTCAAGTAAAAGCTTACCAGTTTTGAAATGAGCAAGAAATCCCTTTCCAGTAACATTATCTCCAGTCCTCAACCTTAGCCTCAACACTTCTGACTGCGACACGAATAATCCGTTCGTCAATATATTTGCGTTCACAAAAGGACGGACAGGAGTGCTGAGGAGGTCTATCTGTATTTCTAGAAAGTTCTCTTCGGATATAGAATCAGTCACGTTGATGGGAACGCCTTTCTCGAATGATCCGTAGCCGAAGTCAAATGTGCTGATGTTCAGAAAGACTCTTTTCCCTGGAAATTAAAATATCAAGGATTAAAAACTTCTAGACTGAGATGATGAACTAAAGTACTGAAGCTTCAGTCACAGTTGTGCATGCATCCACTGCTAATATAGTTACTTTCCGAAATGAAGTAATGCCCTTGAGAAAGAAGATTCAATTCGTTTACGTTTAGAGTTAAAATCCTCAAGTTCCATAAACAAAAAACAAATTAAAAACTCACATAGATGTAAATCCAACGTAAGTACACTTTGCGGAAGTTTAAAATTATTGCTCTTTTAAGACTCCTTCACGTGACAAAAGGGCCTTTAAATTGAAAGAGAAACCTAAGTGTTCCTAAAAAGGTGTTAATTGGGATAAGATTGTCAAAGTTGGGCCGTAAAAGGTACTCCGAAGACAACATTCAGACAATAAGCGTTCGCGAAACTTCGTCAACATTGTTCCTAACTTGTTTCTTGTTATCTTCATTGGGATAAGTAAGAATACGAACTGTTTTATATGACAAGCAGGCCAAAGTTAGTTAGACAAGTCTTCGATAAAGCCATAATTTCTTCTATTGGTCGGAACTTATTTGGGGTAAATTATTCTAGCGTAAAAAGAAATGGAGTTACCCGATAAAACTGGGATATTCAGACAGACAATAGACTCTGCGTTGGTGTACTGACGCACATATTCAATCACACCTTTTCTTCTTGCGGAGTAGCCAGAGCAGCAAAAGTCGTAATAAAGAAGAAATTAAACTTATTTATTCGTTGTCAAATTGACGTGTAATTTGAGAAATGTATAAGTATTGCAGCGTTAAAGAAATTACACCAACTTTTAGCCAATCGCCTAGAAGTGTACTTACATATAAGGGTTTACCTTAAGTGATGGCTTCCTACGAAACTTAAAACGGTGATGTTATACACCGATAAGTATTCATTAAAAGAACTGACCTGTAGGAGCCAGAATATCAATAGTGCAGTCCAGGTTGGGCAGAAGAAAGTTCGGATAGTTTGGACTTCGTACGACACCCTCCTTAGATGTGAAGGTCTGCGATGGACATCCAACCAGCTCGACTGCGGTCCACGTCAGTGAAAACCCCGTGCCTTGAGTGCTGGGAAGAGAAAAATAAGAATGTAAATAACTATGTAAATAAAAGAGAACCGCCTTCAAAGAATGTGGAAAAGTGTGAACCTCTATTTTTTGTCGTTTAATAAGCCTTAAGCTTCAGTCACACCTGCGCGTCAAGAACGCAGAACGCGGTTTGGCCGAAGCTTAAAACCTTCTCCTAGGTCTGACTAGTAATTTTCTGATAACCGCATCAAAATCGGTTCATCCTAACTCGAGTTGCTCGCGGACAAACATACGGTTTAAACTGAGAAGAGAACCTCCTTTTTTGAAGTCAGTTTAAAATGCTGCCACTTAGTTCGAGCTTTCTGAAAAGCTAACAACTAACTTTGTTCGAGAATTACACATGATCGTTAAATCTTGGTGCCAATCCAAAGTCGTCCAAAATTTAGTTCCTGCACAATTCCACAATCGTCTACTGTCCAGTTCTACCCAGCAGAATTGGTACCTAAGGGTTATCTTCTATGGGTTGGGTTGGGTTTAAAATTTTAAGCAATACTAGGCTACCTTTGACCTCTTGATACGACACGACATTAGCCTTTTCTTTGAGTGAAGAATGTACGTCTCGGTCTTCCTCTTCCTCTTCTCCCTTCGACTTTCCTCTCAATGATGTTCTTAATAAATTCGTCGTGTACAAGTGGCCAACCATCTTCCTTGTTTGGTTTTCGATTATTTTGAGTAGACGACGTTTTAAATACTCACTTATAATCGGAATGAAAGTGCAGTACGGCCGTATTACTGGACGCCACCCATCTCGTCTCCCCAGCTGTTCCGCAGAATCTCGACGACTTCATAGTTGCGCCGTCTCTCATCTGCAGAACAATTTTAATTAGCGTCTTGAATAAGAAGTTTCGTTATGACTTCTATTAATTTTCTTAATGCCGGAAGAAAAGTTGTTAAAAGAGTTAGTACAATTGTGTAGTTAATTTTAGTATTCAAGTAAATGTTGCGTTTGTGACTTTGTTCAGTGTACGGGATGTAAGGACAACCTTGATTATTAATGAATTAACCGTTTATTGTACACAAAAGCATAACAAGAGACACATGTACAAAGAAAAACGATAACAGCACAGCTTACTTCTACAAAAAAAAAATCTTCCAGCTGACCGAATTCCAATTTCCGATACAAATACCGATTTAGTGCATTTATTCAGACTATGAAACTACCTCCTAAAAATATACAACTTCCAATACAAGTTCACGATCAGCTGACTACTTGACGTTTCCTGACATATGTTCTTAGGGAGAAGTTGTTCAGTTTCATGGATTCGGAAGGCTGTACCCACAGAGCACAAATGTCATTGGGGTCTCTGGTCTGTGGGTGTATCTTAAAACCGTATTATTGGAAATATTTTATCTTTGTCTCAGGTCGGAATTTAGACGCTTCTAGTTCGTAGTAGATAGCTACGCCTGCTACGCCAGAAGCTACGCACACGTAGCACATCGCAGACAGTGTAAATTTCAGAGTCGTTATTGTTCCATACATACATACATACATATATCACGCCTTTATCCCTTACGGGGTAGGCAGAGCGTTAACGGCCGTAAAAATACGGTCGCTATCGCCACGTCTGGCAAAATATAGAGGGCCGTTTGAGATAATTTGTGTATCACTATAGTGACAGGTTGTCAGCCTGTCGCCTAAAAGTTGTAATACACCTGAAACCCTCAAGTCCCTTAGTCGCCTCTTACGACACCCACGGGTAGGAAATGGGGTGATGCTATTCTAAGCCGGCAACACACGGTTATTGTTCCCACACTTGTAATTCTCGTCACTACGAACGGAATAGGGAATTATCTTTAATTTTTTCCTAGTCGCTGGGTAGTGGCGCTGTGGTTGGCACGTTACCGCAAAGAACGGAACGTAACATTTTTTTTTCACTAATACAAAACAACAAAACTTATAAATGACTTACTAACAACTCATTTGGAATGAAAGTGTTAGTGTGTGCCAGACAGTCAATCAGTGTTGCAATTGTCATTTTTCATTCTTTTGGCTTTGGAATCTAGTAACATAGTCAGTTAAACGCCATCTACAGAGTTCTTGAAGTACTCCTTTATTTTTTTTATTCTCAAAAAGAAATCCTCCTATTGAAAACGAAACAATGGAAGTCCAATTTTTCAACCTGGAAATGGGACATTGGGTCAGAGAAATACAGGCATTAAGTAATTGTGATGTCTGCCAAGTAGGTCTGTCTGCTAGGTTTAATGTGTTTTACAAATTGCTGTTTGTATGTTAAGCCAAGTCTATCCCACTTCTGATGTTAGCTTTGTATGTTATGGATTTCGTGCTTGGATGCTATCCAAGAGCATTGTACTCTTATTGAGCCATTTAGATTCATCATAAATAGAGTCGTATAAAGACTTTTTGGTAAAATTATGTTGATTATGCATTGTTCACAGTGATTTAAGTTTTCATGCACACTGAGAATGTTTTAGGATGTATTCTTATAAACGTACGTCTTCGGGCAAAAGAAACAACTTGAATTACAGTTTATTGAACATACGTTGTAAATCTGAGCCGCGATTCTCTTATTTTTTGCCATTGCATATACTTCCATTCCTACGAAACAACTAGAACCATCTAGCTGATACGATATTTCACGCTGCTACTAAGATTATTATAGAAAATTTTTAGAGTTAAAGATTTTTTTTTTGGAATAGCTTAATTCGGGTCCATTCAAAACTGCGAAAATATATAAAAATATCAAAGAAAGCCCGAAAAGGCTTCGTAATTATCATACGTTTTTAAAGAACTTCCTTACCTCAACGAAATCATAAAGACAGTCCTTCTGATACTCCAAGTCCAGGATGTCGAAGACGACCACCAGCCTGGTGCCTTGTGGCCCCACTATGTGAACCCAGTAGTCCACGTCATTGTCGTATATCGTGGGGTAGTTCGGGCTTGTCAGTTCTCCTGGAAGATGACAATCTGGTTAACGAACAGCTAGACTGGGTCTAGAAAAGTCCATGAACTGGTAAACTTAATGTCTAAAAATCGCATGTGGCTCCAGGGATGATTGAGATGTCATAAATTTTCATGAATTATAATTTTAACTGATCCCCTACCTGTGATCATGACGCTTGCAAAAGTGTAGAAAAATATCGGGAACTCAATCAAATGAATTCGCTGGTAAGAACCCGTTGAAATTATTACTATGAATAGTGTAAACAACTGCGATAGTTTAAAATTTAGAATTTTGTTTGGTTGAAGAAAACAAAACATTAAACTGTTTACCATATGGTGTGCAATAAACATTATGAATTATGAATTATGAAACTGTACATGTATTCTATCCACCACGCCATGGTTGCAATGACCTCGAAACCTTGGAGAAAAGCGGTCATTCCAATCTGGTACCCCAGTGGACATCCTAGGGTGGCAGACAGATTATTGGGGCTGATTTTGTACCTTTTGCCATCCCAGAGTGACCATCCTAGGATGTCAGATTGATTGGGCTAACCCGAAAGAGCAAATATTTAGTTATACTGCGTTATAGCCAGTTTTTAATAAATATCACCTACCTGAAGTCCCTTCAACAGTTCTATTCTTCAAGACGTTCTCTGAGTTGAGCCTGCGCTTGCACACATATCCCCCAGTCACTGCACACTTGTTTAACGTCCAGTATAAACCGCTGGGCTGCGACGGTATTGGCGAGGTTTTCCACTGAAATAGAAGATTGCATTATATAAGGTGTAAAAATATTAGGTGCAAATATTTTAGGAGGTGAACCAGTACATGAAACTGAACAACTTTCCCCAAGAAACATAGGTCAAAATATGAAAAAAAAATTTGGCCCCCCATACAGATTGATGGAGATGGTTATTTTGTATAGGAGGTCCAAAAATTTTTCTCATATTTCGACCTATGTTCCATGGAAGTTGTTCAGTTTCATGGGCTGGTTCACCTCCTAAAATATTTGCACCTAATATTTTTACAGCCTATATAGATGAGGGGTCTTGTTAGGATGGTACGGGGTTTACCCTGAAATAGAAGATTGCATATATGTATAAGGTGTAAAAATGTTAGGTGCAAATATTTTAGGAGGTGAACCAGTCCATGAAACTGAACAATTTTCCTTAAGAAACATAGGTGAAAATATGAAAAAAGAATTTGGCCCCCCATACAGACTGACTTGGCCGAATGGTCATTTTGTATAGGAGGCCCAAATTTTTTTTTCATATTTCGACCTATGTTCCACGGAAGTTGTTCAGTTTCATGGGCTGGTTCACCTCCTAAAATATTTGCACCTAATATTTTTACAGCCTATATAGATGAGGGGTCTTGTTAGGATGGTACGGGGTTTACCCTGAAATAGAAGATTGCATATATGTATAAGGTGTAAAAATGTTAGGTGCAAATATTTTAGGAGGTGAACCAGTCCATGAAACTGAACAATTTTCCTTAAGAAACATAGGTGAAAATATGAAAAACAAATTTGGCCCCCCATACAGACTGACTTGGCCGAATGGTCATTTTGTATAGGGGGCCCAAATTTTTTTTTCATATTTCGACCTATGTTCCACGGAAGTTGTTCAGTTTCATGGGCTGGTTCACCTTCTAAAATAGTTGCAGCTATTTTTTTTACAGCCTATATAGATGAGGGGTCTTGTTAGGTACGGGGTTTACCTAATAGGTTATCTTTGACCGTTGTTAGGTGCCGTAGCAGCGAAGGATAACCCGTGGTAAGTCTGGCCAAATGATCCCATCTAAATAGTAGTGGGACACGAGAGCACCTGACCCATTGAAGTCGGGCCAGATTGCTGCGTTCTTTCGTTATGTGTATTTCGTAGTATGTAGGTACACTTGTGAACCCATCTGAGCAAGATTACTTTGTCATGAACTCTATCTCAGCTTTATCTGGAAATTCTTCTATTGTGCGGGTTAGTGAGACGACAAACGACTCTTATAACCCTGGCACTCAGAGACCGCTTGATACTCGGGAACTGAAGAATCTGGCTCCATAGTTGCGTATTCTTTGTGCATGTTTCACCCATACCCATCACAGCTCCTTATAGCATGCTAAGAGAGTAATGGATTTGTTGAGTCAAAGCATACCTGTACGCCCAAACAAGCTTCATCGACCTCTCCTGTGTCATTATACGGCGGCCATCCCTGATACTCCAAAGCGCTGCCGTCCACCCAGTTGAAATCGCTTCCAGCGGCTTTCGTTAGACGCGCGCCGAGCCAGTAGACCGCTCCAGCGCTGTAGTCGCTGGATTGCCTGATGCCTGAGACTATGAAGCGTTCTTCTTCGGAAGAGTGGACGGATGATAGGTGCATGTTCAGCCCTTGGCACATCTGAGGAGTTAAGTAAGAAAGTAATATAAAAATTTGAAAACACTATTAGACTTCGGGCTGGTGTATGAAGCCGGGAGAACCATGTCCGTCAGGATGGCGGGTGACGTTGGTATAATAGGTTATATTTCTAATAAGGATTCAGTACTGTTTAGGTACCATTTGATACCTATATATAAAAAATAGGTACCTCTCAGATTACGAAAATATCGTCATATTAAAGTGTGCTCGCCAACCTGATGTCAGAATGGCACGTATGCTATAGAATCGAATCGAACAAGTGACAATCGTATAGCTATATTTAAGCACTGTTTAGTACCTTTGACAAGAAATGTGTCGCTACCATACCATTAAAAAGCAACTGATTTCTTTCTTCTTCCTCTCCTTTTTTACGTGTGGGAAATGCAGTCAAAATACCAAAGTTACCAAATTGCCTATCCGCTTGCTATTCTTGGTACTCTATTAAATTGTAGTTACGTTAATCATCAGAAAAAAATACTACAATCATTTTTTTTAACAACAACCGCTGAACCCAAATAATTATTAACCTACTTGATTAGCGATTTCCCTCAAACAAGCCGCAACGAGGGCCTCTCGAGGGTTTTTCTTATTAACTCTCCGTTGAGAGCTCGTTAAACAGCGATGTAAAAAGTACAAAAGGAAATTTATTCAATAAAAACAAGAATAAGTCAAATGAACCAACTTAACATTGTTTTTCTTAATATCTACATTTGCTGATTCTTGCTTCCAATATACTACATATAAATGTTGGTCGAAGTCCAAATTGATAATTTTTTGGGCTGATAGCAACACTTGTTTGAATTATGTGACGCTGTTGATATCAATGCAATTGAGGAATCATCTGTCAAGTTCAGGGACTCTTATATAGGGTGACCGGTAAATGGATGCATTCTTTTCAAGGGATGAACCAGCTGATGAAACTGAACAACTTTCCCCATAGAACATAGGTCGAAATATGAAAAAGAATTTTGGTCCTCCCATACAATACAGTAATCTATGATTACTTAGACAGTTGTCGTTACACAACCATGTCAAAAGCCTGCTACTTGTAGAAGGTGGTTAAAAAATTCTGACACAAGGGTTCACTGGGTTGTTGGACGACTCGGTGTTCCACACGAAAAGAGGAGGGCGCCATTTCTACCTATGGCTGTGGTAAAGGCGACTAAGGGATGGATCCAGAGTATGGGCAGCAGTATTCCCTGTGAATATAATAGCTTTTATGCTCGCTATTCACCAGGGTTCGAAGGATATATATCAATGGATATATATCATGATATATATCCGATATACATCCAACGACTTTTTGTGATATATATCAATATTTTTTAGTCTTTTTCGGTGTATTTCTTCTTCTACACCATCCAGTGGTACATACATAGTACATACAGTAGTAAAGTTATAATTCAATCTTTTTTGTTTACTTATATGTTAATAGGTATTACGCAATAAACAATAAAATAAATGAGTAACGAAAAATTGGTAAACAAATATAAAATCAAGTAAATAAACCTAGATATGGATATTAAGAAGTAACGCAGTACTTTTCCTAACACCCTGTATAAAAAACCATTAAAAACATTTTTTTAAAAATTATTATTATTTATTTATTGTTTAACAATTTAAATACATTTTTTAATAATTTATTATATTTATGTAAAACATATGCAACAAATATACATAAATAATATAATAAAATAACAACCTGAAGTTCATACAAAATGGATATATATCAAAGTTGATATATATCGGATATATATCATAAATATCCGATATTTTGATATTTATTATAAATATCGGATATTTTCGAACCCTGCTATTCACCGAGTGTGGTGATTATGGCAATTACCCTTAATCTGTAGAAGCCCATTTCCAGTAATAGAGTATTGTAGAACTCGTTGCGGACTTGCGTACACGGATTCCAATTACGTCTTTTCAGAAATTGAGGTCCCGTTATGCGGAATTAAAGTACAAAAGAATGTTGAATCAGTTTTAAATTAAAAACAACATTCTCCTGTTCGAGTCAGGTAGGTTTTTTTTTTTGTAAATTATTTCTGTCTGAAAACTGTACCGTGAATAAAGTTTATTAAACTTTGTTCGGACTTCCAGGCATGTCTAGTAGTTATGACAAGATAGAAATGAATTTCGTTCCTAGTTTATTTTATCAAATATTAAGTTTTATGAATTCGCTAGTGGACTGGGTCATTAATAAAAATAAAAGTGCTTAAAACTATTGCCCAAAAATACTACGGAATACTAAATACTCGCTACAGTAAAAAAAATTGCTAAGGTACATACATACTTAAATGGTGCTTTAGAACGAGTACGAGATAATCCACGCACCATTAGGTAAGTATCTTAAGTACTAGGCACTCTCATACAGACATCAAAAAAAGTTTGTGATCACTTGGAAAAGTGGTAATATTTTTTATTGTGAAAGAATAAAACTCAATAACTTTTTATTTTTTGATTCCTTATTTAAAAATATGAAATTTAAATATAAACAATTACTACCATTCAGAAATCTGACTTAGTCGCAAATTACGATATTTTCAATTTATTCACAACAAGTTTAGTTGGTAACGATGCCGAGAGGATTAACAGAAGTTTTACGAGCCAGAATCCTAACTTTAAGTGGAGAAGGCTATTCCACGAGGGAAATATCACGCAGAGTTAATGTATCCCAAGCCTGCGTGGTGACCACGTTGCAGAGGTATCGGGGCATGGAAGATTTAGCTGACCGACCTCGCAGTGGTCGCCCAACTGTGCTTACTGCAATTCAGAAGCGCTATATCAGATTACTGGCTGCCCGTGACCCAACAATGAACGCTACTAAAATAAAAGCAGAACTGCGAGCTGCCACCGGTCGCGAAGTTAGCACCCAAACAATTAGAACTTACTTACACCAAGCTGGATTACGAGCAAGAAGATCCTGACGAGCACCTTTGAACTCACAGCAACGGAAACGGCGTAGATTGCGATGGCTCCGTCAAAATGAAGAAATTGAGGACGAAAGCATTTGGCAGAACTGCCTCTTTGTTGACGAAACGCGGATTAGTACGCATCCAGATAACCGACGTGTCCGTGTCTGGAGAAGACCAGGCGACTCTGAAAGGCAGAGAACTGCCACTGGAACCGTTCAGCAGGGCGGGAAATCGGTGTCCTTTTGGGCCGGTATAATGATTGGGGCTAGGACGCCCTTAATTCCGTATCAAGGCACCATGACTGGAGCTATGTATAAAATGATTGATACGTTAGACCATTCCGCATTAACCACGGGCGCCAATTCATAATGGTAGATGATAATGCGCCCGCACATCGAACCGGACGTGTTGATGCTGCTCTCCAGCAATACGACATCACCCGGTTAGACTGGCCTGCCGGCTCACCTGACTTAAACCCGATCGAGCATGCGTGGGACGCTCTTAAGCGATCTGTTTGGAATCGTCAGCCACCTCCTCAAACAGTGGCAGAAATCAGGGCAGCTGCTATTGAAGAGTGGGACAGGTTACCACAAGAAATGCTGGATAACTTAATTCTTAGCATGCCCAGAAGGGTTTCCGCATGTGTGCGAGCCAGAGGAGGAGTCATTTTATACTAACTATTAATCTTTTCGTAATAAATTTTGTTTATTTTTTCCTTAATTAAATTTTTTCATTACATCAAATTTCAGCTAAAATTGCATTTCTTAACTTTTGTTTTAAAAAAATAAATAATGAATAATGTTTTTTTTTTATTTACTTAGTGCATTTTCATTATAAAAACATAAAATATAAACACTTTCTATAAATAATTTATATTTCATAAAATACACCTGCTTTTGCTACTGATCACAAACTTTTTTTGATGTGTGTATTTGGATTTAGACATAAAGCTAATGATATGGGATATAATTCTAAAGCACTAGTCATTCTTACATGTATGTGTGCTTGTGTGCGTTAAGTGATACCTCATTACGAACGCCCAAAACTACAGAGGACCACGACTATTCAGGACATGCCTAATGACTGCTGCTTTGTACGAGCATAAAGAATTCGCGAGTCATTGTTGGGTCCACGAACAGCGGCTTAGTAGTCTGAGCTTGATGTATGAGCCGTTTTTGGGTCACTTCTATTGTATGTGAAATAACATGGCTATTTATTTGATAGTAATAGATGAAGTATGTTTATAGCTTACTTGATGGGTCACTGAATTCATAATTGGATATCATTGGGTAACTGATTAGATTAAAAAAAATGTTGTCTGATTAAAAATTGGTCTCGCTACGCTTTTAAGATACCGCGCTGTCTAAAAACACCAATAAAATGCGGCAATCACGTGTATATGTATATAACCCAATTATTTTACCGGTGCACTACAAGCTGTCATATAAAGTATGACTCAACGGGCATACTTCAACTTTTGACGAAGTATGAAAGTGCGCCAAAATTGCAAAATGTCAAGAAGAAAAATGTTTGCTTTTACCTTATATGTGTCTTTACTATATATAAGCATAGGCTTCTTCATTAGGACAATAGCGTAGAAATGGAATGATGATATACAAAACTGCACTACACGGGAATTTCTGCATGCCACGACGAAATGATAATTATATTTTACCTGTTTAGCGGTGATCCACGAAGCCTTCGGGTATCCAGCGAACAAGTAGCAGTAGCCGTTGAAGAGCACTTGTTTCACATCCATACACGATTGAGCTGTGAAAAAAGAGATATTTAAGTAGGTAGTATTTACAAAGTAAGTTTTAAGACCGCGATCTTAGTTTCGACGGAAATTGTGAGTTTTTCTAGGCAGGGCGAAGCGGGAACAGTTACACTGCGGTTCGGCTGCATTTCAATTGCAATGCAGGAATAGTTTGGTTCACTTTTGTGTTACGACAAGTAATTTTCTAGGTTGACAGTTCTTAAAACCCCTTAGTAGAAAATTTCTCCTACTTGGCACTTTCGAACGGGGGTTTAAGAAAGTTATAAAATAGCTATGAAAGAACTATCGGTGGCCAAGTGGTTAGGACACCGGTCTTACAATCGTGAGACTCGAGTTTGATTCCCGCCATGTACCAACGTGTTTTTACTCACGCACATTTACCGACTGCTCTTACGGTGAAGGAAAAACATCGTGATGGAACCCACATTCAAATAAAATTTGAATTCAGATGATATTTGAATGTGACTTCTGGGATTCGGGCCAGGTTAGCCTTCGGGTTGCAGAGGTCAGATGGCACTCGCTAGCTGTGTAAAAACTTGGTTCCAAGTCAAATCCCCTAGGTTAGGTAGCCGACCCCGACAGAGAACGGGATAAGGCAAGGAGACCGATGGGCTAAGAAAGGTAATCTCACCTACACGTATGTTATTTTTTTTACCTTCAATACCTAGTTAGTATTGTTATTGACCTATGAGGTCAGCATTACCTCATTTGCGGCTGTATAGTGCACGTGCCAGGTGCCCTGACCTTCGGCCCCGAGGGTAGTCGGATCGATTTCTGAATAGGCTTTGTGGAAGTTTTAAACTGCTCGCTCGTGTCCGCTTTGAGCATAGTTAGACTTTTATAGAGTTAGGTAAGAGGGCTGCTCTTTTACGGCATACCTATGACCTATAAAAAATCAAGTAATATCTACCTAGATATTACTTGATCTTTTATAGAAACTATCCTTAAAGGGAACATTATTGTTGATATGGTTAATTTGGCTCAGTGGCCGTAGCGCTTGCCTACGTTAAGAAATGATCCCGCTCATTATGTCACATATTTTGACAGAGAGACACCGATGTGGCGCAGTGGTAGTGCGACTGCCTTTGACGCAGAAGGTCCCGGGTTCGATTCTCGGTGGGTCATTAACAAAGTTGATATCTATCACTTAATGAATTTGTTCCCAGTCTGGTTAGGACATTGCGAGCTGAACCATCCGATTGTCTGTGAGTAAGGTGGTACCGTGTTTTGGATGGCACGTTAAGCCGAAGGTCCCGATTGCTGTCTATGATCACTTAGACGGCGGTCGTTACACAACCACGACAGAAGCCTGCTACTTGTAGAAGGCGGTTGAAAAATTCTGACACTAGGGTTCATCGGGTCGTTGGACGACTCGGTGTCCCATTTGAAAGGAGAGACAGAGAGACAAACAATAATGTTGCCAATTCGAGATCGTTTCCTTATCTGATATATCAACAGGGCAATTTTTTATTCAGTACACACTCTTTCGGGTGTTTATAATGATTCTGAACAACTTTTACTTTGGGACAAAAAGTTGGGTGTTCCATTTTTGCCGAGTAGGAACGAATTTTCTATGGAAGATGCAATTTTTTTTTGCGATCTCGCAGGTGGCCCCATAGTAAAAATTGTTCAGAATCATGAGTAGAAATACCATATAAAGTAAGAATACTGAGTAAAGTATAACTGAGTGTAATGTAGGTAGTAAAAAAAATCACCATGCAACTTAAAATGACGAATCCAGGCAAAATGATTTTGTTTACGTAAAATATAATGGGGATAGTGGAAAAAAATAGGCTAAAAATAAATCTAATATTATTGAACAGGCAATAGTTCACTAATTGTAGATATGTTGATTTAGGGTTTTGGGGCAATAAACCGATTTAAGTAGGTTTCATTTCCCAGAAAAAACTCTCTTTTCGTATGGGACACCGAGTCGTTCAACGATACGATGAACCCTTGTGTCAGAATGTTTCAAAAAACTTAAAACAACAAAAAAATCGTGTAATGCTCGGAAAACCAGGTACTAATAATAATAAAAGATGCCCATTTCAAAACGTAAACTAAGTACACAAAATAAATGACTTAGCATTCAAAATGAGACTTGAGAGTCTAGAATATTTCGTAACAAATAAAGCTGGAAAGAGAGACTGTTGTAATAACGTCTTCATAAGCTTATACAGGATGTAAGAGACGGTGTAACGAAAGCTTTACACGCGTGATCAGACCATGAAACTGAACAACTTTTACTATGGTGGGAAACAAAAAATTTTTCGAGTTTCCATACAAACTCTGTCAGGGAATTATGTACTATAGGCGGTCAACAAAAATTCACGTCTCCCAACATAGCCCCCATGGAAAAAGTTGTTCAGTTTCATGGTCTGATCACGCCTGCAAAGTTATCGTTACACCGTCTCTTACATCCTGTATAAAGCATTTCTCATTAAACCTTTATGAGGTAGAGTTGGGTGAAGTTGAAAATAGAGACAGCAGGTCCCGCACGTAATTTCAAATGTATTTCTATGGTAATGAATGTATTATTTTATGCAAGTACTGGTGAGCGCCCGCGGCTCCACCTGCGTATAAGTAAGTGGGTTTGAATCCCGTAGCATCTCCCAGGAACATTTTTTCGGGATAACAACTATTCTATGTGTTAATCCAAGTTATCTTCTATCTGTGTGCCAAATTTCATGAAAATTGGTTTTGCAGTTTTTGCGTGAAGGAGAACCAAACACACAAACAATCATACTAACTTTCGGAGTATACACAAATTCTACTACTAATATTGGTAGAATTTATGTATTGCGTGAATAATCACACAATACCTTTCAAATAAAGAATACTTACTAAAGCTACCGAATAATACGTAACTTCATTTTCTGCGTAGCATTCAGCTTCGAAAGCTCTACGCTGTAGCGGAATAATTCTGACTGTTGTTTTTTTTGTGACATGTTATTATTTCTTACTTCAAGCCACTTTCAGTAAAGTCAGCCTTTACATACAGAACACCAATAAAGAAAGCGGACAAAAGACATCATAATAAACGAGAGTTGTACATTTTGTGTGGCGAATCACACACTGGAACCTATACTAGAAACGTCACTCCCCATACTAAAACCGCACTTGACGGACGACACTGCGATAGCGCTGCGTCAATAGCGGTTGAGCGGTTTTAGTATGAGGATTGACATTTCTAGTATAGATCTGACAGACCGCTGCGATATTTTGTGAGGCGAATCATACACTTGACGAACGACGGACCGCTAAAATATCGCAGCGGTCTGTCAGATTATACTAGAAACGTCACTCCCCATACTAAAACCGCACTTGACCGACGACACTGCGATAGCGCTGCGTCAACAGCGGTTGAGCGGTTTTAGTATAAGAATGGACATTTCTAGTATAGATCTGACAGACCGCTGCGATGTTTTAGCGCTCCGTCGTGCGTTAGGCGTGCGATCCGCCAAGAAGACATCTTGAAACCGTCATAAAGAATGTATTTTGATGAGACATGTAATATTCATACATCTAGTTGGGGACGGGAACGTCTTATGTTATTGGAATAGGTATACAGGATATTTCGTCTATTATTTACTCAGATGTCTTTCGTCTATTATTTATTTATGCCGTGTGATGCCGGTTTAGAATAGCATCACCCCATATCCTTCCCGCGGGTGTCGTAAGAGGCGACTAAAGGACTCGAGGGTATTGGTGTATTACAATTTTTAGGCGACAGGCTGACAACCTGTCACTATAGTGATACACATGTTTTCTGAAGCAGCCTTGGAAAACGATCCTCAAAAATGTCAGACGTGGCGGTAGCGACCGTATTGTTCCGGCCGTTAACGCTCTGCCTACCCCGCAAGGGATAAAGGCGTGATATTTGTATGTATGTATGTATTTACCCAGAAAATATAAATTATTCTACAACCTGTGTTATAAGAAATATGCCTAAGCGAGTCTTTGGTATAAGGCAAGGAAGAATATTTTTCATTTCGGTTTAGATAAAGTTAATCATTTTACTATCAGGACTCTACCATGGTTTAGAACGGTCATGAACTCCCGTGGTGTTCTCATGTCTGAATTTGGTAGACCCCGGATTAATCTAAGGATTAAGTTTCGACTTTTTACCTGCGCTATTTATTGCACTATTCTTCGCCGAGTTGATGGCAAAAACCGTAAAACACTAATAGGCAAGTGGTGGCGTAAGTTACATGCTGTGTGGTCAGCCTGGCCAGCCCCGCAGAGCTTTTAATTATATATTTTCATCCCACCTATGCCACATTTATACTAGGATCATAAAATTATTGTGAAAAAGAGAAAATTATGTTTGCAATTTTTGTGAATTGATAACTATTAGTAAATTATTATACTATCAATGTGTAAAAAGTAAATTTGAATAAATATTTTGATTTTATTCTTGTTTTTATATTTTCGTTGACCAATATTAAGCTACTAAAACGCCCCTCGGGCTTGCCTGTAGTAAGTTAAAGTGTGCCAGATAAAAAATATTTTTGCTATCTTTTTACACGACCAGCATTTTTCCCATCTCGTAAAGATGACCTTGTCAAAAATGTCCTTCGCCTTCAGAAACGCCTCCTATCTCCTATTTATTGGGACCCAATGGCTCGTAAATGCAATAGCTCAGAATGATTGATCGGAAGAGCGGGGGTCACATTTGATGGCGTGAAATACGCAATAACTTCCTTATTCGAATGTTACGGCCCGGACCGAACTTGCCTTATTTTTTATTTATTTCGTTTTGGTTATAATATCTACTTATTCAAAACCAGGGCTAGTACACATACACCACAAAAGGTTGTATTCAAATCCATTGTTTAGTTTTGGAGTTGTTGGAAATAAACGTAATAAAAACTGCCGAAACTTGTTCATAGATGTCGCAGTTAGTTTTCTAAAACACGCTATCGGTGAGTTCTTTGGAAAACTCGTTAGTATATTATAATATAAGTCTATGGGAAAACTATATAGGGTTATTGAACACCGGCTTGTTACTGTCTTATAATTATCCGAGAAGTCCATCCAGCGATCCTCTGCTACCCATATTGCCGCGATTAAAACTTGTAACAAACAAGGTTTCTTAATGTGAAGGAACCTTCAAGTAGTTTCTAATTTTCGTGTCTTATTTTCATTGGGACTTGACGTATAAGATTTGATACCTTATTTGAAAGTCATAAAATACGCCCACGAAAGGCACACAATAAAACGACACATAGGTTATAAAATATCACTTCCTATAAAACTAGCCTTTTTTTTCACCTGTAGCCTATAAAACTCCGCAATCCGATAAAACACTTTTCCAGCCTTTTTTATACCCTCCACAGCCAGTAAATCTATCGCCGTCTGTCCATTCGGAGCGCATGTGTCATTTGACACGATGGCTCAAAGAGATTGATCGCCATTGATTTAGATGGTACACAGCAGATGATGGGATGCATTAAGGGAATTATACAGTTACTAAAGTCCAATCCGTAGGTACTTTCTTCCTTTTTTTTTCCTAACATATATGTTCCGCCTTGCGATAGTTTCACTTTCCTGCTCGTCCGTTTCCACTCCACTCTGTCCGGCACGTGTTTTTCTATCAACGTGTTCTTCTATCAACTGGCAGCTTGCTTTATCGCTTTTAACAACAGTTAACCATGGTAGCTTAGATCTTCCTCTCTTTCTTCCTGGTATATTAAGGTTGAGTGTTCTATTGCCAAAGTACTTGGGTGGTCTTCTCTTGACATGATCAAACCATCTCAGTCGGTTCTCTTGTAGTTTGTCGGCGACATCGATGGCTGTCTGAATCCGTACCTATCTGGCTATATTTACGCCCAATGATCCGTGCGTGCAGCGACTCAGAATGACTGATCGGGCGTAAAGAGAATAACCGGGATGTCGCGTCGCACATCGCCCATACTGCAGCAATTTGTGAGTAACCTGAGCATTATTTTTGCCAACTGCTCTACAGTCCGTCGCTGGACTCTTGGCAGCTCATATTCCAGACTCAGAATTGGCTCTGAATCCGTGTCTGTCTATATTCACGCCCAATGGCCCGTGCGTGCAGCGACTCAGAATGACTGATCGGGCGTAAAGAGAATACCGGTATGTCGCGCCGCCCGTTGCCCATACTGCGGGAGGATTTGCGTGTGACCTGTGCAATTTTATTGTGCAATGTGCAGTGGGTTTTGTCTGTTTAATATTTCTGTCTCGATCCGTTGTTTGTTTGTAAATATTTCTTAGCATTTCGCCATAAGTAGAATTCCACGTAAAATAATGTCTACACAGAGAAAAAATATGACATTTACTTCGCTACCCTGCGCGCGCATGACATCTCTGGTCTGTGAGTGAATGTTTGTATTTCTGTAAATTTATTTTTCCTAAAATTTTAAGTTTTATGAAATGTTTAAGGAGATATTGACCGCAAGACTTTAAATTCGGTCGCGGACAATCCGATATTATGCGTTTATAAACTCGCACGGAAAATCTAAGTACGCAAGCGTAGTATTTTGTCAGTTTTAGTATCGGGAATGTATCATCCACTGTTTATTTCATCCTAATTTATGTACCTCCGCTAATAAATCTAAGATACTCAAATCTTGCAGACTGCGAAAAATTGTGCCTTTAAAAGAGCATAGTGCATTCAAAAGGTATGTATGACAAGTTCCCACTTTCCTATACAATTCATAGTCATTAGCCAGCGAAATGCCTGCAGGCAACTCATTACCTTTTTTCATTCATTCATTCATTCAACTTCTTTCATTCGAGCGAACTTAGCGTAGAATTTGTAGAACCTAGAATTCGCGCCGCGAAAGAAGTCCCGCGAAAAACGTTTCAATGGCCCTTAATCTGTGGTCCATAAGGGTCATTTAAACTTTTTTCGCGGGACTTCTTTCGCGGCGCAGATTCTAGTACCTAGTCTAAAATTGTACGGGTGAATGCAATGCATGCTTTTGGAGTAAATAGACTTGATGTGAATAACTTTTATGGTAAAACAACTAGCTATGCACTAGATCAAAGTTTTTAGATTATTGATTGTCTCGCTAGCGCAGCGAAACCTATCATTCATTTAAGGCTAGTTAAGGCACTAATGCACTTAATCAAAAGCATTAAAAAAATACGTTTTGCAGGTATATTAATCAGTTTTTAAAATAAGAAGTCACCTTCTAATCACCTAACTAAAAGTGCCTCAAAAATATACCATATTAAATTCAATGCTCATAGAATAATGTTAACGCTAGAGGGCGGTCGCGACTCCGCCCGCGTGGAGATCGGTTTTAATCCCGTAGCTTCCCACAGGATTTTTTTTTACCAGTAACAAGTATAGCGTGTATTAATCCAAGTTACCCTTTTTAATTTCATAAAAATCGTTTCAGTAGTTTTAGCGTGAAGGAGCAACAAATAAACAAAAAAACAACCATACAAACAATATTTATAATAATTAGTTGGATTAATTCAATAGATATGCATACATATAATTAAGGTTACGGATCGTAAAACGATCCAAAAGTTTTATAATTTAATAAAAACGGATATGATTTTATTTAATATAAAATGTTAAAGGCATTTTAATGCAAGCATATGAAATATAATGTGAATTTTCCAAGCCATTTTTCAGGTTTATGTTTCTCTTTTATAGCTTTTAATAGAGTTCATGAAATTCATGAACAGCGTAAAAATGCACACCTGAAATATTAAATACTAGCTTTTGCCCGCGACTTCGTTCGCGTGAACTTCAGGTTCGTCCCGTCTTCTAGTAATAAGTAAGAAATACGGTAACTAAGCACTGCAGAGCCCTAATCATAGGCCTATAGGTAGCTACTGCAGTATGCTCCTATAAACTACATTGTGTTATTCTGATGTATAAGCTATAGCCTATGTGTTATTCTGATGTATAAGCTATATTGTGGTAAAGTTTCATTCAAATCCATTCAGTAGTTTTTACGTGAAAGAGTAACAAACATCCATACATCCATACTTACAAACTTTCGCCTTTATAATAGTAATGGGAAGGATTTCTTTTATAAATTTTGCCGAAAATAATATCGGAAAGAGTTTATGGAATCAGTATTTTGTAGTATGCAACTCAACCTGCATCTAGGTCAATCATGACTTAGCTGAAAGGTGGGTGCATCGACACCAAATGTGATGAAATATAATACAATAATTGAAGTGTTTAGTTAGCATTTAAGGTTTCTTTTATTAATTATTAAGACCAATAAAACATTCTTACTTTACCTCTCAACAAAGACAGTTGTCTTATTTATCTCAACCCTGCAGCCCTTGCCCTCACTATACTTTAATTTCTTTAAAGTAAGTTTTTAGTAATATAAAGAAATTTTTAACTAAGCTGTAAATATTTGAACTTAAGTGGTCATACAACATGATAATTTACAGTATACAGGATGTAAAAAAATGCTGGAAATATTTTAATTATTATGTAATATTTTAATTTGTATGGGAGGGTCAAAATTTTTTCTCTTGTTTCGACCTATGTTCCTTCTGGAAAGATGTTCAGTTTAGGTTGGTTCACCCTTTGCAGCTAATATTTTTACACCTTATATATTGTTTATAATACATAGTATTTCATATGCTTGCAAGACCCATGCTGCGTTTCAAAGATTGCGCCAAGCGGGATATGGCTGCGTTTGACATCGACCATCAAATCTGGGAGAAGCTTGCTGAAGATAGGGACGAATGGCGAAAGCGTGTATATGATGGGCGTAAGTCTCACGACGACGCCTGGTTCTCTGGTCTCGCCAACAAAAGGCAAAAACGACACCTAAACATGCATGTTCCAGTCTATAATACCACCTTCACTTGTAGAGCGTGCGGAAAGTCATGCCGCTCCCGCATTGGCTTATATAGCCACGAAAAGTCTTGCCTCAGACACTGATTAAATCGTCTGTCACAGACGTGTGAGGCCAATGATGATGAATACATAGGTACTCAATGTCATTCAGTAGTTCACATGTAAAGCAGAAATTCCTAGGAAATCGAACGATGCTTACTTGCCCGTGCTATCAGTTAATTAAAACTAACTTCGGAGTCGGAAAGTTCTCGACAGAGCGCCCGAGCCAGTAAACAAACGGTCAGCGAGTGCAGTGAATACTAAGGTAGTTGCAGTACTCTTAATGAACCAAACTGTTTAAGCCTTCATGATGAAGCTGTGTTGTTATGGTTTTCGATTGCAGAATGTGAATTAATACTATACAGGGTATAAAAATCTGAGGCGAGGAACACACTTGACGCAAGACGGAGCGCAAAAATATCGCAGCGGTCTGTCAGATACATACTAGAAATGACAATCCCCATACTAAAACCGCTCAACCGCTGTTGACGCAGCGCTATCGCAGTGTCATCTGTCGAGTGCGGTTTTAGAATGGCGAGTGACGTTTCTAGTATGGATCTGGCCGACCGTTGCGATATTTTTGCGCTCCATCGTGCGTCAAGTGTGTTCCTCGCCTTAGCTGCAAATAATTTAACGGAACAGCCCATGAAATTGAACAAATTTCTCCAAGGAACATAGGTCGAAATATAAAAATTTTTTTTTGAATCTCCCATACAAATTGACTTGATCGGTCGGTTGTTGTGTACGGGAATATTTATTTCATATTTCGACATATGTATGTCAAATTTTTATTTCATATTTCGACCTATGTTCCTTGGGAAAAGTTGTTCAGTTTCATGGGCTGTTTCACCCTTTAAAATAGTTGCAGCAATTTTTTTTTACACCCTGTATATAAAACTTATGCTGAAATTTCGAGTGGCTGATATTACTACAGACTGAGAATAAGTCAACGCTTGGCAATTTTGTAATTTCTTATTTTCATTTAAGATAATAAATATAGCACTCTGAAGTGTATTTATTCCCAATAAACTGAGAATAAACTAGTGAAAAGAAACAACTTTTCAGCGATTTTATGACTTAAAAGTCATGGACTTTGTTAATAATTGAACTTGTATCACAGTTACATTTTTGATAGTAAGATGCCGGTCAGATAAATCCCCTGCTCTTATTCTGAAGAGAAAATTATAGGTTCAGCTAAGCTGAGAAGTTAATTAAAACCTAGTTCTCGAAGTGAAGTTGGAGAGGGTTGGTCGGCAAATACTTTATCGATGAGCACTGGACGATGTGGGTAGTCCAAGTCATAGTATCCCTTGCGGGGTAGGCAGAGTGTAAATAACCGGTTATTTATACCACGTTCGAAATTCTGCCGAAACATGCCGTGTGATGTCGGCTTAGAATAGCATCACCCCACATCCCTCCCGCGGGTGTCGTAGGGGAGGCGACTTCGGGACTTAAGTATTGGTGTATTACAATTTTAAGGCGACAGGCTGACAACATGTCACTATAGTGATACAAGACTTATCTGAAACGACCCTCAAAAAATTGTCAGACATAGCGATAACGGCCGTAATTTTACGGTCGTTGAAGCTTTGTCTATCCTGCCAGGGATACAGGCGTGATTTGTGTGTGTGTGTGTGTGTGTGTATGTAAGTTTAAATGACCGACGTTATTTTAGGTTTAGTTATTTCTGAAGACACACTTTTGGATCTAATCTGTTTGTAATCTTAATGTACCTATTCTAAATCTATTTGACAGATAGTGACAGCGCAATATTAAGTTAAGGAATGTAAGAGAAATGGAAATCGTTTCATCTGTTCGGTTAGTTCTTAGTAGGTGGTGCTGGCTGAGAAAGAAAGCTATTATTAAAAGCTCTGCAGCGATTTCCCATAGATAAGAGTCATGAAATTAATAAGTAATCCCTCAATCTGCAAATCGAAAATTACAACATCGTCGCCTAATTTAGACAAGTACCTATATTAGCCCAAAAATGTATATATACTACATATTAACCCGAAAATTTATATATGATGATGATAATGATGATGAAGTCCATTTATCCCTCATCAGGGACATAGGGCTCAAAGAAGAGATTTCCACTGCTGCCGATCCTGTGCCGTGGCTTCGAGGTCCTTCCAGCCGAGACCAGTTGACGCATACTACAAATTAGCCTAAAAAATCCTCATTACTGAATCATTGTCTTACTTTTCAACTAGAATTATATGAATGCTGTGTGATGCTGGCTTAGAATAGCCTCACCCCATTTCCTACCTGTGGGTGTCGTAAGAGGCGACTGAGGGACTTGAGGCTTTAAAGTGTATTACAACTTTTAGGCGACAGGCTGACAATCTGTCACTATAGTGATACACAAAATTATCTCAAACGGCCCTCTATATTTGTCAGACGTGGCGACAGCGACCGTATTTTTGCGGCCGTCAGCGCTCTGCCTACCCCGTTAGGGATAAAGGCGTGATATATGTATGTATGTATGTATGTAGAATTATATGAAACTACTATCAGTTAATTAAAGTCGAGTAGTTAGAGAGTTGGTCGGCAGAAGTTCGTAACTTGCATCTATAAGCTCCGATAAACGGTCAGAGGTCATGGTTGGGAAATTACTGGAGAAACGGTTTCTTTCAACAGCGTGCTGGCTTAAAATAGCATCACCCCATGGGTGTTGACCTATGGAAAATACATCTTCCAAAAATTGGCAAGCAGCCTTCGTTCCCTGTGAATAGGTAGAATACAGCACCTCGCACTGGATTGGTGTGGTCTTTATTGCTATAGTATGTTATAATATTACCATTTGCTAAGAGATATGAGAAAAGTATTTACCACTAGTATGAAAATAACACATCTACGAAGCGTATTTTATATAAAAAAAACTTGAAGTATTTTTTATAATCCGTACTTTATTCTTTTCAGCATAATTGTGTCCATTGTTGAACGTATGCCTCTTGATGCTTTCTCCACTCTGTTCTATTGGCAGCGATACTACACATGCGTACTTTACACAGTCTATAATTTTAAGTTCCGAATCCATCCATTATACTAAACTAGTAATGATGATAGCCCGTACATACCCCTCTTTACAAGCACGTATCTGTAATATGAGGGCGCACTAAACGACGTAATAACCGTATTCCTAGAGGAGGCATCAAGGGGCTTCGTCTTATGTTACATCTCAAGTTACAACTAAAGTAGTTCTTACACGCGACGCAAGATTTTACCGGTCCGTTTTTATTGATAAAGCGGTCCGCATTTGCACCCGGTGCGAATCTTTTTGCCGTGGGTATGAGGCGTTTTCCCAGGGTCTATTGTACAAATAGACATTTCTCTTGAATCATTGAATCTATTTAAAAAACTGCATCAAAACCCATATAAACTTAACCTGCTCTTGAATTACAATACCTATTAAGAAAGCGTATTGTGTTTCATGCTTTAGGAAGAGTTAGCGGTGTCCATGAAAAACAGATAGAGAAACACAATTCATTTCATTTTCACCTTTATTGTTCCGCTCCAGTGTTTGGTACGGTTGTACCTAAAGTATCTGCGAAAAGCGCCGCAACCGCTGTATTGTGCGGCACTGTATGAGAACCACCCTACATTACATTGTGGAATAAGCTCGTATTATAAAAGTAATTTGCAACAACGCAGCCCTATATTTTATGATGGAGACTTGTTTTGTGGTAAAGTAATTTGAATTCTGATGTAAAATTCTTAGAATTACTTTCGGCGTGTGCTTTATCAACTTGTCAGTATCCTACTAACTAAACTTAGTCTCGGAATCTCACCTGAGTTTTTCGCGGTTTTTTAGGTTCTAAGAGATATGACAACTTGTGCAGAAAGTATTAGATATCATATTCAAACAAGATATTTTGTCAATAGACGACCGATGGGGCTGTAGTGCGACTGCTTACAACGCAAAAGTTTCGAGTTCGGTTCCCGGTGGATCACTCACAAAGTGGATATTTAGGACATTGCAGGTTAAACCACCTGATTGTCCGTAGAAAGTGCGTCTCTTTATTAGGAGATGATTTTAACTCAGACGGCGGCCGTTACTCAATCATGTAAGAGGTCTACCTGAAAATGCTACTACATAAGGTCCATTTTCCTAGTAAACAAAAATGGACCTTATGTCATAGCATTTGCTCCAAGGTCACAAACATCACAGGGATCATCCTATATTTTACAGACTATAGTCAAAGGCGGTTCGTCGGTTCTTTGGATGCCTAGGTGTCCCTTAAAACAAGAGAGAGTCGCTTACATACCCAGTAACCTTTGAAGCAACTGAATATTTCTAGTGACAGGAAAAGACAAATTGACCACTCATGCCGATGAAACAAAGATGGGTACTCCAGTCTAAGTCGTTTAGTGTATCGCTCGAAGCTCGCTCGATCATCGATCAGCTGGCATACAAAGCTTGATTGATGGTAGGAAAATAACGAGGTCAGAATCACACGGCCTTGACTCACAGAGTAAGGCCTAAAGCAGAAAGACAGCGAAGGCGACGACTTCTTCTTCTCGTCATAAGCCCCGATGAACCACAGCCCGTCATGGCCAATTCCGTATTAGTTTATCTATCAGTAATTAAGTTTATTAAATAAATAATTATCGTAACGTATCGTATCTGATCATAGACAGCCATCGGGACCTACGGCTTAACATGCCATCCGAATCACAATCGGGTTGTTCAGCCACCAGTCTGGGAGCAAACTCCCAAAGTGATAAATATCAACTTTGTGAGTGACCCACCGAGAATCGAACTCGGAACCATCTGCGTCAAAGGCAGTCGCACTACCACTGCGCCACATCGGTCGTCAACTTGGCTGTTGCATTGAAATAAAAAGATTAAGTTACAAATTGGTTAGTGTTTTCTACCCTGCTCCACTCACGCTTTCACCCAGATAAAGGTCTAATGGTGTATCCTTGGTGTTTCCGCCCCAATAGTCAGCTGATCTATGGGGGTAAGTAGGGGATTCTATTATTGTAGCGTTTACAATGTCCTTGATAAGATTTATTGCGAGTTTTATTCTACGGATGATAAAGCGTTTATATTTGCCGTGTGATGCCGGCTTAGAATAGCATCACCCCATTTCTTCCCGCGGGTGTTGTAAGAGGCAACTAAAGAGCTCGAGAGGGTTCATGTTTATTAAAATATTAGGCGACAAGCTGACAACCTGTCACTATAGTGATACACGAATCATCAGAAACGGTCCTCAATATTTGTCTGACGTGGCGATGGCGGCGGCATTTTAGCGGCCGTTGACGCTCTGTCTACCTATCCCGCAAGGGATAAAGGCATGATATATGTATGCATGTATGTAAATTGCAATGCAATGCTTTTCATTTTCATGATCATTAGATCATAATACATCTATACATCATAATACATCGCAAGTTTTTCGTCAAAAGTTTTTGATGATAAACCTGAAACCCGATTTTATCAAAAACACATCCATTACCAATATTACAGTAATAATAGAATCCCATCAATAATTATTTAAATTCGCCCACGAGTTTCGTAATTTCTCTCAATCAGGAAATCATGCTGTTATTCACGTACAAAACAGGATTAATTCAGTGTACTGTCGGCTTTGTTTGAGCAAATCACTGGCTCTAATCGGTACAAATGGTTTTGATTTCAAACAGATCGTCATTCAAGGTAATATTATAATCACGTTTAATTATTATGACGACCGATGTGGCGCAGTGGTAGTGCGACTGCCATACACACAGAACACACACACACACAGAAGAACACAGAAGGCTCTGGGTTCGATTCTCGGAGGGTCACTCACAAAGTTGGTAATTATCACTTTGTGAATTTGTTCCCAGTCTGGTTAGGACATTGCGGGCTGAACCACCCGTCCGTCAGAAAGATGATTCCGTGTTTCGGATGGCACATTAAGGCGAGGAATCGGTGCTCAAATCACGATTTCAGGGGGTGAGGTGGGGGGAGCCGCCCGCGGTCCCCGCGCTCTGACACATCATCTGGCGCTCGCACACTACGCACTCGCACTTTGTGTGTTTTATGGACATGACCGCAGTCCAACCACCTTTTAAGTATTTTTGAGCTTTATCCCGGCCGTGGAACTTTTACTTCTACTCGTGAATTATTATTATTTTGTGACAATGTAACGAAATTAATATGAATGTGGGTAGATGAATGGAGGCAGAAGAGGAGGAAGGCCTAAAAAGACCGTAATAGCTAGTTAAAACACACAAATTTAATTACAAAGCATATTAGGATAAGTACTAAGTTCCTATTATGAACCTGTCCTTGAAACTGAACAACTTTCCCAAGGAATATAGGTCGAAATATGTTTAAAAATCTAGCCGACGCGACTCAGATTCTATAAAGTTTAAAAAAATTGAATAGGTTGTACAAAAGATGATTATGAATCATAAAGGTGTAAAGGTGTGTGATGTATGTCACCTCGGTCGAGCGGTTAACATTGTTTACGCAATCACTCCGAAAAAAATCCGAAAATAAGTGTTATTTATACAAAAAACTTTAATTTAATATCAAAACTTCTCAGTCTAGAAGTTAATACAAGTGTTAATTACTTTGAACATCAATAAAACAGTGTTTTAGCCCAAATATTACATCGACAAAAACATCTTTCCACAAGTGACTGATCAGTGGCTCTGGAAGTGTTATCAAGCGACTTTCGCGGTTGCGCACTGCACGGAAGCACCATTATTGCGAGTCGCAACTTACCTGTGACGCCTAGTGACGCGCTCAAAACCGGCCCTGCGAGTTGCCATAGAGTGAACGCGGTACAGAACGGTCAGCGCATACACGGCCTGGTTTTTCTCCCGAAGGCAAGTTTTTTATTTTCTTTGATTTCGCAACATGCAGTGCCAAGGCTGTTTAACGGACGTATCTAAATACATAAAATGCTCCCTTGAGAGTTGCCGAAGAAATTATTGTGGCGAATGTACTGACATTGTGTCTTTAACACCCGAAGCGGTAAAGAGCTGGATCTGCCCCCGGTGTCTTGCTAAGTATGTCAGGACCTCTGATTCTACGCCGACAAAAGATGCATACGCACCTGGGAATGTTGCTGTGCGAGAAAAGAAAACTACCGTCACTGTTGCCATTACAGCAGTCACATCAACTACAACCACCACACCGGCAACGACACAGAGTACGCTCAATACTGCCACAACGCTAGTGAACTCTTCTAAAACAACACAATCTACTGTACAGTCACCTGGCCCAAATCTAGGTACTATACTGTCGCCGTTGACAGATTCTGGAAAAATCATGGCGCAACTTTATTTGCTTACACAAGAGATAAAATCCCTTAAAAAGAGCTTAGAAGATGCTACAACCTCTCTCACTATCTGCCATCACCGGCTGGATGACTTCGTGGCCTCCACAAAGGCTATGGATGCCCGACTAAAAGCAGTGGAGCAACGGGAGATAGAATATCAAGAGCTGAAACTTACAGTGACTAACCTGCAATCGGAGTTAAACACTCAATCCCAACTCAACTTGCGCAACGAGATTGAGATATCTGGGATTCCTGAAAACAAAAACGAGAACCTTCATCACACTATGCTAGTACTGGCGCGAAAGATCGGTATCGAACTTGAAGACAAAGAAATAGACTGGGTTTCGAGAGTCGGTTCTCCTTCTCCACCAGTGGGTATAACCTTGCCTGAAGATAAGAAGAGAATGCCGCGCCCTGTAGTTATGCGAATTCTTCGTCGATCTAAGCGAGATCAGTTTATGAAGGCCTCCAAATCACGTCGCAATATAACGTCTGCTGATCTTGATGTTACCGGCCCACTCTCAAATGTGTACATAAACGAAAGACTAACCAAAGAAAACAGGCTGTTATTTCGTGAAGCCCGCGCGAGGAGCAAGCAGCACGGATTTGCTTACTGCTGGTGCACTAACGGAGTCATTTATGTTCGTCAACGAGAGGGAAAGGCAGCCAAGCTTGTCCGATCAATTGGTGACCTGGATCGTATTTTTCAGTCTCCTGCTAATGTTGGGTCTGTTTCCGGTTGAACTAGCTGAAAGGAATATAACGCGTTCTACACAAGGTCAAACTAGAAACTTAACTTCATATATAAATAAAACACACACGCTCCTAAAAACATTATTTAAGTATTATAATATTCTACGTATTACCCAAATAATTGATGTTTATTTCGTACTTACTCGCTCTTCGAAACCAAAGCAAAGTCAACCATCAAAACAAGTCCTTGTATACACAAACATAATAAACCCCACATTCCTCAATACAAAATCACAGCATAAAGCAATTAGTCAAATAATTTCGGAAATAACTAACATTATCAATGATTGACATTGATATAGACTCAGTATGTAACGTGCGGTGCCAGGTTGTTAATAAACTTGAAGATTGTGGAAATTATTTGACAGACAAATTCAACTTCAAAATGCTTACTCTTAACATTAGAAGTATACGTAAAAACTTTGATCAGCTTCAGGTCGCCCTTAAACTAGTAAATATAACATATGAGGTGTTGATATTGACCGAATGCCGGTTGAGTGATTCATGCATGATTCCTCAGATTCCGGGCTATAATTCTTATCACACTAGTATCAACCTCAATCAAAATGGCGGTGTGGTTGTTTATGTACGAGACATATGGAACGTTTCAGTTACTGAACCTGGAATTGACGAAGCCAACTGCTTGGTTCTTGATTTCGCTAGGAACTAAACCTGAAAATTTTTGCAATTTACCGGTCCCCATCGTTCAAAAAGATTGATACATTTCTGTCCTCCTTGGAAACACACTTGAATGAAATCTCAGGAAACCAGCACCTAATAGTTGCAGGCGACCTCAATGTTAACATACTGTCTACAACCGGTGAGGACAGTGAAAAAAGCCTAACATATCAATGCTTTATGTCAGAGTTTGGACTTGTACCGGCAATAACACAGCCCACAAGGATGGAAACATGCCTGGATCATATATATGTTAGAGGGAAGTGTCTGTATGCTATAGGCCTTATCTGTAAGTCATCTTTAACGGACCATGACTTGGTTATGATTGGGGTTTCACTTGATAAAACCCGACGAAATCGGCCATCGCGTGTAGTATTCAAGAGAAACTTTGAAGCCATTAAAAGGGATTTGAGGAGTGTAGACTGGGGGTCTGAAATTTATGGCGATGATGTGGATGCGGCAGCTGAAAGGTTACAATCATCGCTTGGTTATATTTTCGACAAAAATACTAGAACAGTAACAATAAGTAGATCCAAGTATAATCTGAAACCCTGGATAACACCTGGGCTTATGCGTTGCATGAAGCACCGGGATAATCTTCACCTTCGCGTAAGAAGTGACCCAAAAAATAAGGTTCTGGAACATATATATTTAAGATACCGTAATTTCTTTAATGATCTTCTTCGTAAGCTTAAATGTAGTCATGAGAACTCGAAACTTGAAGAGAATAGGTATAATCCCAAAGGCCTATGGAAGAGCATAAAAAATATTTGCTACTTAACTGCTGTTAAAAAAGAGCCTACTGAATTACTTTACTTGCCAGGAGCGATGGACGAGGGGCACTCCTTGGATTTGAGTAACGAATATTTCACCAGTGTTGGAAATAGGTTGGCTGAAGATATTTTGAATAACATTAACGAGACTGAACAGGGATTAGCGGACTCCTTGAGACCGAAACGCTCTCCGGCTCACTCTTTCTTTCTGGAGCCGACTGATGTTGATGAGGTCAGAAGTTTAATTAAAAATCTTCATAATGCAAAAGCTCCTGGCATAGATAAATTAAACAATCTTGCACTTAAAGAGATTGTGGACGAAATTGTTGTGCCTCTTACGGATCTCTTTAATATGAGCCTGGCGACGGGCGTTTTTCCTCGTGTTTGGAAGTTGGCTATGGTGTGTCCGATACATAAAGGGGGTTCAAAAGAAGCCGTCAACAACTACCGGCCAATATCACTGCTGGGAGTTTTCTCTAAATTGCTGGAGAAAATTGTCAACAGTCGCCTGGTAAAATACTTAGAGTCCAACAAACTTTTATCGGATAGGCAGTTTGGGTTTAGGCATGGAATGTCCACGGAAGACGCGGTTTCTTTGTTGACAAATACTGTGGCGGGACATCTGGACCAAAATAAAGCATGTGTAGGAGTATTTCTGGATCTAGCAAAAGCCTTTGACACTGTTTCCGCTCCAATTTTACTAAAAAAACTTGAATATCAGGGAATTAGAGGTGTGGCCTTTGAATGGTTTAAAAGTTATCTTTCAGGGCGGAGACAGTGTGTAAGGGTGGGGGAGAAGATAAGTCAGGAAAATGACATTACGTTCGGAGTGCCTCAAGGGAGCATATTAGGTCCAACTTTGTTCATCCTATACATGAACGATATCCATGATTTGGCTTTAGAGAATGCTAGTACTATTTGTTACGCTGATGACACGGCTATTATATTTCATGGCTCCACCTGGGTAGATGCATATCTAAATGCTGAGCGAGGAATTTGTCGGGTTTCTAAATGGTTGCAACGAAACCTCCTTACGTTGAATGCTGAAAAAACCATGTACGTATGTTTCCACAAAACCGCAGCGTCAGCACCCCCCAATACGCTTAAAATTAAGGTTCACTTTTGTAATCCAGGCGAGCAACAATGTGGGTGTGAAATAATTAAAAAAGTTATGTGTGTCAAGTATCTCGGAGTTTTTGTAGACGAAAAACTGACATTTGGACCTCACATAGAGTATTTGTCTGGAAAAGTAAGAAAAATTGTTAATGTCATGAGACTTCTTCGGAACTCAGCAAATATAGACTCACTAAAGATGGTTTACTTTGCTTTATGTCAGTCACTTCTCATGTACTGTATCAATTGTTGGGGAAGTGCAGGTAAAACTTTAATGCTTCAGGTGGAGAGGGCCCAACGATCGGTTTTAAAGGTGATGTTGAGGAAACCCTATAGATACCCCACAAAAGATCTGTACCGGGAGAGTGGTGTACTTAGTGTCCGACAATTATTTATCCTAAAAACTACATTGAGTGTGCACAGAGAAGTGGTTGCGTCACGGGAGTACAAAACAATGCTGAAGAAACGAGTCTTCAAAGTAAAATCCGTGGGACTTCGTACTAGGTTTGCTCAGCGTTTTGGTCTTTTTATACGGTCACATATCTATAATACCGTTTTAAATTCCTGTGACATTAAGAGCTGTACATTGTCGGAAGCAAAACGTGTAATAATAAATTGGCTAACACAAATTGGTTATGACGACACAGAAAATATTCTATCATTAGTTGTATAAAAAGTAAACAGTTTATTTATACCATTATTATTTATCTTTTTCTTCTATTTATAATTATATTTCAGATGTATTTTATTTATTATATTACATACACGAATGATTAAATATCTTTACTTTTTTATTTTTTATTTTTATTTTTATTAACTTAAACTTTATTTTAGATCCGCATGCTTCTAAGTTTTCTTTTAAATTCGTCCGTACCGAGGGTAAACCGATTTGGTATACTTCAGTTGGTCTTTACGATACAGGCTTGCCTAGTGTAAAGATCACCGAAACTAGTGTGACCGGAAATAGACTCTCAGCAATGTTAAAAATTTAAATTTTGTTCAACAGTGTTGTATTTAAGTTGTTCTTAATTTTGCTGTAATAAAACATTTTTCATTTCATTTTCATTTTCAAACAAAGATTTCAATGATAATAAAAAGTGGTCCAAAGTCGGAAAATGTGCTAAAAGTTGAGTAAGTACGAAAATACAGTTACATTTACTCTACAATGTACCGTTCTCAAGATATATGCACTTTTAGTTTGCATTCCTTTTTAATATTCAAAAATGATATTTTACGACCGATGTGGCGCAGTGGTAGTGCGACTGCCTCTGACGCAGAAGGTTCCGGGTTCGATTCTCGGTGGGTCACTTACAAAGTTGATATTTATCACTTTGTGAATTTGTTCCCAGTCTGGTTAGGACATTGCGGGCTGAACCACCCGATTGTCCGTAAGTAAGATGGTTCCGTGTTTCGGATGACACGTTAAGCCGTAGGTCCCGGTTGCTGTCTATGATCACTTAGACGGCGGTCGGTACACAACCATGTTAGAAGCCTGCTACTTGTAGTAGGCGGTTGAAAAATTCTGACACTAGGGTTTATCGGGTCGTTGGACGACTCGGTGTCCCACACGAAAAGAAGAAGAAGAAGACTTAAATTTTGAATGGCGTTTTGCGCTGGAGCCCTCTGTCACGCTTGCTTTTTGCTATAGGTAGGTACTTCATTGTTTTTTTTTGTTTATGCCGCCGGCTTAAGTGCCAGCATCCGTAGACTTGGGATGTAGCCCGTGAAATACTAGAATTTACATCATGTATGTGGAATGATTTGTAAGATGAGAGGAACAACTGTAAAATGAAACGAATGGACAACTGAACTATAATTTTTGAAAACTACAACGGAGCAATATAGGTGAGTAACAGAGAGTGAACAGACACTTTTTAAATACTCAAACTCAAATTATTTATTTAAAGTAGTAAATTTTGCATTTAGCTTTTCGATGGTCTAGTATTAACAATTTTAATAAAAACAATTTTATGAACCTAGTGTACGATACGATGATGGGCGAAAAACCCAAACGAAGAATGCAAACTAAAAGTGCAATTACCTCAAAAAGACACATAGTAGAGCAAAAGTAACTGAATTTCGGTACTCATATTTTAGCACTTGTTTGATTATCTTAAAATTAAAATCGGGCCCTTATTTAGTCCACAATTGCCCTAGGCGTAGCCTCACTCATATGCGCTTTATTGAAGGCCTACTTTTCTAGTTTTTTCTTTTTAATATTTTTAATATCAGAAAAGTTTATACCTAGCTCCTAAACCACGCCATCTATTTTCATTTTTATACTACTCCTACATAGAAGGTGCCATATTACCCTAAAAAACTTATAGTTTTAGTTTGACAGCTGTCACCTTAAATCAAGAATTCGCCAAAAAATACAACTATACCAAAGAAAGTAAAACTACTTTATATCCGAAACGTTTTAAGGTCTTTTAAAGTTCGTGTTCGTGTAGTGTGTGCGTAGTGACATCTCGTGTTTATTCTCATGCCCATTTTCACGCCAATGCAAATTTTAATGCTTATGCTCAATATGCTCATGTTGATTTTATTGTCCATGATTCTTAATACACATGCTCATTTTCATGGTCATACTCATATGCATGAATTTTTTCATGCTTTTTCCATTTCATTTAAATGGTCTTAAACATGAACACAGGGGTCATAAATAAAACCGATATTTCAACCCACGAGCCAGACGAGCGGAGTGAGCAGTTGCCAAAAGCGTGACAAAGAGCAACATAAAAAAAATGTAATTGTGTAGAAGCTGGTAAGACTGCTCTCTGCGTAGATTTGTTTGTACGTCTGAATCCCATACCAACCCGACCACAGAACAGCGTATGGGTATCACAGACTATTCAGGGGGCAAGTTCTTGGCGTACGTAAGTAACATCGTCTTCAGACTTAAAAAATATCACTACTCGCTCCATCCGATGCGTTAAACGCACAAAGAAAAAAATATATTTGCGTGCGCGCACATGATATCTCTGGCCTGTGGTAGAATGACCACCGACTGGGTCTAATTTCGCACCGCTGTGTCGGTTTCTGTAATAAGTTTTCGGGGGAAAATTGTTCAGATGACCTGTCAAGCAAAGAGTTATCTTGAAAAAAAATTATTAAAAATTACTAGGTACCTACTGTAAAAACGTTACTCATGTTCAGAATGCACCCTGTAAATATTTAAAGTGAATTACTAGTTATGTATCACTCCTTTCTTATTATAAGTAAAAAGACTTAGACTTTTGCTTTTCATTATCTTATAGATAAAATATCGTCTATCGTCAAGGCTAGATGAAGCGACAGCTATGATAAAATTGTTGCTCGTCTCGACAAAAGACGTAACCGACGTAATAATAAGCGCATACGTAAACTACGCCTTCTGGTGTCAGCCATAAAGTATTTTATCAATCAATCTATCCATGTCACAAACGTCATAAGTAAAATGAGCGACGTAATAATTACGAAAAAATATTTGTAAATTTTGTGGGAAATTTTGACACAGTACCGGCGCTGGCAAGAGCCATTTGGGTACTGGCGGGGTAGCGGGCGGTGCGGGATGTCATTGGGAGGTTGGTTTGTCGGCGAGAACCGTTCTAATTTTTGGAAAAAAATGATTTGTTGAATTAAAATCTGTTCATCCACTAAAACCTGATAGTGTTATTTTTAGGGCATTAAAAGAGGAATATTCTACATCAAGAAAGTATATCAAAATAGTAGTCCAAGTTACGATAAAATTGGTTTGAAAATATTTTTAATGCTCTTTTTGAGTTTTTTTTTACTAAAATATATCAAACCAATCGAGTCATACGATAGTGTTACTACTAGACAATATCTTTGAGTATGTCATATATTTTTTTGAGGTCTTGTTAGCATCAATAACAGGCTTAAAAACTGAATCGAAAGTAACGCTTTTCATCGGCCTTACTTCATCAGAGCGCCTTAAGCCGTAGGTCCTGGTTCCTTTCTATGATTACTTACACGGCAGACGTTACACAACCATGTCAGAAGCCTGCTACTTGTTGAAGGCGGTTAAAAAATTTTGACATTAGCGTTCACTGGGTCGTTGGACGACTTGGTGTCCCACACGTAAAGAAGAAGAGTTATTATGTAGGGAATCTTAATATTTGCGTTGAGTATAAATTGTGAAATTACCTAGCATTTAGTTATCCTGCCGTGACGTGCCGGCTTAGAATAGCATCACCCCATTTCTGACTCTGAGTCTCGTAAAAGGCGACTAAGGAATGAATCTATAGAACGGGCAGCAGCGTTTCCTGTGAATATCTACAATATCTTGCACTGCACTCTCCAATGGATGGATGGACTTTTGTGGCTGTAGAAGTACTTAGTAGAAGTAGTGAGCACTCTATCGTCTAAACGATTTATGCGGGTAAAAATGGTGTGATGCTATTCTAAGTCATAAGTATTCATCACACGACAACAGTCCGCACATAATTACCGAACTAATCAATCACCAATTGCCGTGTGATGCCGGCTTAGAATAGCATCACACCATTTATTTCCTGTGGCTGCCGTAGAAGCCGACTATGGGACTCGACGGTTTCATGTGTATTGCAATATTAGGCGACAGGCTAACAACCTGTCACTATAGTTATACACGACTTATCTGAAAGGACCCTCAAACATTTGTCAGACGTAATTATTACGGTCGTTAACGCTCTGCCTACCCCGCCAGGGATATAGGCGTGATTTGTGTATGTATGTTAACATAATTCTCCTGACATAATTACCGAACTAATCAATCACCACACAGTTTTGCAGTGCTGTGTGAATCGTGAACGCTCGACAATCCACCGGTAATTATTTGAGCTTACTCGTACTGAGTTATGTGAAGTGGTTTACACACGTGCCTGACGATGCTGCGGCATTTTACCGCACCACAGAAATTGCATGAACACGTAAAACAGCTACACTATAAGTACATACATACATACATACATATATCACGCCTCTATCCCTTGCGGGGTAGGCAGAGCGTTAACGGCCGTAAGAATACGGTCGCTATCGCCACGTCTGACATTTTTGAGGATTGTTTTCCAAGGTTGTAGACTATAATTTTATGTTTGTTTATTCTTCAAATAACCAATACGATGACACAACTGCAAAGTTGTCATGTCTGTCGTGTCGTGAACGGCCGATAGAGTTTACTCTAAGGTTACAAAGTTCGTACCCATCGTAACCATCGGCTACTGGCTGATGAGGGAGCGCGCTCGGTGGCACATAGTGAATCTCCTCTGTTGAATGCCCGAAGGCATCTTATGACTTCCTCGCTTTAAGACCAGACTGCGACTTATTTGCTAATCCATCGATTAAATTGTGTTCTACATTTTTACATTATAGTGAGGTAATTTGTGAACAGTTACTTTATTACCTACTTAGAAAAATAGTCTTAAGTTTGCCAGTGCCTTGGCATAATGGCTGTTATACTGTCAAATTATATTTTTAACAATAAAAACAACAACAATAAAGGTACACTACACACATGCTACATGATATTGCGATTTTTGATAGCCTTCAAGAGAATGACAGCCCGTGACAGTAGCGATGCAGCCAACATGCGGCGTTCGTATGCGGTTTTATTTCATGTAACTCTTTCTTGTCAATAAGATAACCACTGACCTCAATAAACTCCCTATCTTATTTTGAGAGATAATATTTTTTTTATACTATACATACCTACCACGCGCTACCTTATTATTTTACACAGTAATTTAACTACATCCAATCCAACGTAAATCTATTCGTAATCTAGCTCTATACAAACCAGTTTGCTTCGCACACACTGGCTTAATCCTAGCTTTATTAACTCCTGAATACTCAAAGGTGCTCGAATATGTTAGGTTAGGGCCACAGACTTCACTACATTGTATAAAACAAAGTCGCTTTTCGCGTCTGTTTGTATGTATGATTGCTTAAATCTTTAAAACTACACAACAGATTTTGATGCAGGGTTTTTAAATAGATAGATTCCTCATTCAAGAGGAAGGTTTTTTTTGGGTTTTGTGAATTATTGACAATCAGAAAGTAAAATGTAAGTTCTAATTTGAACAAATAAATATTTTTGTATCTTAAAATATTTAAACGCATTACTTTATCTATTACCTCGGGCCCCTTTTACGGAACAGAAGCGTATGTGCATGCCACGTCTTTGTTGCTACCAAAGTTGTTCATTTACGGTCCACTATGCGGGGAAACATCCTGTCCACGACTGAATTTCTGAGTTAGTTATTTCAAACCACAAGTTGCAAACCTGCTTCCATTCAACCCAGAGTTGCTAGGTACCATTTATTGAACACAACGTTCCCGTCTCCGACCGGAATGGCTACAAACTATCCACAAGAGTGTGGAAATTTTTGAAACTAAGCCTCTAGAAAACCTTGATGCAAAACGCCTAAAGCCCTCCTATACTTATATGACTCGACTGGCCAGTTACAATGCGCGTCTTTTCGGTTTCGCTAGCCACATTTTTTATTTTATTTTTTTTTATATAGAATAGGCCCGCATGTGTCTGCCATCTCACCTGGTGGTAAGTGGAGATGCAGACGAAGAGCCCTCGGAGCCCATTTCAGTAAAGCCCCAATTGATAAGACTGACAGGCAGGAGTCGCCGGCGCCGGATACGGTGTGGACGACACGATTGAACAGGTTTTCCCATACTGCGTTCTTACGCTTTACTTTTTATAATTCAATAAAATTGAGCCATTTTCAAGCTATTTGTACGAATTTCTCGTTAACAAAAGCAAAAAGGCTTTTATTTTATTTATAACAGGTAAAACGCGTTATTCTGTGAAATCCTTTTTTGACTTCCGGAAATGGCAATAGAGCTTCAGGCAGATGTAATTAATGTTCTTGGAAAGGTTATTTTAATCTAATTTTAATGTATTTACATTTTTTTAAATCGCAGAGTATGAAAAGGGTGATACAATAACTTTTCAAAAAGAGATCGACTTCAACGGTCGTAAAAAGTGCGAAACCTTCTCCTAAGTCTGACAAATACTTTTCTGAAAATCGCATCAAAATCATTTCATCCACACTCGAGATAATTGCGGACAAACAAACATACATACAGGTCTAACTGAGAACCTCCTTTTTCTTGAAGTCGGTTAAAAAGCGAGGTATTCCTTATGTTTTCTCAGTCACATTTATAGTAATGTAAACTATTAGAAGTCGGTCTAGAATGTGTACTAATTTTCTCCGAGGAATTTTGGTTTGACACGAGAATAGGTAGGTATCATAAAATCTTCTACTGTGTTCGTATTCCAAACTTCGTCTATTTAGAAATAACATTCGCTAAAAATCCAATTGCAATAGAATGTGGAGTATTTTTCAGGAGTATTTCTTTGGAATGGAATTTGGAATTCTACCTTCCATTTTTCCTCCATTTCAAATATGGAAACAACAATATTTTTCTTTTAGCGTGAGAAACTATCCATTATCATTTATCATTTACCTGTCTGAGTGTACCACATGTATAATAATATACGATACTGGTTATTATTATTATATACTAGCTATAATCCATCATAAACTGTCCACATATACCAAATAGACGATGGTTGGTCATAATAATAATACTACGCCTGTAGCTCCCTTTCTTTCTTTGCATGTGGGCGACAGAGAACGGGATGAGGCAAGGAGAATAATGATATTGAATGTTACGCAAAAAATCTATAAAAACTAGCTCAAAAATCAACTGGTTCCGGTGCACAACGAATTTCCGAAGACATCTTTGAAAAAAACCTCTGTCGTTTCAATCTGTCGCCACTGACTGCTGGATATAGCAACAGAAAATTTACTTCTTAATCGTGTAAGGCACCGAGTTGTCCTAATAAACCTTGGTGTCAGATTTCTTAAACGACCTACAAATAGCAGGATTCTGTCATGGTTGTGCGTCTCAGTAATCATAGACATCAGTAACCTACGGCTTGACGTGTCTTCCTTGATCCTTTTAATAGTTTCAGACTGTAATGTCATATGAAACTGGGAATAAAATCACAAAATGATAAATATCACAATTGTGAGTGTCCAGCCGAAAATCGAACCCCGTCCCATTGCGCCGTATACAGTCGCACCACTGCGCTACATCGATCGTCTACTAATTGTGATGATGGATTAGGATCTTGCCAAGTCCAATTACTCTAATTTAATCAGCAATGTAAGCCCTAGCCGTAGCCGCGTGTAATAGGAGTTTGGTTAAGTAATTATCCAAATGGACCAAATATTATGCAGTGAGGTAAGTGTTTAATGGGTTTTACCTAAATAGAGCTCATTTGACAGATTGAAATATGTTCGGCTAGCCAAAAATGTGGTTTGCCGCTTTATAGTTCGTGTCCTATTCGTATTCATATCATAAATACGTTTTAGTTTTCATGTTACACAAAATATAAGACCGGAAAGAGTAGAAAATCAGGCAACTACGTCAAAGTAAGTTTTTAAAAAATGTATTGTGATCACTCATAATGACTCAACTATTGTAAAGAACGCTGTTTGAATTGTAAAGTCATTAATTCACAGTCTTTTTTCGTGTTGAATCACAAAATATTGAAATTTATTACTACAAAAATAAGCTTCAATCTACTTACTATCGGCAACAATGATTTTGCTCGAAACCCGGTATATGTCTCGAATGATCTAATCTGAACCTCAGTCGCAACCAGTTGCTTTTTGACTGATATCTGAGTAGCTACAGCGTGCCCAATCACCGCACAAAAAAGACACTTATGACTATAAAAATACGGTTCAAATTACTTACTGTCAGCAACAGTGATTTTTGCTCGAAACCCGGTAAAATGTCTCGAATGGTCTGATCTATATCTCAACCCTAACCAGTGACTCTTCGACTGGTATCTGAGTAGCTACAGCGTGCACAAAAAAGACACTTATTTCTATAAAAATACGGTTCAAATTACTTACTGTCAGCAACAGTGATTTTTGCTCGAAACCCAGCGAAGTGTCTCGAATGGTCGCTTCGAAATCTTAATCGCAACCAGTTGCTTTTCGACTGGTATCTGAGTAGCTTCAGCTTGCCTCCCCAATCGCCGCAGAGTCGTCTAGTATGAGTGGAATGGCTGTCTCGAACCCACCCGGTGCTGATTGCGTCCGATTCTGGTAGAAGGGTTTCCGTTTCTTCCCAGACCTGTAAAGTAAGTTTTTTGATTAAATGTATCAAAAATATGTTAATTTAGGTTACAACGAAGTTATGTACGCAAATTGAACGAATAAAAAGTTGTAAATAGCTTACGAAACTTATTTTTTTTTGTAGACCAAGTGGACCAGATGAATTTTCGTTCTCTATGCCACACAAAATACTTAGCCTACTATTTTTGGCGGAACTATTTTACTCTATGAGTAATTTCGTACCCACATACTACATCATTTCGTAGCTGACTGCCTACGAAATAACGAAGTATTGACGTTTTGTTTGACGGTATTTGACAGAGTAATCAATAATATACGAAAGTTAAAATAATCACGAAAACTATTCTCAAAAATACAACTAACGTCATTCATCGTTTTTCTAAATATTAAAGATATGAGTTTGTTAGCCGTAAATAAAAATAAAAGTTATTGTTATTTTCATATGTCGTTGTCATTTCAAAATGGCGTCATAAAAAGTAGCTCGTTTAACCTGTCAGTCACGAAATCGTCGTCGAGAAACGTTTTGTTATATCAAATTAGTGTATCGGGCGTGAAATTGTCCGCCAAATGAGTTCATGCGAATTGACAGGCTAGGTCGACGTCAGAAAGTGAATAAAGTTGCGAGCAATAATCTCTCTCTTCTCGTGTGGGATACCGAGTCGCCCTAGTGTCAGAATTTTTCAACCGCCTTCTACAAGTAGCAGGATTCTGACATGGTTGTGTAACGACTGCCGTCTAAGTGATCATAGACAGCAACCGGGACCTACGGCTTAACGCGCCATCCGAAACACGGAACCATCTTACTTACGGACAGTCAGTTGGTTCAGCCCGCAATGTCCTAACCAGACTGGGAACAAATTCACAAAGTGATAGATATCAACTTTGCGAGTGACCTCCGAGAATCGAACCCGGAACCATCTGCGTCAAAGGCAGTCGCACTACCATTGCGCCACATCGGTCGTCAATAATATGAGTAACCGTCTTTTATGTATGAAGAAGCTATATCTATGAAATATCTACATATAATTAATGCAAAACATTATATAGAACACTAGCGGCCCGCCCAGCGGCTCCGCCCGCTACAACTCATTTTCCAGGGGGAATAAGTTGTTTTCCCGGCAAGTATTACACATAAAAATCTTCCTCTTGAACCGCTTTATTGAAAAAACTTGCATCAAAATCCATTGTTACTAAGTAGTGATAGTTGAATGTTCAAATTTGAGCATTCAGCTGCACGAGTATAGGATTTAAGAACGAAATTGATACCGGGTAGCGGAAAGTGTTTAAAAGATAAGTCCAACTACAGTTTAGCCCCACGTGAAACATATCTTGTATCGATGGAAACTATCTTATTTCCACGAAAATACGGGAAGCAGCGAGTCTAACTAAGAAACATTTATCATGAAACAATAATGAAGTAAGGTGACCCAAACGAATTGTCCGCGAGTGGATATCGAACTCCAAAACCAATTTCTCGTCTCTGATTGATGTTCGATATTTCGTTTGTTTATGTTATGATTTCAATCAGTAAATGTTAGCAAAAAATAGAGCGCAAAATAACGCACTTTCCAGTTAATTGAATTTTATTCAATGTGATACAAAACTAGCCTTTTTTATTGATTGCAATCTAAAAAAGTTTTTCATCTAATTGATGATATATTTATATGGATATGTCCAGATGAACTATTTATGTTTTTTTATTGTTTTTTGATTTACTAGCAGCTTGCCCAGCGGTTGCACCTATTGCTGATTATTTTGTCGTAGGCATAGGACATTTTACCGGCTTGTATTATACATAAACCTTCGTCTTGAAGTATTCTATCAATTGAAAAAAAAAAACCTGCATTAAAATCCGTTAGGTAGGTTTAAAAATCTAAGCATAATATACATACATAGGGACAGACGCGGGAAGCGTCTTTACGGCCTTTATTTTACAACGCACAACGGAACGGAGAGAACACATCTGTAACGCAGCGTTCTGTCAGATACTAGAAACGTCAAACCCCACACGAAAACCGCGGTAACGGGTAAAAACGGCGCGGTGGTGCGTTGGGACCTACGTCAGGCGAGAGCGATTTCAGTATGGGGATTGACGCTTCTAGTTTGAATCTGGCAGACTGCGTTACGGATGCGTTCTTTTAGCGCTGCGTTATGCGTTAAGTGTGAAAAAAGCCTACTTTATACCTACTATGCACTGATTATATAATTAATGCTAAATATCTTTTCAAACTTTTGCGGTCGACTTTACAAAACCATATTTTGTCGTCGTAAATTAGAAATTAAATAGGTAAAATATGCTAATACGAGTACTTTACTTTAATACTTAATCTACAATTCAAATTAATTTTAGTATCGCACAAATGTTAAATTTACCTTAATTTAAAAATCTAACTTTCTATTTATTGTTGTGATTTAGGATAATGATTGTCTTTTAGAACTCTGATGTTCGTTATTTTTGGGTAGAAAGTAATCCTAAAACATTATTTTTGCTTATTACCTCATTATTAGAAGCGTAGGTGTTATATTGGTCGTGTTATGCAGATCCAACTCCGTTTTTTCGAGGTAGTTGTAGCTGTATCTGTGAACCACGTTACCTCGTTATCTGAAGCGTAGGTGTAATGTTGGTTATAGTGCACCCAGTCATGGCCAGTCACGTTCTCCAGACCCAACTCCGTTATTTAGAGGTAGTTGTAGCTGTAGCTGTAAACCACCTTACCTCGTTATCTGGAGCGTAGATTTCATGTTGGTCGTAGCCAGTCATGGCCAGTCACGTTGTCCAAACCCAACTCCGTTATTTAGAGGTAGTCCTGGCTGTAGTTGTGAACTACATTACCTCGTTATCTGAAGCGTAGGTGTCATGTTGGTCGTAGTGCACCCAGTCATGGCCACGTTCTCTAGATCCAACTCCGTTATTTAGAGGTAGACGTACCTGTGGTTGTGAAATACAATACCTCGTTATCTAAAGCGTAGTGTCATATTGGTCATAGTGCAGACAGTCATGGCCAGTCACGTTGTCCAAACCCAACTCCGTTATCTCTAGGTAGTCGTAGCTGTAGTTGTGGATTACATTACCTCGTTATCTGAAGCGTAGGTGTCATGTTGGTCGTAGTGCACCCATTCCTTGCCAATCAAGTTCTCTAGACCTAACTCCGTTATTCAAAGGTAGTCGAAGCTGTAACTGTGAACTACCTTACCTCGTTATCTGACGTGTAGGTGTCATGTTGGTCATAGCGCTCCCAGTCATGGCCAGTCACGTTCTTTAGACACAACTCCGTTATTTAGGGGTAGTCGTAGCTGTAGTTGTGAAATACATTACCTCGTTATCTGAAGCGTAGGTGTCATATTGGTCATAGTGCAGACAGTCATGGCCAGTCACGTTCTCTAGACCCAACTCCGTTATTTAGAGGTAGTGATAGACAGCTACCACTTGTGAAATACATTACCTCGTTATCTGAAGCGTATGTGTCATGTTGGTCGTAGTGCAGCCAGTCATTGTCAGTCACGTTGTCCAAACCCAACTCCGTTATCTCGAGGTAGTCGTACATGCAGCTGTGAACAAAGAATTTCCGTTAAATACCTTCTTTGTTTGGTTCAAAACATTTAACACTTTACTTTGCTAAACCAATTATCGAAACTTGTCGTTTATTTTTTGTCCATAATGCTTTTAGGAAACACTGAGTGGATAAAATGAGTTGTCTAGTTTCCCCATTGCTACTAAATTGACTTATGGTTCGAAACTAACTCTTACTTACTTTTCTTACTCTAGGTTAACTCTTTCTTACTTTTCATCACATCCTATAAAGTGCTATGTCGTGTTCAACGGAAACAAAAATCAAACAAGGTTTTACTTTAAGTAAAAGCTGAGCAAAAGGGCGAAATGGTGTTTACTTTCTTTATAAAATAAAGTTCTGAGGCCGAAATGAAATCAGATCGATCACCGCGGGTCACTAGGCACCACCGATTTATTCCTTTCAATCTGATTAACCCTTTTCACTGCTATTTTTAAACGTCAGCTCGACAAAGACGAGACTAATGATAATCACTCCCTAAACCCCTGATCACAGTCAATAATCCGCATCTTACAGCTTGTCACCAAATCAGCTTAAGACGATTGACATTCTGGCTGAAGTAGTTCTTACACGTACTACGTGGCTTTGCGGTATTTTGCCGGATTGGATATTTTAACGGAAAACGGTTACGAAATCTACAAGTAGTGCCTGTTGTGACTTTTTATTTCCCTGATTTTGTAAAATAGATGGAAAATTTATCGGATATAGTGGCATGATAGGCTTCTTCTTCTTTATTTAAGAGCCATGCTCTTGTCAGTGAAGCAACCGCCATTCGCTTCTTTTCGCCGGTAGTAACAAGTCCTAGTAAACAAAGCAAAATGGACCTTATCTCACAGCATTTGCTCCAAGAAGGTCACAAACGTCACAGGTAGGAGTGTCAAGAAAAATTATTTAAACTATAAGTTTAGGGCTAAATGGATTAGCTTTTTTACCCTGTCATGTACGCAAATGGTAGTACATCGCTATTTCAACTTGCTATTGTCACAGGTTTTCACTTGTATGTTGGCTGTCACAAACAGTAATAACGCAATGATGCCCGGTTTGTGTGCGATTCTAATAAGACGATTGAGACGTCTATATAAACATCCTGGTTGATCGCCCAATGTGACCCTTTTCAAGGAATTGGCGCTGATACAGTTGGGATTATTTGTGTTTGTTTGTTATTCATTGCTTCATGCTTGTTAGAGTAAATTCGCTTGTCTTATGGTTAGGTTGACTTTGTTGTCCGGATGCCTAAAGTAGTTGTAAAAATACGATCGCTATCGCGACGTCTGACAAATATAGAGGACCGTTTGCCATAATTTGTGTATCACTATAGTGATAGGTTGTCAGCCTCTCGCCTCAAAGTTGTAATACACCTGAAACCCTCAAGTCCCTCAGTCGCCTCTTACTACGACACCCGGGGAGGAATGTGCGGAATCGCAACCTTTTTGTATAATCTTTTGTATTTTTTATTACTTTTTATTTTAGACAAATATTGTTTTTTGACTGAGTGTCAATCACGTGTCAATAAAGCCGTGGTGAAGAAAAGTTGGTTTTTTGGTCTTTTATTCATCCGAAAATCGGTCAAAGCTAAGAGAGCAGCCAGCGGGCCATATCGGCTCCGCCACATGATTTGGTAGGAAATGGGGTGACGCTATTCTAAGCCGGCATCACACGGCAAACAACTTCATAATCAGAAGAAAATACTGATGGAATGGTTGCAGTATTTGGAAAGCTGTCTCTTATACCCTAAATATAAATGCCATGAAATAGATTATACATGCCATCGTGGGGTCGCATGACGTCTGTGGCTTGCGACAAAAAATAACTCACCAGTGTTACTAATTTTTTGTCGAAAGGCAATGAATATGAAACGAGAAACAGGCCAAAGATTGCGTAGAAGAACAGCAAATCTCCCAATAGGCGATACCCTCTACACATAAACCGTAAAAGGAATTGTTTCAGGCCAACAATATCCAGCGATGGGGAACCAGCAAGTGGAAGTAATTCGCTTTTACCTCGATTGAATTGAGGGTAAACTGACACTTCAGTTTGAAAGCCACTTGGAGTTTCTGTAGTTTCTTTGCGGTTGGCAGTAGTGGAAGAAATAAAAGAAAGATCTGAAGCGTACTGTAGTTTGAAAAGACATTATTTTGTTAGTATTTTGAGATAAAACGACATTCGTTGAAACGTGATTTATCTAGTTGCATTTAAGTACTTTATGCTTCTACAAACAAAACAGAATCAAAAGTTTAAAATTGGTGGACAAATTACGTACCATAAATATTATTTTTGACAGCAATGTTCGAAAAACAGCAGCAAATTTTTTGTCCGTATTTATAAATCGTACTCAACTATGAAATCGATCTCAAGAGCGATTTTGACAAATGTCAGTCAATACTAACAGCATCTCAAAGTCGCGCTCAAGATTGATCTCAGAGTTTAGAGCGGTTTATAAATACAAACCTTAGACATTTTAGACGTAAGTATTACCTCCTAGGTAGAGTAGCTTGTAGGCGAAGAGAACTGTTTTCCGAAAAATTAATTACTCTAAAAAGTCTTACTAGAAATGTGGTTTTCATTGCGTATGAATATTTTTTTCCTTATATTAATATTTTCTCTTTCTAATAAAACTTTTGCGATACAATCTATAGTATGAAGCACGTATATCGTTAAATATTCATACGAAACTTGCTCGTGTACTTTTAGTGGAACTTGGCCCTCTGTGCTCTCGAACTGAAACTGTCGTTCAACTACAGTTTATAATGCAGTTTAAGGGCAGTCTACACAATGAGGAACTGTCAAGGGTCACGCATTGAAAAAAAATATATAGATGGTGGGATGGCCAATCATTACGTAATAGTACCTCTGCCTGCTAAGCTGAGGGTAGTGGTTTCGATCCCCACTGGGTATTTTATTATGTGTTAATGGTTTAACACGTTTGACCTGGCAAATCAAATGACGTGGGTTCAAATCCTATTAGAGTCATGATTTTTTTTTCATTTTATTCACATTTATCGTTTGTATTTACTTACAAAAAGTATTTTATATAAATATTAGGTATTTAGTTCCCATAGTACTGAGTCTTTTTAGAGTACTAAGTAAGCTTTGCTTATTTCGTAGCTAGATGGCGCTGTGTGAATTATCCATGATATTTCCTATTTATTTGTTTATATAAACAAAAAGCAGCTCGTCGGTAAATGCCCTTAATAGAACTTGTCTAAACGGTTGAGTTCCAACTTAGATGAAATTTCATGCACTAACTTATCCTTAAGTTCTTTAGCGTAGACAAATTTTGTTCATGAAGAATGGCAAAACTTGTTGTATTTTGAAAGTTTCTTTCTAGTTTTTTTTCGAACAGTAAGGAAACTGGGAATAGGGATGAAAGTATTTACTTTCCTCTAGTATTGAAAAACATAACCCACCATCCATCTGAAGTATTTGGGTAAAAAATATACAAAAATTCTTTCTGGTGGGTGTCGGAACAAAATCATTCTTCGCGTACTTTCCATCTATTTAAGGAAATAAAAACATTACAGAGCTATTTTCCAGTTGCTATGCGAATTCCTTCATTTTATTTGAAAAGAAAAAATAAACTTTATTTTTCCTCAGTGGATCTGAAGATAAAACTGGAAGAGTTTTTTTTTATATTTTCTTGATGGCAGTTTTATACCAAAATTGTTTACACCTGCTAATATGCTGTGTGATGCCACGTTTTAGAATAGCATCACGCCAATTTTACGTGTGGTTGTCGTAAAAAGCGACCAGGGTATGGGCTTTTGTATTTGCTATTCTTGGCTGCCAGCGCCATTTAGTTCCGTTTACTTTCGTATTTGCTTTTCTAGACTGCCAGCGCCAAAATGGCGGTTTCAATGAGTGCCACCAATATTGTAGCAACAAGCAGTCCAGTGCTAATTTCAGGTCGGTGCCTGTGGCAGTTTCACTTTAGCCGCGATATTCCACAACGCTAAGTTTGTACAGAATAACTATCGTTGTAGCGATAACGAGTTTATCTTCGTTATTTATAACGTTAGTTTCAGCGGGTTTTATTTCGACTCTATGTTTCGTCCTGCGATGAGATATAAGCTATTTGTTTTAATAACGTTCCCCGAAATAAATTTATTTTTGCTTTATGTTTGCAGGGCTGAATAGCTATAAAATTTTTTAAACAATTATTGGTGATGCCGGCTTAAAATAGCATCACTCCATTTCGTTCCCGTGGGTGTCGTAAGAGGTGAACAAGGGACTATAGGGTTCTATGTGTATTACAACCTTAGGCGGCAGGCTGACAACCTGTCACTACAGTGTTACACAACTTTTCTGAAACGTCATCAGACGTGGCGATAAAGACCGCAATTTTACAGTCGTTAACGCTCTGCCTACCCTACCAGGGGTATAGGCGTGATTTGTGTATGTATGTATGTATATTTGAAAAGTACATCACGACACTACAAATTTTTTTCAAACATAAATGATGCATGATTCATGATCCCAATTCTCAGTTTTTTTTTGCCATTAAGGTACCAGCGACACTCAACTGCCATTTTATTGTCATTGATTCTCTATACTTCGAACTGTTAGCAAAATACGAAACGACCATAATCATCCAACTGACACGTTATCGAGACACAACTGAAACGATTTACATTTAGCAGACTTCAAGCCCTGAAGGTAGGGCTCAAGATAAGTCACAACAAAACGGAGTACCTTCACATGCGACGATACAAAAACACACGCGTCCCTTGCCAAGATCTGCATGTTGGAAATACTTCGTATCAAGGTGTACGGAAATTTAAATATCTGGGATGCACTGTGACCGAAACAAACAGCCGGGAGGACGAAATCGAGATCCGCGTACAGAACACCTTGCGGTGCAGCGCTGCTCTTCATAAGGTGTTGGTGTCCAAGCTTCTCAGCAAAAGTACAAAGGTCCGTATTTATAATACAATCATACGGCCTATTTTAATGTATGGCTGTGAGGCTTGGACACTAACACTTAAAGAAGAGAATAAACTATTAGTCGCTGAACGAAAGGTCCTCCGAAAGATTTTGGGCCCTACCAAGGGTAGTGATGGCAGATGGCGACTGAGGAAAAATGCCGAAGTTGAGGATCTAGTGGCGCAACCTAATATACTCGGAGAGACGAAAGCTCACCGACTTCGCTGGCTCGGCCACTTAGAAAGAATGGGTGAGGATCGGGGCGTTAAAAGAGCGTACAAGGGTCGGCCGACAGGACGTCGTCCTGTCGGGCGCCCCAGGTACCGCTGGAAAGATATGGTGGAAGCTGACCTGGGCCATCTCCAAGTCAGTAATTGGGTGGAGGTGGCGCAGGACAGGGATCAGTGGAGGAAGCTCGTTTCGGAGGCCAAGATCCATTTTGGGTCACTGAGCCAGAGAAGTTAGTTTTTTTAGTTAGACTTCAAGCCCAGAATTCATGATCAAAAAATTTGAAAAATTGTATAACATACAAATTGTAGAGTTTTTTTATATAATAATAATAATAATAAATCTTTATTTCAGGCAATAAAAAACCCATAGTTATAAATTAAATACAATACAAAATAAAATAAAGTAAAATAAAATAAAATAATAGTTAAAACACTTATCCACTAAAATTAAAATTATATTTCCCCATTCCCACACCTGTGCATGGAGGACCAGTGCCTGGTAAATGGGTTCGAGAAGTCTTCAGCAACCAACGCCAAAATGGTGTTGGTGCTGCCTCTCACACGCGCCCAGAAAGATGCGGTTCTTGCTCTCAATATGGCAAAGAAATCAGGGACCCTCGCATCGGCGAACATGCCCTTAGCGCTGCAGTATCGAGGTAACCTAAACAGGATCCTAAACGCATTGTTGTATTGTACGCGAAGTTTGTATTGATTTTAAGATTGTTGTATTGTTTTTGTGTCAGCAGACGCTTTTTGCGTTTTCAATTTTGTTGTCAAAGTCAGTTACAACACGAAAAATGTCCACTGGCTAAAATAGAGGCTGTTGGTTCTAGTTTACGATGAAATATTGTTTTAGTGGAACGGTTGATTTATTTAGGAAATATCCTATTTTTTACATTCGGCTCTCTCTAGTTTGGTTACTAGATTTGTTCCGTGGTACTAGACAAATCGTAGAGCGGTTATATTCTTTGGTTGAACCAAAGAATACTAAAAACATCACCATAAAATGCTGATGGTTTAGGAGATCTTAATAAAAATCCAAAGGTAGGAAGTAAATCTTCAATATACTACGATTACTACTACAAATTTTACCTATTCGCCTGAAAATTTATATTTTTTTCATCTTTTTTTGTTTTAAGACATAAAGCAGAGGTATATATGCCAGCCCTATTGTTCCCTTTCATGTCCTATCTCTTATCACAAAAAAGTAAATAGATACATAAGTCAATAAGGTGTAAATAAGTAAGTTGAAACAGCTTGCACAGGGCGGCTTAGTTCGAATGTTTTATATAAACTGTAGAGGTTGCCTGGAAGAGAATGCTACTTTAACATTAAGGCTGCCTCATTGGACCATCGAAATTTCTCTGTATATTATGTTATTTTTGTTTTTGTTTTGTGTGCAATAAAGAATATATTATTAACTGTAGATAGAACAACGATTCGAGGCAAAGAAACTTTGAAGTACAACAATTACGGCTAGAAAATCGCCAACAAAGCATTTCCGAAGTACAAACACTGGAGCACAGAAATAGAAAAGTAGAACACAAATACACAACCGGAGCGAAACCTCTATTCAATTCTCTCTCTCTATTCGTGTGAGTCACCAAGTCGTCCAACGACCCAATAAACCCTATAGACAGAATTCTTTAACCGCCTTCTACAAGTAGCAGGCTTCTGATATGGTCGGGTAACGACTGCTGTCTTAGTAATCATAGACAGCAACCGGGACCTACGGCTTAACGTGCTATCCGAAACACGAAACCATCTTTCTTACGGACAATCGGGTGGTTTAGTCCGCAATGCCCTAACGAGACTGGGAAAAAATTCACAAAATGATAAATATCAACTTTGTCAGTGACCCACCGGAATCGAACCCGGAACCTTCTGCGTCAAAGGCAGTCGTACTAACACTGCGCCGCATCGGTCGTCTATTCATTTCTGTCATCTCCGCATTCAAAGCGATCGCCCGCCGCTGCCGATAGATCGGGATTGTCGGATGAATGCCGGATGACAACCGGTAATAAATCCGTTCCGGCGCCGGAGTGTACCCTTTCTAGTAATCTGATCGACGTGGCCTCGAGGAAAAAGGAGGTTCGTTCAAGTTTCTCTAATATATTGCTAAGAGGTTGGTAATTTCTTTAAGAGGGTTTATTGACAAGACGGGAGTTTGATATAACTATAGTTTCACTTGCATTTGTATAAAAATTATGACAACTTATTTAGTCAGCATTTAAGCTGAAACGATCCGAAGACAAAAATTCCAGGTTGTTTTATTTAAGTTGTTTTTAATGTGATATTATTCTATTGATATCAGTTAATTTTATAAATGGACCGAAACCGAAGTTCATTCGCCGTAACTGTCATACGATATTACCAGTAATATAAACTTATCATTTTATTTCTCTCAAACTACATTTTGCTGTATCATTTTATCTGCTCAGGAGAACACTAAAATAAAACTAAAAACATAGAACAGATACTTATTTGTAATGTTTATGAAACCCAGCTGCGTAGTATCTGGGAGATAAGAAGAAAAACTATATAGCGGAATGCATTTACAATGGTGTACTAGTCACCCTTATGATTATTATTCGAAGTTTTGCGTATTTATACACTAAAGTGATCAATCTGCGGATAGTTCGGCCGCGATATTATTTGTTGTAATATACAAGGCAACAAGCGTGAAACATCTTTGATAAAATATTGGTTTCGAAGTTTCGATACAAAGCGCTGATCATACCCATAAAAGAAATGTCACTTACGATATACGTCAAAACGTACGACAAATCTGTACCTATTTTTCAGTTATTAAGTTTGGTAGTTACAATACAACCAAGTTTTCGCGATGTGATATAAGGAATCTGTGCGATAATTTTTGTTCGCTTACGTTCCAAACGAAACTCATAAATTCAATATCTTCATCGAGCTACTGGAGCTTCATTTTTGAATTTTCGTAAATGGAAATTAGTAACTAATTATGTTTATAACACATGTTCTAATAGACAAAATCATTTACATATACCCTGATAAATCCCTACATACCCATGACATTCAAAAATCTATTAGTAAAAATTGTTATAAAAAGTGGTTAGACCAGTCGTTGCGGACTTCCGTGCACGATTACAGAAATCATCTTTTTATAAATTGAGCTCCTGGACGAGGATATTAAACAGCAATTTGTCGCAGGCGAGACAGCTCGCTACTAATGTTGTAGCTGAATAAACGTTGCCAGACAGACGGGAGCTAATTAAAAGTTTTCATATTATCCACCTGTCAGGTCGTGGTGACAGGTAGCGGAATGGGCTTTGTACAAAACTAACACGCGTTAAAATATGGAAACCATAACTTTCACAGGAGTTGTATATAAAAGATTTGACAGATACATTTTGATATAATAATATTCTCTTTGTTGGTTGAGTAGCCCCAAAAAGTAATTCCATAACTTAGATACGACGCTACCTAGAATTCCGTGATACGCAGTTAGTGATGCGTCTTTATTTAGAACTAGTTCTTGTTTACGGAGGGCATAATTTACTAAATTGCATAAGTTGTCTACATGTATTTTCCAGTCCTAGATGGTTCAATGGGTTGACCATCGGTATCTTCTTTACTGTGACTATATTCCTAGTTCAAAAAGTACCTACTCATGTCGCATAAAATTTCCAAATACCGAATAACTTTTGCAGTAAACTATTTGTTTTTTTTTGCACATCCAAGTCAACGATAAAAAAATATTATTGGTAAAACGAGAACATTTTGGTCTATTTTCTTCGTTCAATTAATTTCAAAAGTAAAAACAGTAGAACAGCATATAAATGCTTCAATGTGTCATTCAATATAAAAAAGCGTTTAAAAGTTTGTTCTCAATACAATCTTATGAACGTATATTACGCTGTTTTATCTCGGTATACCTATTGTAGATTTACAATGGCTTACGAGCTTTGACAGCCAATATAAGCTTTAAGCTCCGCCACATTTTCAAGCTGCAACGAGGTTGGTTTTCTAGTAATAAATATAGTTTTAATGCTAGTGCAGGCACATATTTTTCAATTTTATCGGGCAAATGTCTTTGCAATTTTTATTCATTTTGTATTTTACCAAATAAAGATGTGGTATTACTAAAACAAGACAAAAAGCAGGTGCCAGATAAACGTAGTAGCATGTAGTAGTACTGCACAAAACCATAATCAACCGAGATTTATTAATACCAACAGGGAATTTGGTTCGAAGAACGACCCAAATATTACTGGTGTCAGATTTTTAACCGCCTATTGAATAGTATACCTATAGACCTCTGAATTTGAAGAACCGTATACCACGAAATCACTTAAAAATTTAAACATTATATCATCCACTATTGAAAATACTTTTACACCAGATGGCGCTGTAGGTTACTACAACTCGCTTTAGAGATGTCTTCTTGTAAGCTACTTCAGAGGCCGAATAAATAAAGTCTTCAGTTCCTCAGATCAGATCAAAGCGTGGTATTATTACTAGGGTCTAGTGAAGTGAAAGTAAATAGTTCTAGTTCAGGGCTTCTCATTTACAGTAATCCACTGCTGGATACTCGTATAACCCCCCTTTTGAGGCATATTGCCATACTCAGCACCCTCGGCAAGTGGATTAGGGAACCCCGTAACCAAGAAACGCTGCTGCCCATTTATCTGAATTTGTCGTTTTGTCTCTTTTACGACACCCATGACAGAAATAGGGTGATGCTATTCTAAGCCGGCACCACACCCGTGCCAGAAGTAGATAACTAAAATTACTTAACAATAGCGACTTAATACGACCAGAACTCAAACTTAATTGCAATTTAAACTCGACCCCTGAAAACGGTTTCCCTATTAAATTGGGACAATTTGAGTTAAGGCGAAGTTTACCTTTAATTAAGGCGGGTACACTGATCGATATAGCAAACAGATGCTCTTATTTCATTAGGTAACGGCTTTTCTGGAAATATGAGATTTAGGTGCGACCACAGACTAAAAACTTTGTGTACCTTTGATACATACATATATACATATATCACGCCTTAATACCTTGAGGTTTCGGCAGAGCGTTTACGACGGTCGCTGTCGCCACGTCTGACAGATATTTGAGGGCTGATTCAGAAAAATTGTGTATCACTATAGTGACGGGTTGTCAGCTTGTCGCCTAAAATTGTAACACGCATGGATCCCTCGTGTACCTCAATCGCCTCATACGACACCCGCGGTGAGGATATGGGGTGATACTATTCTAAGCCGGCATCACACGGCATTACTTTTGATACTTATAATAAAGTTTCGTAGACTTTTGTAACACGTGTTTCAGTATTCTATGTATTCATTATATGCGTATTTTACGTTTAATGCTTAGGCCTTAACATACAACGCAGCGCTAAAATATAGCATCCGTCACGCAGCGGTCTATCAGATCACGTCAATCATCACACTAAAACCGCTCAGCCGCTGTCGACGCAGCTGTTCTATTTTAGCACTCCGTTCTGCGTTACCTAGATGAATATCATGAGCACCGGATAGTATTACGGTACGCACTAACAAAAAGACAAGCTGTGACAGTTGCTCATACGACATAACATTTTCTTCCTCTTCTTCATCAGCATGGCCCACTGTTGGGCATATGTCTCTCCTAAGCCCGTATTTATAAACTGCACTCAACTCGATATTGAGTGCGATTTGGAGATGCTGTTGGTATCGACTGACATTATTTTGTCAATATCGCTCTTGAGATAGATCTCAGAGTGCGATTTATACATATATATGGACCCTAATCTTCTCCATCCAACATAACATCTAGTTTTTTGTAAATATGGGATTACGCTCCTTTTGTCAAAAATGTATGCGGAAAAGCACCAGAAAATCATTCGATGAGTGTTAAAATCGCCTTATACTCGGCTTCATTGTATCTTACTCGAAAATCCCATGATGAAGCCTAGTCTTCTCCTGTAAGTTACTTTAGGTACTCTATGTTTGTACATAAAATCCATAATATAGAGAGTAAACCTAAACTTTTTATAAAAAGGGTAACCTGTGTATCAAAATTGTATTACATAAATTAAGCCAGACCCATATCGCAATTCATGATTCAAAACACGAGTAACTACCTACCTACCTATAATAAAATATATAAAGGTGTAATATTAGCTGCAAATATTTTCAGGGATAACATAGGTCAAAATATGTATTTTTTTTTTAACCTCCCATACCAATTGGTCGGTCGGTAGTTTTGTATGGGAGGTCCAAAAGCTTTTTTCATATTTTGACCTATGTTTCTTGGGGAAAGTTGTTCAGTTTCATGAGCTGGTGCACCCCTTAAAATATTTGCAGCAATTTTTTTTACATGTAGGTACATTGTGATAGGATTTAATTTTATAATACTATGTAATTTAAGAAATACAAAATTCACTTAATATTGTAGTGGCTCCCCAATTAACTGATATTTTTTATAATTATTTTGTAGAAACTACATCACAGATAATATAATACTACTAAAGTAGTAACTACATTAAATATTAATCGCAAACCAAATTTCTTATCCTTAATATGAAAAAGTAACTCTATCAATTTTTACAACCGTCAAGGACCCTATCCTGCTATTTTCGTTTTCTCGAATAGATATCCATTTTCGATGTAACAATAAAATTGTACTTCAAAGAGCATAAAACAACAAAGGCATGTCATTTCCTACTTTCCTCTCTTACGATATCACAAAAGCGAAAAACATAACAATAGAGGAGACAGGAGTTTTATACATCGAGTGACGCTGACATGGGAGATACTACGATTTTAAGCACAGAAAATGTGTTGGATTCTACTTACGTTCCAGAAGAATCGTCTGGCAGTTACGAGGACACGGATACAAGTTTCCAGAGCACGGAAGACTCAAAGGAGTATGCCAACATGGTGTCCACGCAGAGCTGCACTAGTGACGAGCCACTGACAGTACGTGACGCGCTGAGTGGCAGGGATGCTGAACAATGGCGAGAGGCCATGCAAGATGAGTATAACTCATTTTATAAAAATAACTGTTGGACTTTAACAGAACTAAAGAAAGGACAGAAAACAGTAAAATGCAAATGGGTTTTTAAAATTAAACGTGGGCTTAATGGGGAAATATTAAAATATAAGGCACGTTTAGTTGCAAAGGGGTTCACACAAAAATATGGAATTGACTATCAGGAAACTTTTGCACCAGTAGTCCGGTATTCAACAATTAGGATGTTGTTTGCTATAGCAGCAGAATATGGTTTGGATATAGATCAATTGGATGTGAAAACTGCATTTTTGAATGGCGATTTGCGTGAAGATGTAGTCATGGAACAACCAGAAGGATTTATTGTAAAGGGGAAAGAAGACAAGGTCTATAAATTAAATAAATCCATCTACGGTCTGAAGCAATCTGCAAAATGTTGGTACGAAAAAATTAATACTATTCTAACTAAGAAAATGTTTTTCAACAGGTCTTTAGTAGAACCATGTGTATATTTCAGATCACAACAAGGCAAGCTGACTATCATTAGTCTTTACGTAGATGATATTTTGTTAATGACATCGTCTCAGGTAGATAAAAAGGCTATAAAAGATCAATTGATGAAAGAATTTGAAATAAAGGACTTGGGTACAGTTCATGAGTTTTTGGGAATGAGAGTTTGTAAGGAAAAGAACATGATAACTCTTGATCAATCTAACTACATAAAAAATGTTCTGCAAAGATTTACTATGGATGACTGTAAACCAGTAGGTACTCCGATGGAACTTGGTCTTAAGCTTACTAGGGCTGATGTTTCAGGAGATTTTGATTACCGGAATTTAATAGGTTGTCTTATGCATGTTGCAGTTTGTACGAGACCGGACATCGCCCATGCTGTCAGTTATTTGAGCCAGTTTAATAACTGCTATTCGGCTGAACACTGGAAGGCTGCAAAACGTGTACTAAGATATCTCAAGGGCACCATTGATTATCGTTTGGTCTTTGAAAAATCAGGTTTGGATGTCTCTGGCTTCGTGGATGCTGACTGGGCGAGCTGTGAGGTCGATCGAAAGTCTTACACGGGTTTTGTTTTTAAAATAGGTAACTCAGTAGTTTCCTGGGAAAGTCGTAAGCAGAAAACAGTTGGTTTAAGTAGCACAGAAGCTGAATATATGGCACTTTCGGATGCATGCAAAGAGGCATTATTTATACGCACTTTTTACAATGATTGCTTACATTTGAATTGTGTTTTAACATTGTATAACGATAATCAATCCGCACAAAAGTTATGTGAGAACTCTATGTTTCATGCTAGGACAAAGCACATAGATATAAGACACCATTTTATCAGGGATGTGATAGATAAGAAATTTGTAAATGTTAAATATCTTTCCACAGATGAAATGCCAGCAGATATTCTCACAAAACCTTTAGTAAAGGAAAAATTTGTAAAGTTTCAGGATCAATTATGTTTAAGAAAAATTGTTTAATCTTGTGTATGTTTTAAACTGTGTAATCTTTTTCTTTACATGTGTATGGTCTCAATTTGGAAATTGTTTTGGTTTAAGGACAGGTGTTGGAAAGTCTTCGTAAACGAAAAGCAATTTCCACAAGTGTTGTTTGTATTAACATGCTCTATAAACGCGTAGTAGTTGTCACTATCGAATTTTGATTTTTGACATCTCTTCTTGTCAGCTGATACCTTGTACGAAACGGCCTATTTAATATTTAAATATAATATCTCAGTTTTCTTGCAAGATCCTCTTTTATTTTGCCCAAAACCCATCATACACAGTGGTTGGTTGTACTCCTCTGTCTTCTGTATAACCTGCCTTACAGTATGGATGTGGTCCACGGTACTGAAGCCCTTGCGAAAACCCGGCCTGTTCCGGTGGCTGAAAGGCGTCAAATCTTGATGCCAAACGATTCGTGACGACTCTCGAGAACAGCTTATAGACGTGGCTCAGAAGTGTGATCGGCCTATAGTTTTTGAGAAGCGTTTTGTCTCCTTTTTTGAAAAACAATGCCACTACACCTCTGCTCCACGCCTTCGGGGTTGTCCCATTGGCTATTACAGAGTTAAAAAGCCTTTTCAGCTCCTCAAGGACAGGTTTTCCACCGGCCTTAAGTAGCTCAGAGGCCACTCCGTCTTCCCCGGGAGCCTTCCCATTCTTAAGCTGTCTGAGAGCCGCCGCGATTTCATCTATATCTACGTCCGGGAGATCTTCTGTAAAGTGGCGGGAGAGAGGAGCTCTTGGGTCTGGGGTCGCATCAGGTGGAGGCTTTTTCGCATGCGAGGCATACAGATTTCCATAGAAGTCCTCAATTTCAGCGAGAATCTCTGGAACCGATGTGACAGTTACACCATTCGAGGTAGTTAGCTTTGCCAGATGACTCCTTCCCAGTGTCTTGGTAAAAACTTTCGACCCTCGGTTTTTCTCAATCGCCTCCTTTACGAGTCGAGTGTTGTAGCTTCGGAGGTCGCGTCTTACCGTACTTCGGATCTTTTTGTTAAGTAACTGGGGATCTGGCAATGCATCCTCTGGTGTTTCCCGCCTAATTCGCATCAGTTCCAGGGCCTCGCTTGAAAGTTTGGACTTCTTGTCTGTTCGCCTTTTACGAAAATGCTTCGTCCCCACTTCGCGAATAGCCCCAACTATGCTCTCTAGGTCCTCGTCAACGTTTGCCGGGGTCTCCAGGGCAGCGAATCGATTTTTTAGTTCAAGTTGGAACTCCTCATGTCCGGCTTGGGGCAGATTGGGACGGAGAACTTGCTTCACCATGCGGTTTCTTTCTAGCTTGAAGTTGATATTTAGGGTGCCTCTTACTAGTCGGTGATCACTTCCGGTATTGAACCTATTGATCACTGAGACATCCCTAAATATATGCCGTTTATCCGTCATGATGAAGTCGATCTCGTTCTTCGTCCTGCCGTCAGGGCTCTTCCAGGTCCACTTCCGTTGGGGCTTTTTCTGATAAAAGGTGTTCATACAGAACAGCCCTTGCCTGCTAAGGAAGTTGACTAGCATTTGGCCCCTCTGGTTTCTGCTCCCGTAGCCATGTGGTCCCAAGCTTGATTCACCGCGCTCCTGTCCCACTTTAGCGTTGAAGTCCCCCATGACAACAGTGAAGTGGGTCTTAGTGGTTTGGTGTATGGCTTTCGACACGTCGTCGTATAGGGCCTCCACCTCTTCATCTGAGCTGCTCGAAGTCGGCGCATATACCTGTACGACCTTGAGAGAGTACCTCTCGGTCAGCTTCAGTACGAGGTACGCTACCCTGTTCGAGACGCTGCTGATCTCCATCACGTTGTCACAGAGAGCCTTATTGACAAGGAACCCTACGCCACCCTGGGATTGTGCGCTCCCTTCCCTGAAGTAGAATGAAGATATCATATTTTGCTGCACTATGCCAAAACTTCTTCAACGTTCTTTTGACACTAATACAAGAGACAAATGTACCTATACTACTAATCAATATATATTTTTTTTATATTCATTGGCTTCAGTTTAAAGTTATATATTGAGAGTTTACACAGCTAAGACGGATTGCACGACGGACTGCTAAAATATCGCAGCCGTCTGTCAGATCCATACTAGAAATGTCACTCCCCATACTAAAACCACACTCGACGGACGACGCTGTGATAGCGCTGCGTCGACAGTGGTTGAGCGGTTTTAGTAAAGGGATTGACATTTCTTGTATGGATCTGACAGACCGCTGCGATATTTTTGCGCGCCGTCGTGCATCAAGATTCAAGATTCAAGATTCAATCGTTTATTTCCAAGTAGATTCACAATGAATGCTTTTAGAATGTCATAGAGTTAAATTACAATACGGTCACTGAATAAGTGAATTAGTCATAGTAACAATAACAATTTTATGTTCCTAATAGAATCGCGGCACGAGTGGGATAAAAAAAAAGGCACTGCCTCGGGTCTGGTCAGGCTGACCACACAGCATGTAACTTACGTCACCACCATCAATTTATGGAATCAATTAAATTAAAAGCAATATTTAAAAAAAAAGCATGTTACATGCTAATCAGCCGGACCCCCTGAACAGGAAAACCACCCAAAAACCTGCTCAGAAGTGCTTCTAATCTCAATTTACAATTTGTACCTATAGAATAGGCCCTAGGCTACCCTAGCTAAGTTTTATAAACATATATATTATTAGCCCAAAAAACGGCTACGCTAAATTAAAATAAAATGAAAGTATAACAGTAGATAATTCTAACTGTTTCGTCTTCCTTACTAATTATGCCAATTGTAAATTCCATGCACGTCCTGATTTGGTATTAAAAATGACTGCATGTTTCTTGTGCTGTGCTGGAATTTCAGAGAACCATGCCTCTTTGTCATTAACATAATCATCTAACTTATAATAAGCTTTATAACATAATGTTTTCTTAATAATAGATTTAAATTTACTTTCAGATAAACTTAATATATCTTCCGGTATTTTGTTATAGTATCGTATACTTAAACCTTCAAATGAAGTTCTTACTTTAGCTAGTCTATACGCGGGTTGATCTAATTTATTTTTACTTCTTATATTACGATTATGTCTTTCATGATTTCTTGTGAACGTATGAATATTCTTTCTTACATACATGATATTTTCATAAATATATTGACACGGCACCGTCATAATATTAATTTCCTTAAACAGTTCTCTTAGAGAATCACGACTGCCTAGTTTATAAATTGCTCTAATGGCCCTTTTCTGAAGAATAAATATTGTTTCAAGTGTGTTCTTCGCCTAATCAATATAAATTTTCTTGATATTCATTGGCTTCAGTTTAAAGTTATATATTTAGAGTTTATACAGCTATTTCAACTTTATACAGCCGAGAACAACTAAGCGTCTATTTGGCAGACCACCCGCTAGGTGGACGGATGATTAGGTGACCGGCACTGATAGACAGTGGATGCGGGAGGCACAGGATTGGCGCAGATGGCGTGAAAAAGATGAGGCCTATACTCTGCAGTGGGTAGATGTGGGCTGATATGATGATGATTATGATATAGCTAATTAACATAAAAATAACGGCTACGAAACGCAATTATAACTGCTTTTAATATATATATATATATATATATTGACGTACATATAACTTTTAATAAGTGCCTAGGAACCCCATATCAGTTTCTTACAATTTCTGCTATAATCCACAAATTAATCTTTGTTAACTTTATGATTGCAGTAGAATGATTTGTAGGTAATCTTTCGTAGACAAGTTTTACAACAGGAAAAAACAGACAATAAACAAACAAAACACGCTTTACAGATTTAGAAGAGAAATTTCCTCGTCTCGCGAAAAGCAGCTTAAATGCGAAGTGGTCTTTTTTGCAGCTTGAATTATTTAAACATTTGCAAAGATATCTTCAGAAAATATTAAAGTGGAATGCATTTTATTATTTACGACAATCGTAAAATAAGTAATTTCCTAGCCTAGAGGCGGGGAGCTAAAACATCGCAGCGGTCTGTCAAATCCATACTAGAAATGTCAATCCCCATACTGAAACCGCTTAACCGCTGTCCACGCAGCGTTATTGCAGCGTCGTCCGTCGAGTGCGGTTTTAGTATGGGGAGTGAAGTTTCTAGTATGGATCTGACAGACCGCTGCGACATGTTAGCAGCGGTCCGTCGTGTGTTAAGTGTGCGATGTATGTAAATGTATTTTGCCGTGTGATGCCGGCTTAGAAAAGCATCACCCCATTTCCTACCCGTGGGTGTCGTAAGAGGCGACTGAGGGATTCGAGGGTTTCAGGTGTATTACGACTTTTAGGCGGCAGGCTGACAACCTGTCACTACAGTGATACACAAATTATCTCAACCGGCCCTCTATATTTGTCAGAAGTGGCGACAGCGACCGTATTATTACGGCCGTTAACGCTCTGCCTACCCCGTAAGGGATAAAGGCGTGATATATATGTATGTATGTGTGTAAATGTGAGATTTTTTCCATTTGTTTCATTTCTATTAACTTTGTAGTAAAACATTAAGATCCGTACTGAGCTCTCACAGTTTCTCGAAATACGTAAGTCTTTACACAGACTTCCTGCCGTCTTCAAGTCGATTTGTCATCGCAATTCGAGTCAAAATGGATTCTTCAGATAAAAGATAGTAGTGTACAGAACAGTGCTATTGTGAGACGCGAATAGGTCGGCAATTTATAAAAGAGATGATAGTGTCGGGCGTCTGGTTCAGTGGAACTCAATCTTTTCCGAGAAATGTTCAAAACTAAGTTTTTTGAATTGTTTTAATTTTAACATTTTTTACAGGTTTAAATTTTTCTTGGGCAAACCATGATGTAAAACAAAAAAAAGGTACATAACTAAGGACGATACCGGGCTTTATTTTTGAACGCTTTACTTCTTATAGCCCACCCTACATTTTTTTTACATCGATCCAACAAGCGCCATCGACTAGGACCTTACCAAAAAGATTTAAAAATTCCACATTTTAATAACATCGGTAACTGGTATTGGCACACCGCTATATGTATAAGATTTACAACCCTCTAATGTCAAATTACCCTCTATCAATAAAAACATAGTAGGTATAGCACACACATACGCGCATACACACTTATAACATAATCGTAAACTCGTACATGGGACTGGTTTTTTATGTCTGTATACTTCTTACTGTTTTGGTCTAAATCTACGCTTTTATAAAATACAATATGTCGAAATTCTTAAGTGGCTATGTATACTTTTAAGTTGTATTGTAATATTTGTTTATGTGCTGGGAATTTAGCCAATATCAAATAGATAAATAAATGAACTTGCCGTGTGATGCCGGCTTAAAATAGTATCACCCCATTTCTTTCCCGTGGGTGTCGTAAGAGGCGACTAAGGGACATTGCAATATTGGGCGACATGCTGACAACCTGTCACTATAGTAATATACGAATCGTCTGAAACAGCCCTCAATTTGTTAGGGACCGTATTTTTACGGCCGCTAGCGCTTTGCCTACCCCGCAAGGGATAAAGGCGTGATATATGTATATATGTATGTAAATAAATAAATAGTGGGGTTGAGTGCAAAAGTTTGAGAGGCACTGTGAGCAGATTTTTCTCCCAGCAGCTGCGGAATGAGCTCGAGCCGCGCGCCGCACTGGTGCCACTATCTAAATGGGTACCGTCTGTAAAACGTCTCTATAATATTCTTTGAAAAGTTCACATAATATTCTGTTTAAAACTCTGCTTTTGAAAAAACCGATAGTAAAAAAAATATTAGGTACCTAATTTTAAAAGAGGTATCACTAGTTTGACTCTCACGGCCGATGTTTATAGCAGAAAACAACTATTGTCCGTATATTTATGAATCGCACTCAATTATGAGATCGATCTCAAGAGCGATTTTGACAAATATCAGTCAATACTAAAAGCATTTCAAATCCGCACTCAAGATTGATCTCAAAGATGAGTGCGGCTTAAAATACGGGCCTATGACATTATGCTACGATTTTGACAATTCGCACAAAAGTGATAAATCGCGTGTTTATTTGACGTTTTAAGTTTTGGTGGTTTGGTGATCAACGAAGCATAATATGGAATAACTGATTCTTAAACAAAATTGTCTTTCGCTTCCGCATTTTCAAAGTGCAGCAAAAAAACCGCACTCAACTTTTATTATTCATTCTCGTTGAAGTTTCAAATTACTGCACACACAAAATTAGACTTCATAAGACCCGTTTTTATGACTCGTAAGTCCTTTAGGGAATGCAGTGCTTGCATGGAGAAACTTAGTCGGAAAAACAGACTAAATAAAAAGAAAGATGGAATTATATTTCAAAGTAAAACAATACTAAAAACTTGGGATAAACCTGTGCTCATAAATAACATTAAATATAAATCTTCTGTCTTGTTATAAGAGTTCTGTCTGCCTGCGGTGTAAGAAGTGCTATTGTTCAATAATATTATTAGTATGTTAGGTGTAACTGTAATAATAATTATTTACGTATTTTGTTTGATTTATTTGCACTTGCTTCTTGAATTTGATTAATTTATTCTCTTTTCGCAAGAGATTGCATCATTTGTATATTGCTTTTCTATGTGCGTAAAAAGTAATAACTTTTTTAAAAAAGGTAACCACGGACGTAAAAAGTGCGGACCTCCATTTTATTGTCGGTTAATAGATCTGAAACCTTTTCCTAAGTCTGACAAATACTTTTCAGAAAACCGCATCAACATCGGTTCATCCTAACGCAAGATATTCATGGACAATCATACATACATAGATACATACCTACAGGTCAAACTGAGAACCTCCTTATTTTCGAAGTCGGTTAAAAACAATATATTTAAAGTGCGCTCCTACGCCCTCACAAAGATATTCGCAGTCTTTCTTTTTATTTTGTCTAAGCTCACCCGGAAAAGTGCTAATGTTGGTGCCCGCGGGAAAAACACCAAGTTCGCTCATTTGCGTCTGCCTGAGCGTTGGTTTAAATTAGTTAACGTTGTATCTGACTAGGGTTTAGTACGTGCTTCAAGAGGCAGCGAGGATGCAAAAAACTAAGAGAAAAACAAAAAAGAACTCAGAACCATCAAAGGTTATACGGAGTAACGCAAAGCACTGTCAGTGAGATTAAAAAGTGTGTTTATGCTTTGGATATCTGTACTGACATATGCGCAGAATAGGGAAGCCAAAAAAAATTTGTGGCTTCTGTCTACAGGGACAATTCTGCCAGTGTCAAGGTGGGGATATAGAAATGAGCTATTCCATTTATGTCCTGTTTCATTCAAAATGACAGCAAAAAAAGTTTTTGCAATGCTGACCATGAACGTCTCTCAATTAAGCCAGATTTTAATAAAAATAATACTAAAGTATGCATTTTCTCTTTTCTAGCTTAAAAACGATGTCAGTATGAATATGAATTGCTAACCGAAATTAGGTTTACATGTATGCATTGCAAAGGAGACCGTTAAATAAATGTTATAAATGTAGGGAAACGTGGCTCTTTCATGCGGAATAAAATTCGTTAAATCTACACGTTCTGGATAGTTTGCATTTTGCGAATATTTTTTTTTGCGCCCGCTGGAACTCATTTTCCCGTGGGAATAAGATGTTTTCCCGGCAAGTATTACATAAAAACTTTCCTCTTGAATCACTCTATCCCTCTCTACCTCTTCTCTAAAAAGAATTTGAATTTTGAATTTCAGCCAATCTAGTCACTTTGCATAGGGCGTAATTTTTTTTTTCGAATGTCGAAATAATGTTTCAGGGAAAAGTGAATAGAACATATTAAGTAAAAAAAACATCTATTTTTTACCATAGATGATCCACCTGTACTATTGCCGTGTGATGCCAGCTTAAATAGCATCACCCCACTTCTTACCCATGGGTGTCGTAGACTAAGGGACTCATGGGTTTTATGTGTTATTGCATTGCAGTTTTAGGCGACAGGCTGACAACCTGTTATTATAGTGACACTCGACATACCTGGTTGATAAAAATTACCTTTAAATATCTGTCAGACGTTGCGATAACGACTGCAATTTTTTCAGGGATGGAGGCGTGATTTATGTGTGTGTTAGTGTGTGTGTGTGTGTGTGGTATATTGTGTGTACGTGATGGATGACCCAGCCTGTTGCTACATTCATGATTGTCTAGCCGAGCGTGTAAAATTGCATTAAACTGAACAGGGGACATTATGCTAATCTGTGCACAAAGTGGTTTGTTATGACAGGTTAGATCAACAGAACTGAGGATGAAGCAAGGATTACACGGATTGGACGTGTCGGATTTTGAACAAAGCTTATTGTGAGGCCAAAAGCTGCACAAAGCTTATTGGAATGAATCGTGCTTGTTATACTGCTAGAGTTTGAGCAGTGTTGTCAGGGTTTACGTATAGTATCTACCGATGGGGGTGTGCTGATGATATCATCATATATACATACATACATCACGCCTTTATCCCTTGCGGGGTAGGCAGAGCGTTAACGGCCGTAAGAATACGGTCGCTATTGCCTCGTTTGACATTTTCCAGTATTGTTTTCCAAGGTTGTTTCAGAAAACATGTGTCTCACTATAGTGACAGGTTGTCAGCTTGTCAACTAAAATTGTAATACACCAATACTCTCGAGTCCCTTAGTCGCCTCTTACGATACTCGCGGGAAGGATGTGGGGTGATGCTATTCTAAGCCGGCATCACTCGGCGGATGATATCATCATCATCATAGTATCATCCCACATCTATCACTGCTGATGAACTTAAGATGTTCAGAAACGACACATGAAAAGATGCAACATTGAGCCCACTCAATGGGAGGGTCTGGCAGCACAGCGCCCCGAATGGCGCGGGATGGTTAAGAGGCAAGTTCGCGAGTTTGAGGAACAGCGTAAAGCAGACCTCGACGCTAAGCGCGATGAGCTCAAGGCCCGTCCACCCGTCGCCATTAACTATAATTATGTAAATGGCAAACTCACGTGTCCAAACTGTGCACGAGAGTTTACTGCCAAAATTGGCTACAATAGCCATCTCCGGGCGCATCAGCGCCGATCTGATTAGGAGTCAAAGTGGTCGCCATGGCCGAAATCGGTCGGAAAGATCATCATCATCATCACTGCTGAGTAGGTATAGGCCTCTTCTTTTTCTCGCCATCGGCGCCGGTCCTGTGCCTCCCGCATCCACTTTCTGCCAGCATTGGTCACTAGATCGTCCGTCCATCTAGCGAGTGGGCTGCCTACTGGACTGGACTGTTTTGTTGCTGTCTAAATAATGGTTATACTGAAGAAAGATGCAAAGAAACTATAAACCAAAGCAATTGATCATGGAAAATTTGCGATCGTTTTATAGCTCGGCATAAAAATAAATTTAGTTAGTTTGGTAAATTTTAATAATGGAACCACTTCAAAACATTTGAATTTTATACTATGAACTAGAGAAATAAATGCTTAGATATCTATGGCGTTTAGAGTGTAAATTTTTCCAAGACGTATTCTAGACGTAAAACTGATAAATTTTCCTTCTTTTTGTCGAAATACGAAAAGAGGATTGGCTGTACAAAGTAATTTATTTTTCGTATTTTTTTGTATTAAGGATCCAATTTTATTATTCGACAAAAACCTATAAACTTATAAAAGACTGGCATGCGGAAGCCCAGGACAGAACTGGATGGAAAGAGAAGAGGGAGGCCTTTGCCCAGCAGTGGGATGATGTAGGCTAATTAAGATAAGATAAGATAAAAACCTATAAGTATTTGCACACCTCGATTAAAATACTCTTTATATCAGTGTCTTGCTTGACCATTTCATCTGTAGTGATATTTATGTTAAAATTTTCGCGGTTGTTCACAACACTTAAATTAAAGTATTAACGAGTTTATCGCCATGATTATGTTTGTTTTTACCTTGATATTTTGATGCGGTTACACGCTCCATGGTCACGATTAGATATCCAGGTAAAAACAAACATAATCGTGGTGATAATCTCATTAATACTATTAATTTAAGGCGGATCGCTCACTTAACGCACGACGGAGCGCTAAAACATCGCAGCGGTCTGACACATTCATACTAGAAACGTCACTCTCCATACTAAGACCGCTCAACCGCTGTCAACGCAGCGTCGTCCGTCGAGTGCGCTTTTGGTATGGAGAGTGAAGTTTCTGGTATGAATCTGACAAACCACTGCAATATTTTAGCTTCCGTCGTGCGTTAAGTGTGCGATTCGCCAACGTCGCGATAGGCGAACAATCAAGAGGTGTCTTATGCTCATATCTAATTAAAAGCAAAACAAATCAAGCAATAGTTCTTTAGTTTACCAGCGTTCCAGCGCGCTGTAGCGAAAATATTAAAATGTGAACAATACCGCCAAGCCCAGTACCAGTGACGAACTTTCACAAAGACCGCCATTATGCGCCGCCATTATGCCGACAAGTGTAATAGCATGGACAACGTCTTTTGTTATTGTTATCCCTATACTTCCATAAATTCTTTGTATCGAGGTAGAACCATAAGGAAAATATTACAGTAGGATAGAGGCAGACGAATAGGTCAAAAGTCAGAAGTACAGAAATGAGTATGATTGGTAGAAATCCCAGAACGCATATTTGTGCCCTTTGTAATCAACTGCCGTGTGATGCCGGCTTAGAATAGCACCACCCCATTTCCTACCCGTGGGTGTCGTAAGAGGCAACTAAGAGGCAACCTGTCACTATAGTGATACACAAATTATCTCAAACGGCCCTCTATATTTGTCAGATGTGGCGATAGCGACCGTATTTTTACGGCCGTTAACGCTCTGCCTACCCCGTAAGGGATAAAGGCGTGATATGTGTATGTATGTATATAATCACACTACAAGTCTACAGGAAAAAAATATCATTCCTCAAGTGGTTTAGTAATGGGGTTAAACCCTTCCTAGAACTTTTACTCATTTTTATTTTGATACAAAAATACTGCAAAAATGTCAAACGAATTATATGGACCGCTATCACGTATTGGTACTTTACTTTTCTTACAGAAAGACCTACATTACTACGCCTCGAAGGCAATCAGCTTTTTCAAAGGCACGATCGGCACATTGTATTCCATATTTTATACTATAGAATGTAATACGCGGATCGCAAACTTAACGCAGGACGGAGTGCTAAAACATCGCAGCGGTCTGTCAGATCCACACTAGAAATGTCAGTCCCCATACTAATACCACCCAACCGCTGTTGACGCAGCGCTATCGCAGCGTCGTCCGTCGAGTGCGGTTTTAGTATGGGGAGTGACGTTTCTAATATGGATCTGATCGCTGCGATATTTTAGCGCTCCGTCGTGCGTCAAGTGCGATCCGCCAAGGTCGATGCCTTTGTTACTGTTATTATTATAGATTTTCATAAGTTTTTGTCCGCGGAGAAAATCTCCAGATATATGTGGCCATGAATAATTCAAGTAAAGGAGGATTGAAAGCACATCAAGTATATTGGATCGCCGCTACAATGTTTTAGGGAAACAAAGCGAAATCTCTTGTGGAAAGCGAATACATTTTGACTTTAACACGGGTGTACTATAATGCAATAATATATTTTGGTGCAAAACCAATTTATTGGTGGATGATTTAGTAGGTAAGTAGATAGGACTTTGCCCAGCAGTGGGACAGGACAGGCTACATAAAAAATGAAACTATACGTTGGAATAGAAATGAGATAAATATTCGAATTAGCCTATATTAGCCCAGTGCTGGGCATTAAACCTCTTATTTATTGCGCCATTCTCGTCGATTCTTCGAAAAGATGAAGTTTGATGTATCATTAAGTAGGTAAATAGATAGGTCTTTGCCCAGCAGTGGTATGCAGCACAGGCTAAAGAATATATCGATATAGTGGAATGGAAAGATGACCAATTTTCCAATGAGCCTATATTAGCCCAGAGCTGGGCATAGAACTCTACTTTATTGTGCCATTCTCGTAGATTTTTTGAAAAGGGTATGATGTTTTAAAATATTTTCATTTTCTTTGTCATAATTTTTTTTCTCATATTCCTACAAAAGTGTCTAAATAAAGTTTTTAATTCTCAAAGTGCACTGATATTCAAGGACATTAGTAAAATTACTTTATTTTAGTTTAATAATGTTCTCCATGTTTTGGAGTCTGTTTTGTATAAAGTTTTGATTAAAGCGTAGGTGTCGAAATGGTATTAACTTCATATTAACAGTTTAATATTGTTTAACTGAATGGTATGATGCGATGACATTTTGCTTGAGATACTCGTGTAGCGAGTCATATAGGAAATACATAGTTTACGAAATGCTAAAGGTTATACCGAAATCAAAGGATGAAACTTCATGGAAACGGTAGTGTGTATAACTAAGTTCGTTAGTGTGTTTTAGGATGTCAATGTTACTAGGATAGAGTTGTATTTTGTTTACCTATGTTGCCATTAGCTTAAGACTTAGACAGAAAGACAAAAAACATTTAAAATGTCATCATAGTATGGCAATCCCCGGTTGGATCAGATATAAAAAACGAGATTTTAAGCCAGTTTTCTGAAATTCAGAGGTCAAAATGTAGGTCCATCTTACCACCGGGAAAGCAGAAATGGGCATTCGTTCACAGTATGGAACAAGGTCTGGTCAAGTACTCCACAGTCGCAATTTAGCGACTCCCTTCTGCCCCATTTGTGATGATGAGCAGTGGTAGTTTTATTCCATAACTTTTAGGCAGCATACATCTAACCTAGGATTCACACTTATGTGGATATCGATATCCTACTAGGGAGGGAATAATACTCCTAATACCGATTTCCCATCCGCATTGCTAAAGTTATAAGTAATTAAGAACATTTCGTGGTAGATTACTTCGTACAATCACCATTGGTAAACGAAGACTCGATTTTGAAACACCTATACGTGATCATGATCATGGTTAGTATGTTAAAATTTGAAGAAAAGGAATGGAAGCCACTTTGTTTCTAGGCACTTACTGTGGCTCGTGTTCAGTAAGCAACTCTTCGAAATGCAGCCGCAGAGTATGCGCGTGCGGCGCGCGCACTTCAGTCACGCAGCGGACGTCGTCGGGGTAGGACCTGTGCAGAGAGATAAGGTATTAAAATGAGATGAAAAGAAGAAAAGATTCAAAAATTAAAACGGTATTATAATCTTCTTCTTCTTTCAGTGTAGGATACCGAGTCGTTCAACGACACAATGAAACCCTAGTGTCAGAATTCTTGAACAGTTTTCTACAAGTAACGACCGCCGTCTAAGTAATCATACACAGTAACCAGTAGCTACGGCTTAAAGTGCCATTCGAAACACGGAACCATCTTTCTTTCGGAAAATCAGGTAGTTCAGCCTGCATTTTCCTAACCAGACTGGGAACAAATTCGCAAAGTGATAAATATCAACAACAATGTGAGGGACCCACCGAGATCGAACCCGGAAAATTCTGCGTCACAGGCAGTCGCACTCTTCTCTTTTCATGTGGGACACCAAGTCGTCCAATGACCTGATGCGCCCGTCAATCATGCGTTTGTTTTAATAATAACATGTTATTACCTCGGGAACCCTGGGCTAGACACGGTGGCGTGCGGCCGCGAGGCAGAAAGCACGATGGTCTCATTGCACTGTATTTGCGATGCCGTATACGGATCTGCAACAAAGGGAAGAATGGAGTTAGTTTGTTTCTCTCTCTCTTTTTGGACACCGAGTCATCCAACGAACCGATTTATGAACTCTAGTGTCAGAATTTTTCAACCGCCTTCTGTCTGACATGGTTGTGTAACGACCGCTGTCAAGTGATCATAGATTTGTTTCTGAATAGATGGCGTGGAGTGGCGTAAAGAATTAAAATGGAGTGGTCAAAATTTTCTTGTGACTCTTCGGGCTGAGATTACCCTCCTGGCTGTTTCTAGTTATCAAATCACTTTCTTATTATACTATAGTTTTTGTAAATAATATCCCACCAAAAACATTTTCATGTTAAGATGTAGCCAAAAAAAAAGAAAAAGACGTCAGATATCAAATAGAGCCAACAGATGCATGCAATCAGATGCAGAGTCTATGAAAGAGTCTGCATATTAAAATGTACGGCTTGGGCGCTTTGGCAGATACTATCATACATCCAATCACCCAGTGTTTAGGAACAACTAGTATAGTTAATTCGAGGTGGTGCTGATTGCAAAGTCGATTAGCCCTCCTTGAAGTGCTTTTACAAACAGACATAAAAAGACAAAAAAATTTTTTCTGGAAAACCAACCGATACTCTCAGAATTTGTTGCAGTTTCCAGTTTTGCATAGAAATCAAAGGTTACACTATTCATTGTACTGGAATTGGACGACGAAAGAGAGTGAATTTCGTTACGTCTAAGAATATTGTGAAAAATCCTTAGAAATCTCCGTAAATCTCTCAGAGCTTTCTCGATCCGAAAATCTATTGTGTGCCAACAGATTAGGTTGGTAGGTAACACTTTCAGCACAAAAAAAAAAAATATTTTTTCTCAATTTGATACATTATTGGATTATTTAAGAGATAGATAGGATAACAGGACTTATGCGTACTGAATGTGACCCATGTGATACGTAGTAGAAATAAAAAGTCTATACAGGGTGTAAAAAAAAATGCTGGAAATATTTTAAGTGGCGAACCAACCCTTGAAACTGAACAACTTTCCACAAGGAAGATAGCTCGAAATATGAGAAAGATTATGGACCTCCTATTCAAAAGGTACCAGCCGAACATGTTAATTTGTATGGGCAGTCCATAAATATTCTCATATTTCGACCTATGTTCCTTGGAAAAGTTGTTCAGTTTCATGGGCTGAAATTATTCCCAGCATCCCTTAAATTATTTGCAGCTAATATTTTTACAATAAATTTGCTGGTTTGGCGTTCATTATTGTTATAATTTTCTTAGGATTTTTTTAATTTGATAAGAAAAGTAGCGCTAGCTATGTGAGAATTTTAGAATGAATTCTCGTAAATAATAAGTATCTATTTTTTTATCGAGTGAGGCACTATACCGACGAACAACCCACTCCATCATCCTTAGTTTATATTGATGTTTTTCTGAACATAGACGTCTACAATTTTCGTTTCCTTAATACTTCGCAATAACCGCTGCAAATTATTAAGAAAGGTAGCCGCAAAATAGAAAATGTCTTCAGAAATTGCAGCAGAAGTCTGGAACAATGACATTGTTACGGTCTCCTAGACAATTATGTTTCTTGTTCTTAGCGCTATTTTATGAAAATTAAATTTTAAAGCAAATTAAAATATACATTGTGGCTGTTACATGTTACTGCATTCATTCTTAATATGTAGCAATTGTAGTAAAAATAAATCGGTACTCACATTGTATTATTTAAATGAATTGACCGAAATCGCCCTAGCTGACGGACTCAAAAAAAGGGTGTACAGCGTAATGACAAATTTCATTCAATTCAGCAAAATATGCTTGTAATGATGGCATATCGCATTTTTCATGAAAACTTGTAATCTTATCTCAATCAATAATTAATAACGGAATGATTCATTGTCAATAGTATTCTTGTTGTATTGATTGTTTATTTTCAGCCAATTCAAATTACGGCGGTACTAAATCGTTTGTCAATTTATTTGTACCAATCAGGATACGATATCCCTACCTAATGGTATACCTACCGTCGTAATTAGAATGGGCCTGAACTTTGATGACCTATCAGATTCAATATCATCCCTCTATCTCTACATCGTAATTATCTATTCCCGAGACGATTCACCGGTGTCGATTTAATCAGAATTTCTCAATATATATATTCTTTATTGCATAAATAGTATGGAAAATATTACAAAGAAATTTGTCGCAAAGGCGAGCTTATCTCTAAATGAGAGATCTCTTCCAGCCAACCCATGTGTTGTGAGAGAATCTAAAATTTTGGGGCAATTAGGCAATAAAAGAAACTACATGAAAACTAAACAAATAACTAATGCTATAAAATAATATAACATACATACCTACTTAAATAAATATACTTACTTAATATATAAATAAAATACCAATACTTAAATACATATCATACAAATACATAAACATATCACAGTTGTTGGGAAATAAAGTGCTCTTTTACACGATTTTTGAATATATAAATGGAGGGACTGTCCTGTATAAACATAGGGAGATTATTCCAAAGCTGTACAGCTCTTACAGAAAGAGAGTTAAAAAAACCAATTACGGTGACCTGTTGAATTTACTCTGCTCTTTTTGCTAGAGAGGGCAATAAAGTATTAGCATTTCCAATCGGCAAATCCATTGGGATTGCCAGACCTATTCCGCGGGATCGAGCATTATTTATTAGCTGGGATGGGAATCGGAGTAATATTGGTAGAAAAGTGTGAGAGCGATTGATAGATTTTTTACTTATACATTTAAATACATACATATTATTAAAGTACCTAGTAATTCTCTAGATGACTGGATCATTCATAAAATACAAAAGTTGTTCGCTGAAAACTATTGTCCAAAAATACTACATATTTAATTTACAGTTTTTCGAAATATAGTACATACATACACATATCATGCCTTTATCCCTTGCGGGGTAGGCAGAGCGCTAACGGCTGTAAGAATACGGGCGCTATCGCCACGTCTGACATTTTTGAGGATTGTTTTCCAAGGTTGTTTCAGAAAATATTTGTGTCATTTTAGTGACAGGTTGTAAGCTTAAAAATTGTAATACCAATACTATCGAGTCCCATAGTCGCCTTTTACGACACCCACTACTCCATTAAAGTTTTTCGAAATCTTCAAAGTTTGAATTAATAAAAATGTAAAGAAACATGACGTCATCTATTCTTATTTTCAAACCAAATATCGTAAATATTTATCAATACACTAATACTCGTAGTCCAAATTCTGAGTCATTTCCCTTTTCCGCAATAATGTCATGATCCTATTATAAACGCGGCACAGACAGTGTCATACTATACCCGGTAGCCTCCAGTTCAGCAATGGTCCACTTTTAGAAGAAACACATCCATAGATAGACCATGCAGCTCAGCTAATAGCCGTTTTGAAAGTGCACAAAAGCTGTATATTGCAATATAGACGAGAGCCGCATTGTGTCTGAAAGACAAAGACTATGGTCGAGTGTGACGCAGCAGATTGGACAGGGCCGGTTTACGTAACAGGTATTGCGTCTTTGTGACGTATTCAGAAAACCGGAAAAAACCGGAATAACGTTGGTACTATTTCAAACAGTATGAGAAGATTATTTACACTATTCATAGTAATAATTTTAACGGGTACACGGGTTCTTGTGTTCCGCAAAAACGAAGAAGAATTACGGTAAACAGATATGTCTGCCTATAGCAGCCTCCCGCTGATACTCCAGTTTACCTCTGATAATGACTCGTGCAACAGAGATGTCGGAAATTCAATGAATGAATTCGTCGGTAAGAATCGTCGTCGTATGAGAAGAGTTCGGAGCGACGAAATCCGGATGCGTTTGCGGCGGCACGAAAACCTGAGATCCGGTGTATGATGGGCGGTATTCACTACATCCTCTTGATATTCCTTACGCACGCGTCCTTATCTTACCCTGCACCGTAGCTCAGTCCAGAGGCACAGATCTGTTTTTCCATACAAATGAGAATTTTACGATCAAAATTTGAAATTGAATCACCCAAAGCCGGGTCCATCTCTCTCTTTTCGCGTGGCACACCAAGTCGTCCAACGACCTAATGAAACCTAGTGTCAGAATTTTTCAACCACCGCAAGTAGGAAGCTTCTGACATGGTTGCGTCACGACCGCCGTCTATGTAATCATAGAAAGCAACCGGGACCGTAGCAAAGTGTTACTCACCGTAGTCCATGTCTTGTACTTTTTACTGAGACTCTAAGGGCACTTGGTAAACCAGGACATCTCAACTCAAACTCTCCATTCACTTGTAGATCTTTCAGAAAGTCCTAGAACCGGTTCTGTGTAACAAGTGTTTATTGTACGTTAGCTCCAGCCTGAAGGCATCTTACCCTGTTTGGTATCAAAACAAAAGTACAGGACAGGTACTGCTATTCTATCTTGTGAAATAGCTTTGGCTTTATTTCGAAGTTCTAGTAGAGTACTTGTAAAAACAATCTAGCGCGTGATGAAAATGAACTTTCTTTCTTTATTTCATTACTAAACTAATAATCTTACCTTGTTTTAAGACAAGGTTATTATAAATGAAAATAAGAAATCAAAAAATTGACAAGCGTCGACCGGGAATTGAAATCAGGACGCGTGTGGTACCGGCCAACTGCTCTGCCACTTAGTTATCGACGCACCGGCTGACCTTCGTCAATTTCGCGATTTCTTGACGCTCGTCTTGAAGCGACATTTGTTTTGTCTGATATATTCTATTATCGACGGACATAATCTAAGGAGGACTCTATTAAGCTGTAGTGGGCTGATCACCGCTAAGCCGATGTACGGTGAAGTAAGAGGGTTCTCGAGTGAAGGTCACGCACCTACAAGCATATAATTTTTGGGTTACGAATGGCGTGAACGGCTGATTGTGCCTTTTGGCGTATCATGGGGGCGACCTACGTCCAGCAATCGACTGCTAAAGACTGCAATTGGTGATACTGTTATTGATGTAAGTAGTTGCGAAAGTCTGTATTGAAATCATCATCATCATCATCACCATTATCATCATCATAATCATCATCATCACATCAGCCTATAGCAGTCCACTGCTGGACATAGGCCTCCCCCAGAGTACGCCACAATGAACGATCTCCCACTTTCGTCATCCAGTCGCTACCAGGCGCCCTCTTTAAGTCATCGGTCCATCTGGTCGGAGGGCGTCCAACGGTACGCTTGCCGAGTATTGAAATCATTGAATTACATTAGGTTTAATTTTGTACTGTAGTATTTTTTTTTGTACAATTCAAGATAAAATTTCAAAGGTTCAACAAATATAAAAATTTTGCCTTACTGATGAATAAAAAAAGTAACATCTACGAGGGAACAGCGTGCCAAAAACAACACTTCCATTTAATGGCAGAAAACTGAAACTCGACAACCCACTTTAAAAAATAATGCACATGGCACCGAGCCAAGCACACTTTGTTAAATTAACAAAGAATAAAGTTAAAAAAAGCTTGAAATCCCACACCGGTCGTCTCTCTCTCTTTTCTTGTGGGACGCCAAGTCATCCAACGACCCGATGAACCCTAGTGTCAGAATTTTTCAACCGCCTTCTACAAGTAGCAGGCTTCTGAAATGGTTGTGTAACGACCGCCGTCTAAGTGATCATAGACAGAAACCGGGACCTACCGTTCGTAGTGTGATGTAAGAATGATTAAATGGTTTTGTAATTTTTTATTACCATCTGCTGACTCACGACTTCGATTTGGTGGAGTCACAACGTCAACCAAATTCTGGTTCCCGCTGTCTGCAAATCGTTTTCTCGTGTCCGAATAAGAAGATTTTTCCATCCAATATAGGTATATAAACCTTCGCTTTGAAACACCGATTTATAGAAAAAAGGATTTTTACGTAACCTTAATTTTTATATTTGGATGGTTATAATTTTTATATTTTAGTATGTCGCGCAGTGGCAGTGCAACTGCCTGTGACGCAGAAAGTTCCGGTTTCGATTCCAGATAGGTCACTCACAAAGTTGATATTCGTCACTTTCTGAATTAGTCCCCAGTCTGGTTAGGACATTGCGGTCTGATCCACCCGATTGTCCGTAAGAAAGATGGTTCCGTGTTTCGAAAGCCATAAGTGCCGGGTGCTGTCCATGATTACTTAGACGGCGGTCTTTACACAACCATGTCAGAAGTCTGCTACTTGTAGAAGGCGGTTGAAAAATTCTAACACTAGGGTTTATTGGGTCGTTAAATGATTCCGAGTCCTACACGAAAAGAGAAACGGGTTTAAAAAATATATTTTTGTATGGCACCCTGTATAGTTTGTTATTCATAACTTCGTTTCGTTGCAGTCCGCAAATTGGATATATTTCGTCCGTAGTTGGAACTATCGAAGTCCCGACGCGTCAGGAAAAACTAGTTTGAATGCTTGAATACAATATGGCGGAGGTAGGGTTGCTTGCAATGCAATTGTGTGTTAATATTGATAATAAAAAATTCTGACAATAGGGTTCATTGGGTCGTTGGGCGACTTGGTGTCCAAAGAGAGAGAGATAATGACAATTATTAAAATACCCGAACTATCTAAATCCTGACGCGTCAGGGAAAAACTAGTTTGAATGTTTGAATACAATATGGCGGAGTTAGGGTTGCTTGCAATGCAATCGTGTGTAATTTTGATGATGAAAATTTCTGACACTTTGGTTCATTGGGTCGTTGGGCGACTTGCTGTCCCATACGAAAAGAGAGAGAAAGATTATTTAAATACCCGAACTATCGAAATCCCGACGCATCAGGGAAAAACTATGTAGTTTGAATATAGTCGATTTTTTCAAAGAGTATGATGGATCAACCACTGGCTTAGATTTTGAGTCTAACATCAAACTTAGTTTAACACTTTGGCGCTGAGTTTTATTTTGCCATTTGTTGTCTCTTGTGTACAATCTACATCTCTCTCTTTTCGTGTGGGACCCGATGAATCCTAGTGTCAGAATTTTACAAGATTTCAATCGTTTATTTCAAAGTGGATTTAAATGAATGCTTTTAGAAAGTCAAGGATGTCACAAAATAAATAAATTAGTCATTGTAAAAAAGAGAAAATTCTGTCTGACAAGTTTATGTTCCTAGTAGAAAAAAACAAATAATAAAGGCACTGCCTTTTAACTTCTACTACCTTCTGGCAATCTACATAAGATGAACGAATACATATTTTCTACATAATTTTTTTTGCTAGCCAGCCCTACTTGTACCGATAGCAAACAAATCCGTAGCATATTGTTTTCAGCGGTTACCTACATGCGGGGAATCTGTTCGCTCGTTTCAGATGTATTGCTCTACGTACCTAACCTTAGACGAATCCCACACCTGACATCCGTTGGTGCAAAAGAGATATGTATACAGGATGTAAAAAAACGACTGCATATATTTAAACGGGTAAACTAGTCAGGTTCAGTTTCATAGGCTGATTCACCCCTTCAAATATTTACAGCTGTATCTACTATAATAAGTGCAACAGAGATAGATGCCAACGCAAGTTTTTACGTTTTTCATGCATCAGTGAAGTTTTTATATTTTAGTCAGATGCAGACAGACGCATGCACTAAAATGCGCATCAACGTACGTCAAGTGAAGGAACCGCCTTACCAACCCCACTTATTTGAATACATTTACCTTTTTGTATTCAAATCTGTTGAATATGTAATGCTTGTCACGATAAACCTATTTAAATCGAGAGCAGTCTTTGTTTTTGGGACGTTTTCTTGCAAAATCCAAAGGTTATTTATACAATTATTTGAAATGATCTTGCAAAAGAAGAAAGTTCATCATAGCGTATGGCAAATCCTTGCTTGAATCAGATGTCTAAATCAAACAGCATAGGCGCATCGCACAATTGGCGCACGACGGAGTGCAAAAATATCGTAGCGGTCTGTCAGATCCATACTAGAAACGTCACTTCCCATACTAAAACCGCACTCGACGGATGACACTGCGATAGCGCTGCGCCAACAGCGGTTGAGCGGTTTTGGTATGGGGGTTGACATTTCTATTATGGATCTAACAGACCGCTGTGATGTTTTAGCGCTCCGTCGTGCGTCAATTGTGCTATGCGCCTTTCTGCGTATAAAAAGGTTATGATGGGCGAACTTTCCTTTGTTTCATCTGTCAATGAAAGACGTATTTTTATTTACAAAATGTAAAAAAAAACACAGGAAGATACCTTCCTCGTTCAGGTAACACAAATACGTAGGGAATCCTTAATTCGCTAACTGTTGAAACTAGACTTTTATAACTATTAATACGAGTTTTCAGTGCTTAGATAGCAATAAAAAGAAATAAAATACAAATGTTTTTTCTGTAATTTGATATTTGTATTTGTTTTTTTTTTTACAATCATAGAACCCAGGTCTTCGAAAAGCTCTCTGTATTTGTTTTACTGTAGATGGTAAACATTGATATCGGACCAGCTCATATTTTTCTTGGCTGTTTCTTGGTCAAATATGTATGCCCGAGATATTGGATACTGGACTATATTCTGGATAAAAATATTATTTGTATCTACTTGAAGCTTCAAAAAGCCGATACTTAAATACATACATGCCTTTTTTCCTTGCGAAGTAGGTAGATCGTTAACGCCCGTAAAAATACGGGCGCTTTAGCCACGTTTGCCAAATAATTATTGGGTGGAGTTGTCGAGGTTTCAGCCTGTCGCCTAAACTCTTAATGCAAGTGATACCATCGAGGCCTTACTTCCTCCTAACGACACCCGCAGAAAAAATGAGTCTATGTTATTGTGGCGTGCGTCCTCCTTGGTGAGCCATCAGGCTGGATGCACCCACTGACACGGCCCTGTTGATAGGCGCCGTGACGAATTGTGTTTTGTTTAGATTATTCGATTTGGTACACCTTGCTGGGTAGAGCGACAATTTGGTACAATTTCTATATATTGTGAGTGATAATTGATTTGAGCATTATTATATGCAATTCGGAAATAGTCTCACGCGTATCATTTCACTGCAGCCTTCTACTACGACAACATACATTTAACTATTAACGGGCCGTCACTACGGCACCCCGTTAAAATATTATAAGCAGGTAGCTGTAGTTAGTATTCTCTGTGATAAGCCAGCATCACAGGGTGAAAAAAGATGGTCAAAGCAAAACGACTTTAAATCCAATTTGTTGGACGAAATTGCCGACGAACTGTAGAAAATCCATCCGCAAATGTTTGCTAACTTTAAATGCATATAATCGAAGCTTTCTGAAATTTATTTCCCTTCCCATAACTCGGGCAAAGTCGTTCAACTTTCAACACACATTTACACACGAGTTTAACAACATATTTTGCTTAAAATTCAAAATGTCGCTGAGAACCAGCGCATTTTGAATGCAGAATGCGAGTTACAGTGAGTTATGTAAATTGAGGATAAAATGTTTCTGTGTTTGAATGAGTTTTAACAATTCACTTTGTATTATAATGTTCCGCTTTTACTGGTTGTACGGCGCCGGTAGTGACGCGTCCCGAATCCTAGATTTATACAAGAATTATACACAAAATATTCGAAAAATTGTGTTTACAAACGGTTGAACTTTTTGTACATACTTCTGCTTAGTTATTACTGCTTTGTGATATCCAAGAGCCATAGTGTTTTTTAATCTGACAGACAATCATTCAAAATTAATAAATGTCAACAGCCCATAGGCCATATCTCATAGGCCAGGCCACCCACAATCTAAAAAAAAAGGGTTCATGCATTCAAGCACTTCATTTAATACGAAATATCAAATAATTTATTTACAACTGCGCAGTATCTTAGAAATTAAGGAATCAATCTTTATCATAAAATATTTTTGTGTAAAATGAAGAAATATTTAATAATAACTTGTCTTTAATCAATCATAATTATTATACACCTTAGTTTCGAATAAGAACTAAAAATAATATCTGAACAAAATTTCTTTATAAAATTAGAAATTTTCTCTAAAATCTATTTTCATTAAATAAAATAATTACCGTCTAGGTTGCAACGCCCTTTTGATCTAAATGTAATTAACTAATGCTACGATACAATCTTATTAAAGAAAACACCCTCAGAATTCTTTGAGTAATTTTATTCGGGGTGTTTAGCTTTAGGGTTTTATAAGAATTTAAGCTTAACACGTCAAATAATGTTGTGGAATAAAATACATTATTGGGACAAAAAATAATAGACCTAAATTACATCGGTCCACTGCTGGACGTGGTTCTCTCGCTATTGAAGGTATTTCCATATTCCTCACTAAATAAGATAAGATTTTTAAAAAATGCGGGTTTCTGTCTGTTATGACATTCGATTTGAAATACGCAACGAATTTTGAAGCAGTTTTTTTTAAATAGATCGAGTGATTAAATGCACTTTTACGGGAAAACTGTGAAAAGCGGGTGAAACCGCTGGTTAGGCTGTGTTAGTTTTAAAATAATTAACATAAACTAAAATGAAATGCATGTTTTATTTTGAAGCACTAAAATAATCACCATTAAAACCTCTATTCATTTAATTTATTTTAGCGAATTCTAATTAGAAAATTAACAATTGAAACATAAATTAAGGACAAATAACTATTTTCATTAAATCACTCTGAGAAAGTGTTTTTTTGTTCCAATTATATTAAATTTGGCAGAGGTTCTTAGCGAGGTTGTGAAACTGGGGATAGACTTAACGAGCACAATTTATTAAAAAAGCAAAATCTAACTGCGGGTATTTCAAAATTATGTTTTGTGTTTAGTATCCGCCGTTTTGAACTTATGAAATTTCAATTCGCTAGAGACTGGGACGTAAATAAAATACAAATGTTGTACGCAAAAAACTACTGTTCAAAATTCTATTGACTCCATTTACAGCTTTTCAAAGTATTGAAAGTTTGAATTAATAAACTAAAAATAATATACAAGTAAGTATTTTGACACCATCGAAACTAGAGAGGTCGAAGCCGTGTGATGCCGGCTTAGAATAGCATCACCCCACATCCTTCCCGTGGGTGTCGTAAGAGGCGACTAAGGGACTCGAGAGTATTGGTGTATTACAATTTTTAGGCGACAGGCTGACAACCTGTCACTATAGTGATACACATGTTTTCTCAAACATCCTTGGAAAACAATTCTCAAAAATGTCAGACGTGGCGATAGCGGCCGTATTCTTACGACTGTTAACGCTCTGCCTACCCCGCAAGGGATAAAGGCGTGATATATGTATGTATGTATGTATGAAACTAGAGAGACACGACGTCATCTATCCGTATTTTCATACAAAATATAGTTTTAAAAAGTACCTCATTTGACCTTTGAAAATATTCAATGTCACTGGTGCTGCTGAGACAAGTCCTTCGACACCTCGATCCGTTTAGCTATTAGGGATGTAAGTTGCACGGAAAAACAATTTATTTGTTCCCATGTCCACAAACCCACTCACATACATACGTAGGTGCAATCGTACTTTCAAACAACATTACTGTTTTACCGAAGCAGTCGGACAAAACGCAAAAAGGGTTTAAATAATAAACTTATTTGGAAATGTTGAAACCAAGACAATGCCCTCCTACGCTTTTTTAGTAGCCCCATCCATCTCACAGATGTCACATTGCAAATGAAAAGTTGCTCAGATTTTGAGCAATTCAGTTAGTAAGGCGGATCGCACACTTGACGCACGACGGAGCGCAAAAATATCGCAGCGGTCTGTCAGATCCATACTAGAAAGTTCACTCCCCATACTAAAACTGCATTCGACGGACGCTGCGTCGATAGCGGTTGAGCAGTTTTAGTGTGGGGATTGACATTTTTAGTATGGATCTGACAGACCACTACGATGTTTTTGCGCTCCGTCGTGCGTCAAGTGTGCGATCCGCCTAAGCCGTGGACGATACATAATGGGTTAGGTATGTACTGCATCGCATTAAAACAATTTTGTTTCTGTTTTATTACACGGGTTCACATTGCAAGGCAGACATATAATCCATGCTTGATTTCTACCTTATGGCATATCATACCGCGGTAAAAAGTGCTATTTCAGACTAAAATATTTTTCGTTTGAGCATGAAAAGTTAACAAACATACATAGTCAAAAAGTTTAAAGGGTTCTTCAAATTAAACTAAGAACTTAAGTTGGTCATGTAAGTTTGGCAAATCCAATTTTCCATTTTGATGTATGCATCCCTCAGTATATATTATAATATACCTGTGCAATTATTTTGATAACTCTTCTATAAAATTCACGAAACTTTAAACATTCAAGTGTCTAGACGAAATTAAGGCTGAAAATAAACGAAACACTGCGACTGTAATTTAAATTTAAACAAGAGAATAGAAAAACATAGAGTGGGATAGAGTTAGCAACAAGGATAAAATTATCATACTTGTTTAAAAATATATATAAAATAGAATATGAAATGAGATGAAATAATTGGGTAAATGACAGGGTAAAAAATAAGAAAATCTATTTAGTCCGTAATTTAGACAATCACAAAATATTGGACATGTATTTATTGTTTTTAAAACCTGTAAATAAACATACATAATTATCATCCTCTATATTTGTCAGACGTGGCGACAGCGACCGTATTTTTATGGCCGTTAACGCTCTACCTACCCTGTAAGGGAAAAGCCTGCTACTTGTATAAGGCGGTTGAAAAATTCTGACACTAGGGTTCAACGGGTCGTTGGACGACTCGGTGTCCCACACGAAAAGAAGAAGAAGGGAAAAAGTCGTGATATATGTATGTATGTAATATATAACAAGGATAATTAAATAAAACATCCTGGACAACTCACACAGCACCATCTAGGCCCAAACTAAGCATAGCTTGTACTATGGGAACTAGATAGCTGATACTAATACTTATATACTTTTTTTTTTGTAAATAAATACATATGATACATAGAAAACACCCAGACTCAACACAAATATTTGAAAAGACGTACTAAACATTTGTGTCCGGTGGGGATCGAACCCACGACCCTCGGCTTAGAAGGCAGGAGTACTATCCGCTACGCCATCGGAAAAGTCAGGATAATGAGTGTCATAGTTCAGGAGTGGGGTCCTGACATCACTGCTATGTGAAAATCGTGATTTTAACTGTCTATAGCTTCGTTTTAATTTCATTAAAACTGAAAAAAAAATAGGCGCGCAATATTTTTCTGTAATCCGAAAGTCATACTAGTTAATTCTTTTACATCTAGCATTGTATTAAAACTTTAAAAAAGTTTTACCTCAAAAGGTTAAATGGTTGACAAAGTTGGTGCCTAAAATGTTTAAATCAAATCAAAATCAAAAAATATTTATTACCATATATACAATAACAGAAATCATGTTTGACATTGGTCCCCGCACTAGGCGAACCTGTATCGCGGGAAACCGGAGAAAAATACCAATTTGAGGCTTACCAAATATTATATACGAGAGTTTGTACTTTGGTAACAAATTTAAAGTTAGCATCTAAGAAAATAAAAATAAAAAAATAACAGGATCAGAAAAAGGAATTTAACCTAAAATACTAATTTAAAAATAAAACAAAATCTTAAGGATAGTGTAAATGCGAGTTTTACAGTTCCGGTTAGTGCCAAGTTATAATGTGGTTAAGAGATATTATAAATATACTGTAAAATAAATAATGATAATATATAAATATATATATAAATAAAAAACATAACGATCTATCGACTATTTTTGAATATGTAAAAGATTTTCAGTGTCTTCGTAGCTCATGCATAATAGATATTTTTTTACGCGACCTTTAGCCTCTCGTAAGGTTAAATTAGAAACTTTGCAATGACCATTTACCTTTTTATAAAGGAACGGAAAGACAAATGAACTAAAACGCTGCGCAAACGTTGAACGGACTTTAGCTTTTTGGATCTTTAAGCGTCGGCTTTTTTTAGAGTCGGATTTGTTTTCTTTCGTGTATGTTTTGTGGTAGGACGTAACTGCTTTTAGGATGTAAAGTTGTCTGACCGATAGAACTTTTGCTTCTTGGTATAGTGTGTAGGTGGGGTGCCGAAAAAGTTTCCTTAACATCACTTTTAGGACGGATCTCTGAGCTCTTTCAGCAAATATTAGAAATGTTTTAGCGGCGGATCCCCAGGCCGAGATACAATAGAGGAGAAGAGACTGACACAGGGCATAGTAAACTAAGGTAAGTGTTTGAGTGCTAGCTCCTTGTCGGAGTAATTTCATTATATGGATAATTTTCCGAACACGACCCGACAGTGCCAAAATATGTTTGTGAAATGTCAGCCTCTCATCCAGTACCACGCCCAGGTATTTCAGAGAATCCGTCCTGTTGATATTGTTACATAAACATCCCTCACCCCTAGTAGAGTTACATGAGTGAACTTTTACTTCCACAGGCAGTTTAGGCGCTGACGATTTTGTCTTATGGAAACATAAATAGGAAGTCTTGTCCATATTCAAGGTAAGAAGATTTGCGTTTAGCCATGAGGTGATTCTAGACATACCACTTTCTGTTTTACATATTACGTTTGTCCAGGAAGTGTCACGAAAGATTAGAGCCGTATCGTCAGCGTAGCAGATTACGTCAACTTTTTCATCGGGCCCAAAGATGCTACTGATGTCATTGATGTATATCAGAAATAGTGTTGGGCCAAGAATACTGCCCTGGGGGACACCGAATGCTACGCTCGACGTACGACTTACTATGTCTTGCATGACCACACATTGCTTTCTTTCTTTGAGATAACTAGAAAACCAATCCAGAGCTGTTCCTCTTATTCCAAAGCACTCTAGTTTACGTAAGAGAATAGGATGAGAAACCGTGTCGAATGCCTTGGACAAGTCAAGGAACACTCCAACACAGGATTCTCTGTTGTCCAGAGCACCAGAGACCTTTTCTAGTAGAAGAGAGACCGCATCTTCTGTGGAGAGACCACCGCGAAACCCAAATTGTGAGGGTGACAGAAGTTTGTTCGATTCTATGAATTCTGTTAGCCGTTTGTTTACTAATCTTTCCAAAATCTTAGAGAAAGCCGGCAAAAGTGAGATAGGCCTATAATTAGAGGGGTCGTTTTTAGACCCGCTTTTATGTATTGGCACCACTGCGGCTGTTTTCCAGCAATCCGGGAAGATTCCAGAAGATAAGCTAAGGTTAATAATGTGGGTTAGGGGTTCCACAATAACTGCAGCAATGTTCTTCACAAGACCATTTCCGATACCGTCCAGTCCTGGGGCACTGTCGTTCTTAAGACGTTTAATTACTGACATTACCTCAGGAACATTTGTGGGGTACATAAAGAATGAGTTTAGGGGGCTTTTGGTTTGAATTATATTATCGCTAGCAAGGGAGGCTTCAGTGGTTTTGAGACGTTTCAAAATTTTATCTGCCAAATTATGACCGATGTTCGAAAAGAACTCATTGGTCACACTGAGTGATTCGGTAGGAGTCTCGCCAATAGTGAGCAGTTCTGGGCTGTGATTGGATTTGCGCTCAAATTCGCATATGGATGAAATTGTGTGCCATAACATTTTAGGGTCATGTGAGTTAGCCTCCAATCTTTCCTGATTATATTCGTTTTTTAATCTTTTAAGCAAGTCATGCAAAAAATTACGATATCTTTTGTATGATTCCTCAATAATAATATTTTTCGGATTCTTTCTATACTGAGTGTGAAGATAATCGCGTTGTCTCATGCATCGCATGAGACCTGGAGTGATCCAATCTTTCAGTATAAGTTTAGACCTACTTACGGTTATAGCTTTAGTATGTCTAGCTTTCGCTTCACTAATGGTGTTAGTGAATTTCTTTGCTGCATAAGACACGTCAGTTGCGGACATAACATCGGACCAATCTGTAGTTTTTAAGTCGGAAATAAGTGATTCATAGTAAGTTTTTGTGACTGTTTTCCGTGGCTTAGATTTTTCCCTATCAGTGACTATTCCACAAATTACAATATCATGGTCCGTGATTCCCGTTGAGCACACCATACCCATCGCATTTACAGTGGAACCAACAAACACGTGATCCAAGCAAGATTTAGTGATGGGGCGGGTAGCCAAGGAAATCACTGGCTTAAGACCAAGTTCAGCCGTGAGGCATAGGTATTCATCTGATTTTGGATTGTTTTTTAGGATGTCTATATTAATATCACCAACTAACACAATTTTAGATTTATCATGACAAGTATTAATAAATGACTCCATGGACTTTAAAAATTCGTCAATGTTAGAAGTCGATGGGGATCTGTATATACCAAGAATTGTAAAAGAATTAGCAACAGTGACTGCTAGACTATCAGCGTCTGAAATAAAGGGTTCTATAGCTTTAGCATTCAGTTCTTCCTTAACGTAAATCACAACTCCTCCAGATTGGTTCATGATATGTGAAGTCTCAAAATGTACATAACCTGGGATTGTCCTTACTCTAGGACACGTACCCAAGTGACATTCCGTAAGGACTATTACATCGAACTTAATATTAATACGTTTCAGCGCTACATAAAATTCGTCAAAGTTTTTTTGGAGACTACGTATGTTAAAACTAATTACCTTAAATTCGTACTTTTTGGTTAATGTTTTGGAGCAATCTTCTAAAGTCGTTATAACGTGACATGGGACGCTTAATGCAGATTCGAGATAATTGTCAAACATCAGGGTGGCCATATTACAGGAGTTTTCGAATTGATCAAATAGGGCAGATGTGATTGAATTTCGTTCTTGCAGAAATGCGAAAGTAATTGCTCCATAGATATTAAATAAATATTAAATAAGATTAGAGTGCCAAAAAATATTGAAAAATAGATAGGAAATAAATAAATATAAATATATGTGCATATAAAATATAGTAATTGATATGTGCTCGCAGTGTTGCGAAACATTAGAATTGCGTTCAGAATTAAAAAAATATATAAGAATACAATGTTGATTAAACTGCAAACTAAAAGGTTTGACTCGACATATTTTCTCTCATTTATTTTCCGTGAAAGTTCCAAGTTTTTCGTTAAGAACAGACATAGATCGAAGACGGATGGCGGCGCTACCTTCTCTTTTACGGATGAACACGGAGCCATTCTGGACCCAACAAAATTGAAATCCTGCAGCGGTAAACCGATTTCGGGCTTGGCGAAATAACAGTCTATTTTCACGAGTCAAGCGTTCATTTATGTAAATCTTCTGGTTCTCACCAGTAATGTTCATTCCTTCCGTGGTTAGGTTTTTCCTCGCTTTGGCAACTTTGATCATTTCGTCACGCTTGGTCCTGCGTACAAAACGGACTACTATGGGGCGTGGGGTTTTGTGTAACTGATGACAACAAAGGATTACAATGTTACGCATACAATTTTATTTTGTCAAACAAATCTTCGGAGACGTCAAATAATAATGTTTGAAAACACAAACCCGACTTGGGTAATTCGAAGTTATATTTTACGTTTCAAGTTCAAAAGAATTTATGTCATTTATGAAAATAAATTATGTATTATTTATTTGTTACTAGTAGGCGCCCGCGGCTGCGCCTGCGTGAAAGTCGGTTTTAATCCCGTAGCATCCCACAAGAACTTTTATTCGGGTTAAAAACTATTCTATGTGTTGATCCAAGTTCCCCTTTATCTTTGTGCCAAGTTTCATGAAAATTGGTTGAGTAGTTTCTGCGTGAAGGAGTAACAAACAAACTTTCATATTTATAATATTTGTAGGATTAATTTTAGTAAAACCAGTGTCACTTGCGCTGCTGAGATAATTCTAACGCCACCTAGTACCAATAACTACCCAGCCATTTGTGCTGTAGAATAGACATTGTAACCGAATATGCCTGTCCTCAGACATAAAAAAATCCAGGTAAGCCTTCGTTCCCCACTAAGCCGTCAGGCCCGGGGGCCAAAAGCATAAAAACAAAAAAAAAAAAAACAGACATAAAAATATACCATCGAAAAACATAACCCTGGACATTTTGGGACAGTCAAATAAAATTACAAAGACCTTCTGAGATTTCGATTTAAGATTTACACAGATTCCTTTGTATTTCTCGAATTTTGTGATTTACAGAGAATCCGTGAAATTTCATTACAAGTCGTTCGTTACATTTTAATTTTGAAATGCAATGACATAAAGACACAATGTTAACGTACTCGTAAATACTTACTATATTTTGACCTGTTAAGATTTTGTTTTTGTGATTTATTTTTGAAGGACGGTGATAATTTCTTTAAGGGCTTTGAAGATATTTCAATGAAAATTTGAAGTGTGATTGAAAGAAAATCTTCAAATTATCAGTTACCCAGTCTTGGTTTTTTGTTTTATATTAGCTATTCTCTGCCAAAATATGTCAAACACATAAAAATTTTTAGGTAGTTAACTAGTTTTTTAAACATGTTTTTGATTGTTCGTAGAATCACCTACGGATTGTTTTCTTTTGTGTTGAAATAAAGTAGTATGTATTCTTATCTTATCTTATCGTCTAAATATGAACCATCTTGAGTCATCGTATTTATTATAAAAGATTCAAATTCAAATACTGCGTGTGAAGTGTGAACACTCTATGTTCGATACGAACACAGTATTGTATCCGAATACATTTTAATGTGTGTTATGTTGGCACTATAAAAATAAAAATTCACTTCCTTCATGAACGCTACAGAGAAAACGTGGTTTTATTTCATAATTCTTTTATGTAAGCGCAAGAAGTCATATAAAATACCTTCGTGTCACAGACAGAAGAGTTTGGTCCTTCGCGTCAAGGAAACATCGTGGGATACATTTTTTCAAGTGAGGTTGCAGTGCTCGTGCCGCGGTGTCGTGCGTTCTACAACGGCAGACGCGATTGGTATGGCGGTTGTGTAATCGGCGAGTCTACGTGATTCTGCAGTGGCCTTCCATCCATCTAACGCATGGGGATTTTCCTGCTATTCCTACGCTGAATTTTAAGAAGAAAAGGTGTGATCGCGGTGAACCAGTGAACCAGTCATAAAACATCGGCATTGGCGGCATATTGGTATGTGATTCGGCCATTATTTGCATTAAAAAGTGCAAGTTGGACAACCTGTGTAACGTCATTCGTGAACAAACAGTCAGCTGTCAAACAAACGTCAGATCATCGGTAACACTCTTCACTCGTACGAGCAAGAAAAAGACGACATTAGTTAGTGTGCGTTCGTTTCATAGGTCTTTGAGCGGGTATAAAAGTGATAGTACCACAAAAAGACGAGTTTATCGGTTTTCGGCAGAGTCAGCAGTGTATCCGAACTTTGAAGTTTTCGGTACGACCAATCAGAAGACGACATTCACAGGAAGTGACAACAGGCATCACAGCGGCTTCGTATGCGTTACTTCAAGGCGTAGTCGCAGCTCGCCAATGTGCGTTTATTGAATAAATCCGCCATTTTGATCTAATTGCAACAAAGTGGTGTAAAAGCCTGCACAATTTTTTCGACTTTGTTAGTTTTTCATAAGAATAGTACGAAAACTTGCGGCAGTTTATTATAAAAAACATCATTGTATGTGAAATAATCACTAAATGCTTGGTAGGTACTTGTTTTTGTTTAAAAAGCATCTATTTTTATTGTGCAACAGGGCGTCATTGTCTCTTGGTGTATTGTTTTAGCTTTTCATCATGGCAGATACGGCGAAATTAAAGGCGCTGAAGGGTGAAAGGGGCTACATAAAAAGTAGCATAACGCGTATTGCTACCTTCTGCGCGGATGAAGCGGCACTAAAAGCAGCCACATATGAGTCGCTTAGCGAGAAGCGTCTCCGCTTGGCTGACGCTTTTAACGAGTATGAGAGGCTGAACAAGGCAATTGTTGTGATAAACGAGGACGACGACGAAAACTATGCAGAATATGAGGACAAGTACTTCTTGGCAATTGGTATTTTAGACAAATGTAGGGCAAATTTAGGTCACTCATGTCAAAATTCCAAAACTCCAAAAGGTGAGTTCAAGGGTTTACCTAAAATTCAAATGCAATCCTTTTCAGGTAGCAAAATAGTTGACTACTATCCTTTCATCAATATGTTTAAGGCAGTTATTCACAAGGATTCCAGTTTAAATGCTTGTGAAAAGCTTTACTACTTGAGATCATTGCTAACAGGTGAAGCGCTAGATTTAATAAAAGAACTAACCCTAACAGATGAAAACTATCTTGCTGCTTTGAATTTGCTAGAAAATAGGTATGATAATATTCCAAAAATTGTAAGTTATCATGTTACAAGCATATTAGACATGCAGCCATTCACCAAATGCACCTCACAAAACTTGCGTTCACTCATAAGCAACATTAACTTGCATATTGCGGCTTTAAAAAATCTAAAACAGCCTGTTGAGCACTGGGACATTCTACTTATTAACATTTTGGCAAAAAAGGTTGACGCTTACACTTACCGAGGTTTTTACCTTGAGAAAAATACAAAGGAGGTACCATCCCTCTCCCAATTCCTTGAATTTCTAGAAAAACGAGCGCTCGCCATTGAGAGCACGGAGGAGGAGAAAGGAGCTGCACCGACTTCATCGGCTAAGCTAGTGAAGTCCACCAAAGTTGTCAACAATGTAGCTGTCACCAGGCCGGAGCAAACATGTAAGTTTTGTTTACAAAAACATAGGCTTTTTGAGTGTGCCAAATTTAAAATGAGTCCAGACAAGGAGAAGGCTAGCTTCGTGAAAGATAAGGGGTTGTGCACTTTATGCCTTGGGGAGCACAAAGGCCGGTGCATGCTTCGCCTTAAATGTGCAATTTGTCATAAGAGGCATAATACCAGCTTGCATGCTCATTCAACTAACAGTCAAGAAGCTGCTTATGCAGCCACAGTGGACAGCCAGAATGATGCAGTAAATAAGGACTCCAATATTGAGGAAAAAGCGGTCTCCATGTCCGGCACTAGTGCGAGTTTAGAGGTTCTGCTACCTACAGCAATTGTTAAAATGAAAGACAAAAATGGACTTTTTTTCAGTGTAAGAGCATTATTGGACAGTACATCACAGGCTTCGCTGATCTCTGAAAAATTAATAAATAAAATTAATTGTGAAATAGAACCTATAAATAAAACAATTTCAGGGGTTTCAGGGTTGAAAAAAGTAACCAGAGAAGCTAAGTGTGTGGTGTATTCCTCAACAAATGACTTCAAGACAACAGTGTCATGCGGTATTGTTAATAACATTACATGCAATCTACCACAGCAGACCTTTGATATGTCAGAGTTCAACATTCCGCCCCACGTCACACTAGCAGATAGAAATTTTAACCAGTCAGGCGAAATAGATTTATTATTAGGGAGTAATATATTTTTCCAGGTTCTGCAGCGTAATAAGCTGTCCCTCACGCCGACTGGACCTTACCTGGTGGACACATGTTTTGGATACATAGTGGGGGGAGACTTGCCAATATCTGCCGGCAAGATTGTATGTACTAATTTATGTGTAAATGTGCTAGGCAACCCAATTCAGTGTCATGACACATTTCAAAAAAATTCACAATTATGTGATTTATTACAGGATAACCCTGTCTCTTGTTTAACTTCAATTGACAAATACGATGAAAAACAGGGTGTCCAAATTCAACCAAACCTTTTGCTAGGTGAAAAAGTAACTTCTACTTCCTCACAAGATAATCCCTTGTGTCGAGAAGTACCTACAGTTACCCAAGATGATTCTAACTTGTTTGACTTAAATAAAACTATTTCAAGTTTCTGGGAATGTGAAAAAGTACCTAATATTTTTAAAGAAGGATCCACTGAACATCAGCTTGCTGAGGAATGTTTTCAAAATTCAGTAAAACTAATAAATAAAAGATTTTCAGTGGCTTTGCCCCTAAAGCTTGACTTAGAAGATGTACAGTTAGGAGATACTTTTTCCTATGCATTACAAAGATTTTTCAGTTTAGAAAAACGATTAAATAAAGACAAAAGTTTAAGTATAAAATATAAACAATCCATTCAGGATTACTTAGACCAGGGGCATGCTAGATTTTATAGTATGGACAATTATGATTTGCACTCAGGCAAGGTTTGCTTTATTTCACACCACCCTGTATTCAATCCCAACAGCAAGACTACTCCAGTGAGACCAGTTTTTGATGCTGGAATGCGCTCAAAATCTGGTCTAGCTCTAAATGACATATTGTTGAACGGTGATGTGGTTCAGAGTGAACTATTTGATGTGTTGATACTACTTAGAACATATAAATATGTTTTATTGTGTGACATTAAAGCCATGTACAGGCAAATATTAGTTGATGAAAAATATTGTTGTTTACAAAATATCTTATGGCGAAACTCTGTGCATGATCCGGTACAATGTATACAACTTAGGACAGTGACATTTGGGTTGAAAAGTTCAGCTTTTATTGCTACTAGGTGTTTGATAGAATTAGCAAACAGGTTTGAAAATAAATATCCCTTGGCAGCCTATGTGTTAAAACACTCTAGCTATGTTGATGACATTCAGTGCGGTAGTAACAGTGTGTCAGAATTAATATCTACAAAAAAAGAGTTGATTGAACTTATGAGTGAAGCAAGTTTTACCCTACACAAATGGTATTCAAATAATTCTGAAGTTTTAAAAGACATTCCTTTGGAGTTACAATATTTTGGTAATAGGGAATTAGATAAAAATAATACTTATATGAAAACCCTAGGGCTAGGTTATAATGTAGCCTCAGATTCTTTGACTGTGCGGTGTCCTGAATCTGACATTGCGGAACGGTACACCAAGAGACAAATGCTAAGTTTTATAAGCAAGTTTTATGACCCTTTAGGTATTTCTGGTCCTATACTAGTTCAGGCTAAGATATTGATGCAAAAAGCATGGTTTTTAGAGTTAAAATGGGATGATTATTTACCAGAACATATTAACTCACAGTGGGTTGATTTTGCCAGAACTTTGGTAGAAATGGCACCAATTTCTATCCCTAGAAATATTAATACGCCTTCAGCGGTGTCAATTGAACTTGTAGGCTTTTGCGATGCCTCTATTTTAGCTTATGGCTGTTCTTTATACCTAAGAGTGATAGACAAAAATCAAGCTGTCAAAATCAATCTACTGTGCTCCAAATCACGCATCAATCCTAAAAATAAGCAATTAACAATGCCTAGACTTGAATTAAACAGCGCTTTGTTACTCGCTATGTTGGCTAAAAAGGTGCATAACATTTTATGTCTCAAATACAATGTAAAAACATTTTTATATGCTGATTCGCAGATTGTTCTCGCGTGGCTTGGGAGTATGCCTGAAAAATTAACTGTCTATGTTGCTAACAGAGTAAAACAGATCCAAAAATTAACTAAGGGTTTTCCCTGGTTTTATGTACAAACCAGTGATAATCCTGCTGATTGTTTGTCTCGGGGAGTAACTCCCAGGGCACTGGAGAACGATGTGAAACAACTTTGGTTTCATGGACCACTATATTTACAGGATGTTAACTATATTCATTGTGATGCAAAGAATAGAAATGAGATCATTGACATTCCAGAACTTAAAATGGACCAAAAGGTTTGTAACATTTTATGTAAAAAAGAAAACAAGTTATATGATATGCTTGATAAACATTCCAATATTGAAAAAATTACAAGAATAATGGCTTATGTAAAAAGATTTATTCACAATACTAAAAAAGAAAATTGTAATTCTAAAATGCAAGGACATTTATTTCCTGAAGAACTAAATTCTGCCTTACAAACAGTTATAAAATTAGATCAAGAAAGACATTTTCGAGAAGAGATCAAAACTATAAAAGCAAACAATGATATAAAAGGCAACTTAAAAGGTTTAGTACCATTTCTTGACGCTAGAGGTCTTCTGAGGGTCTCAGGAAGGCTACAGAATTCTAATTTGCCTTTTAATCAACGTCACCCTATCATACTACCTAAAAAATCAAATATAACACGATTGATTATTTTAAAGGAACATATTAGGTTGAAACATGCAGGGCAGAAATTGGTTCTCACAATTTTAAATGAGCGTTACTGGATAATCAATGCCAATAGGGAGATAAGGGCTATAATACATAAATGTTTAATATGTTTTAAATTAAAAGCCAAAGCTGTTACACAGCTGATGGGTTCACAGCCTATTGATAGAGTTAATATGACATCACGGCCCTTTCAAATTGTTGGCACTGATTATGCTGGTCCATTTATGGTAAAGCAGACAAGAATAAGATCTCCAGTTATTACTAAGGCTTATATTGTTATATTTGTATGCTTTACTACTAAGGCCATTCACATAGAATTGGCATCGGATATGACCACAAATACATTTTTAGGTTGTCTCAAACGGTTCATTTTTCGTAGAAACAAACCTGCGAAAATATATTGTGATAATGGTGCTTATTATAAGGGCGCAAATAATGTATTAAAAGAGCTCTATGATTTGCAGGCTTCCACAGAACACCAAAATGCTGTGACTAATTATTGTAACGAGGAACGAATAAACTTTCACTTTATTCCTTCATATTCACCCATTTTTGGGGGTCTGTGGGAGGCTGGTGTCAAAAGCATAAAATACCATCTAAGACGTGTTATCTCAGATACAGTATTAACTTATGAGGAACTGTATACAGTGCTTGTACAAGTAGAGGGTATTTTAAACTCTCGTCCCCTTACATCAATGTCAAGAGATCATAATGACATGTCTTACCTGTCACCTGCGCACTTCCTCACTGGTTCTTCACTGATGTCCTATCCAGAGCTAGACTTAACAGGTACTAATGTAGGAAAGTTAAGTTTTTGGAAAAAGTGTACTCAAATGCAACAGCATTTTTGGCAGCAATGGCATAAACAGTATCTGACTACTCTGCAACACAGACCCAAATGGTCAAATTGTCAACCAAATTTAAAAGAAGGCATGATGGTAATTTTAAGAAATAGTAATGTTTCACCTCTAAAATGGCCCGTGGGCAGAATAGTCAGTGTGTTACCAGGCAAAGATGGCAAAGTACGTGCATTACATGTAAAAACTGCTAAAGGCTCAATAGTGAAAACTAGTATCATGAATGTGTGTCCACTACCAATAGGTGATTAAATGTATACCTATTCTTTTCTTATTATTTAGGTAGAGTTGTACTTATGTTACTACAGTATAGTTTAATTTATATGTTTTCTGGCTGGGCTAACTTACCTTCCTTTAATTGTAAAATTTAAAGTAGTTTGTAATGAACGTCTACCTCTTGAATTCAATTGTTGAGTATTTCATAAAGTATATACTATTTGTAACTTGGTCTTTATAGGCCCCCCCCAATCTGTTCGATACGAACACAGTATTGTATCCGAATACATTTTAATGTGTGTTATGTTGGCACTATAAAAATAAAAATTCACTTCCTTCATGAACGCTACAGAGAAAACGTGGTTTTATTTCATAATTCTTTTATGTAAGCGCAAGAAGTCATATAAAATACCTTCGTGTCACAGACACTCTATGCTACTCATTTCCAATTTGTGTTTGAATTGAACTATGTTTTTGTTCTGTTTGAGGAATAACAAAGGAAACTGCGAATGTAAAACGTAACCACTTTAATGGCTAGCGACAGACTGACAAATCAAAAACGATGAGCAAATACCCACATACATCATATCCCTCCACCATTATTTTAAAAACTAAGCTTTACTCAATTAGTCTACACTTTATAATTAACATTTTTATTTCTGGTTGCTCTAACGGGTCTATTCTGGTTGATATGCAGATCAGGTGATTCAGTGACTGGATCGTTTGGACTTTCTGGAGCTATTACAGTGTTTCCTGCATCAGCATCGTCTCTGTCTTCTGTGACCAATTCTTCGTCTCTCGTCTCTCCCACTTCATTTGTTTCCACGACTTTATTCTGTTCTAAATTAGAAGTATTTAATTCTTCTTCAGGCAATGATTCGAACGATAAATCGCTTCCTTGGTTATCCATTTCTGTTCCGTCACAGGTAACAATATCTTCGACTGATTGCCTTTCATCAACTTCATTAGCGGTTAGGTCATCATCCTCATTCTCTACTCGATCATCATTGTAATTCCCAACGTCACTGATGTCTTCCCAGTCGTATGACAAATCTCTTCCTTTATATGCCAATAATTGATCTACATGTTTATTTACCTTAATGTCCAACTCAGGAACAAATACTTTGTACATTCGATTACCGATTATGTTTTTGACGAAACCAACTTTCCAAGTAGTTTTGGTACCATTTTTATAATAATGTTTTACTAAAACTTTATCACCTAACTTAAATTTTGTACTCCTGCGTCCACCGTACTGCTTATGCTGTAAGATCTGATTTTCCAACACATTGTTACTAGCTGTAGTTGACAATGACATCGATGAAGGTGGAATTTGTACACTTTTATCATCATTTTTACAATCAACACGCATCATATCTAGTCTACAACGCAAAGGACGACCTAATAACAACTGGGCCGGTGAAAATCCTGTTGTGCAATGTACACTATTTCTATAATCGAATAGGAATTTGTTTAATTTGTTTTGAATAATTTTTTGTGTATTTTGTTCTGACACAATAATTTTTAATGCCTTTTTCACCGTCTTAACGCTATTTTCTGCTTGTCCATTTGACTGAGGGTGGTAAGGCGCTATTTTTAAATGTTGTATGCCGTTATGAATGCAAAATTCCTCAAACTGCTTCGAACAAAAATTAGTTGCATTGTCTGTTACAATGGTGCGCACTAAACCAAATCTACTGAAAACTTCGCATAATTTCCCAATTACTGCCTCACTATCAATACTTGTCATTATAAAACACTCTAACCACTTGGAATGTGCATCAATAATAACTAAAAATTGTTTCCCCTGTAAAGACAACATATCGAGATGAATTCGCTCCCATGGATGCTTCGGGTACGGCCAGGAAGCGAGCGGTGTACGTGGTGGTGCGCTACGTAAAGTGTTACATATTCCACAAGAACCAATCTTTTCTTCTATATGTTTATCTATATTTGGCCACCACATACGTGTCCGTGCTTCTGTTTTTGTTTTAACCACACCGAAATGCGAGTTATGTAACTCATCTAACAAACGTTCCCTAAACACCACTGGCACTACTACTCTGTGCCCGCGCATTACACACCCGTTTTCTATTGCCAACTCAAAACGACAATCATAATATGGCTTTAAATCAGAATTTGTATTTTTCATCGGCCATCCATTACTTATACACTTTTTTACTTCCTTTAAAACACTCTCTAATTCTGTTTCTTTTTTTATATCGTTAATGGTAATTGGTTTAAAAATCGAATTTGATATAAAATTAATATACAATGACTTATCTATGTCCTGATTTATATCATCTGATCCTTCATTAATATCTATAGAGCGAGATAAAAAATCTGCTACATTCATCTCACTCTTGATGTACTCAATATTAAAATTGTAAGCCGTTAAGAACAGCGCATACCTCTGCAACCTATTTGCTGCCATATCAGGTACCCCTTTCTTACTCCCAAAAATAGATAACAAAGGTTTATGGTCCGTACGAAGTATAAAAGGAATGGTACGACCATACAAATAATGGTGAAATTTTTTTACCGCAAAAATGATAGCCGTTGCCTCTTTTTGTATTTGAGCGTAATTACGCTCCGCTTTGGATAAAGAACGCGATGCATACGCAACTACGCGCTCTGTACCGTCTGGTTGTCTCTGTGAGAGCACTGCTCCAAGACCAAAAGGGCCCGCGTCTGCGGTTACCACCGTAGGTAAATCCGGTGTATAGTGCGCCAATACCCGCTCTGAGGCCAGTTCCTCTTTGATTTTCTTGAAAGCGCATTCTTCTTTTTGACCCCAATGCCACTTTGTTTCCTTTTTCAATAAATTAAAAAGAGGGCAAAGTACGCTGGAAGTATTAGGTACGAAACACCTGTAATAATTTACCATACCTAAAAACGACTTCACTTCACTCACATTTTTAGGGCTACTGCAATTTAATATAGCGTTAACTTTTTTTTGTGATTTGTGCAACCCCGACTTATCAATACGAAATCCTAAATACTCCACTGAGTGTTTGAATAATTCACACTTATCTGGACGGAGGCGTAAACCAGCGTCCTGCAGTCTGCTAAGTACTTCCTCTAACCTTTTTAAATGAATTGTTCTGTTCGGCCCTGTGACTAAGATATCGTCAAGGAAAATACTAACGCCATCTATTCCCTTTAATAACTGTTCGATTGTGCGTTGAAAAATAAATGGAGCGTTTGCTAAACCAAAAACTAAACGGTTAAACCTGAATAAACCTTTATGTGTGTTGATACAGGTTAAATGCTTAGTATCATCCAACTCCAGCTGGTTATATGCCCTTGAGAGATCTAATTTTGAAAATTCCTCTCCTCCGTGCAAGTTCGCAAACAAATCCTCTATTCGTGGAAGAGGATAATTATCCAAACAAAGAACTTTATTGAGAGTGACCGAGAAATCCCCACAGATCCTGATATCCCCATCGGGCCTTAAAACCGGCACTATAGGGGTAGCTATATCTGAGTACTCCACTTTCTCTATTATACCTAAATCTAATAAACGATCTAATTCTTTTTCCACTTTGGCTTTAAGCGCCAAAGGAACCGTCCTATGCTTAAAAAACTTTAACTGGGCATCCGTTTTAATTTTGAGTGAAATTTTATGCTTGTTAAACCTACCTAATTCATTTTTAAATAGGTCTGAATACTTATTTATCAACATATTTTCCGTACTATCCTTTTGCAAGTTATTGCATTCAATTCTACATAATTGTAAACCAAATGTACTAATAAAATCTCGGCCTAATAACACCGGTCGCTCGTCGCTCGTTTCAATTACGAATAATCTAATAGTTTTAATGAGTCCCTCAAACGTAACTGACAAATCTACGTAACCTATCGGTATAATCTTGCTACCATTATAGCAATTTAATACCACTTTACACGGTCCTAGCTTGTATGTCGATTGTAAACATGATTGATAAGTACCTAACGGTAATACCGAGACGGCGCTGCCGCTATCAATTTCGCATAAAATATTGAATCCGTTCATAGTTACCATCTGACGCATTGGCTCGCCATTTACACACTCAATGCTAAAAAGATCGTAATTACCTTCAACAATGTCGCCGTCAACCACATCCAAGAAAAATTGGTTTCGCGTACCAGACTTGTTGTTACACATCCTCATAAGGTGTCCTTTACATAAACACTTTCGACAAACGAAGTCAACATAACGGCACTTGTCTTTTGTATGTGAACGTAAACCGCACACTTCACACCGTATAGAACTCGCGTTAACATTTCGTGATGAGTCACGCGTAGGTCTGCCAGCGCTCGCACTCCCGCCGCCGCTGTTGACTGCCACACCACCAGCTGACCGGGCGCGCATTGCGAAAACCGGTTGCGCCGACGACTCGCCGCTGCTAGACGGCCCGTTCTGGCCCAAATGTAACGCTAAACGCGCACACCGCACACTTTGAGCTAACTCCACCGCCTTACTAAAAGTTAATTTATCGATGTCCTCCGCAAACAACTTTTCCTTTTCTTTCGACGGTACCAAGCCAAGTACAAAACGATCACGTAGCTCGATTTCGACGTGCTCCTTCTTATAGCCACAATGTTGAATTAGATTTCGCACTCGCGCGGCCCATTCACTTATTTCCTCTCCTGGTCGTTGTTGCGCCAAACTAAATTTCAGCCGTTCACCAAATGAGCTTTTCTTTCCCTTGAAGTTTTCGTCTAATAACTTTATCAAATCATCATACTCCGTGTCCTCTATAGCCTTCGGAAAAACAAGGTCTCGCGTTACACGGTAGGTATCTTCCACAAGTGCAGTTAACAATAAAGCCCTGCGCTTCACTCCAGCTTTATCTGTATCCTTATTGACACCATTTGCCTCACAGTACTGAGTGAAACGACTTTTAAAAATATCCCACTCCTGCACTCTGTGATCGAACGTGAGACTGCCGCCTAACATTGCGCTTCCTTGTACTGCCATTATTTCACTTTAATAGGTACACTTTCGAATCTTCCGTTTCCAAAAAGTGCACTGACTCTTTATTTGCACGCGTAAGATAATTATCGTCGCCAAAATGTTCTGTTTGAGGAATAACAAAGGAAACTGCGAATGTAAAACGTAACCACTTTAATGGCTAGCGACAGACTGACAAATCAAAAACGATGAGCAAATACCCACATACATCATAGTTTTAGTTACATGTTGCGACGCTGAGACAAAACAAAGCACTTTAGGCGTAACACAACAATGAAACATTGTTGCTTGCACAAAATGGATCTCTAAGAAAAAGATTGAGGCTTACATTTTATAACAATGGGGGTTTTAGAACACAGCATTTACAAGGGTGTGAAAGAAAAGGCGGATCGCACACTGAACGCACGACGGAGCGCTAAAACAATGCAGCGGTCTGTCAGATCCATACTAGATATGTCAATCCCCATACTAAAACCGCTTAACCGCTGTCCGTTCTAGCTGTAAGGATCTGACAGACCGCTGCGATATTTTAGCGCTCCGTCGTGCGTTAAGTGTGTGATCCGCAAAAAGGTCGTGACCCGTTTTTATGCCATCATAACTTGGTTAGCACTGGGAATCGGTTACAGCATTTTTGTGTGCCATTACTTAAAGTTATTGTGTTTCATTAATATAATTTAGTTAGATGAAATTTTGAATGAAAAAAACACGTTTTAACCGACTTGAAAAAATAGGAGGTTCTTAATTTTACCTTTCATTTATATATGTATGTTTGTTTGCCCGCGAATATCGCGCGTTTGAATGAGCCGATTTTGATGCGGTTTTCAGAAAAGTATTTGTCCGACATATTAAATAGGTTATAAGCATGTTAACCAACAAAAATAATAGAGGCTCACACTTTTTACGTCCGCTGAAGGAGGTTATCTTCTAAAAAAAAGTTATTTTGAAATACTGTTTACTGCTTGTTTGTTTATGCAGAAACGTTATTACTATACTAATATTTTTCTGCTCCTTCTACAGCCACCACAGTCCGCTGTTGGACATGGGCCTCCCCCTTCTTACATGTGGCGACGACCGATGTGGCGCAGTGGTAGTGCAACTGCCTTTGGCGCAGAAGGTTCCGGGTTCAATTCTCGGTGGGTAACTCACAAAGTAGATATTTAAAACTTTGTGAATTTGTTCAAAGTCTGGTTAGGATATTGCCACTAGTAAGAAAGATGGTTCCGTGTTTCGGATGGCACGTTAAGCCGTAGATTCCGGTTGCTGTCCATTATTACTTAGACGGCGGTCGTTCCACAACCATGTCAGAAGCCTGCTACTTGTAGAAGGCAGTTGAAAAGTTCTGAATCTAGAGTTCATTGGGTCGATGGACGACTTGGTGTCCCACACGAAAAGACAGAAAAGATTTAATTGCATGTTATGCATTGCCTTGCATATTTTTGCTGATGCATAGTATGCATAATGTTCTCTCGTATAATTTTATTAGTATTTTTGTATCTCAAGTAAAACTAAAGCACTTAAAGTTTTAAGCAAACAAAGGCTGAAATAACTAAAGCACTAACTCTATTGTGTTAAAGTTAATATGGAGCATAGCGAAACTTTAAGGCCGTTTCCTTAGTACAAAAATAGTGTAGAGTGACCCCTGACTACATGTATACAATAGGGAATATTCATGTTTTTTTTGTCTTAAATTAAATAACGTACAAAAAATTATTAATGGGCTTCAAAGTAATCTAGATATTTAAAAAAATGAAATTTATAACTTTTAAAAAAATTAAGCAGTTCAAACGCCGCCATTTTGCGCGCGGTTTGCGTGACGTCACATGTCCAGTGGGCGTTTACCTTAGTGTTTACTGTGGACTTTGAATACAATGTCGTGTCAGATGACGTCACATTTCGTTCGACCGATAGCGGTGCGTTTTGGAAGTTTGAATTTCGCTCCCTTATTTTGCACTTTTTGAATATTATTTAAGGGGTTTAAGTAATAAGTAAATAAAAAAAATCCTTTTCATTATAATATTACGATAATAAGTATTCGAGAAAAAAATATTTTAGGCCATTTCAAATTTTATGCACATTCCCTATTAAGGTGGAAAGGAATTCCTTCATTACAAAATTTACACGTACTCAATTACGAAGAAATAACTCGCCTCGTAAGGCCCCGGGGTTCTTGAGTTTTTTTCTGACAACGACCTGGATGCTTTTTAAAAAATATCATTCTACAAATGAAAATGAACCTTATAAGCACTCTGTTGATATGCACAAGTTTATAGCTATAAAGGTTGCTTCCTAAAGTAATGTTTTCAAGGACCTTGGCCTAAACGACTACAGAGCGGCATATGTTTTAAAAGGCATCTGGGCGTTACGAGGCTAATACAATTTATAGAAATTTGTGGGATTGTATCGATGATAAAAATTCTTAAACCGCCTAAAAAGTATGGATCTGATAGACCGCTGCGATATTTTTGCGCTCTGTAGTGAGTCAAGTGTGCGATCCACATAATAAACATACGTCGAAATATGAAAAAAAATTGGACCTCCCATACAAAATGTAGCAGCCGAGCGAGTCAACCTGTATGGGAGGTTCAATTTTTTTAAATATATTTCGACCTATGTTTCTTGGGGAGAGGTGTTCAGTTTCATGGGCTGATTCACCCCTTAAATTATTTGCAGCTAATATTTTTACATCCTGTATTTCAGATTCGGACTAGGTTATAATCTTTGTTTTAGTTTATTTAAGCGGCGGCTCTCTCTATTATATACAATTAGTTCAAGACTGTGTCTAGAGCACAAACTTCAGTGTTAGTGCTTTTTTACTTCGTCGTTAACATATACTACAGCGCTATGCTGTGAAGAGGCAAGCGCGTTGTGTTATTTTATGGGGGCTAGTTTTTTCCTGCATTTATTTTGACTATGAGCCCATGGGAGTCAATTCGCTTGTGGGTCATTAAAAAATATAAAAGCTATACGCTTAAAACTATTGTCCAAAAATAAAATATCCTAAGTTTAAATTAATAATCAGTTAAATTACATAAAAGTAAGTGTTCTAACGCCATCAAAAAAGCAACTTATGACGGCATAAATTGCTATTTTCATACAAAATACCGTTTTACGTCGTTTTAAAAACTCACCTGCCCTATTTTGTTTGTGACTTCGGACAAACTCCCATCAGATAGAAAGAGAAGTCCAATTACCACACGACATTCGAATAATAACGGGCATTAGCGACTCTCTCTACCTTATACAATTAATTCAAGACTACGTCTAGAGCACAAACTTCATGTTTAGTGCTTTTTTACTTCGTCGTTAACATATACTGCAGCGCTATGCTGTGAATACAGTGTAAAGTTTTGCTGAATTGAGAATTATGACAATTTTATGATGATTTCACGCCGTAAGGAATTTTGAGGTTTATGGGCTTTACCACAAAAAAGTTAGACTCGAGTCGAACGCGTATTTAAAATAAAACACTATAAAAAAAGTTAGACACGTGTTCGACGTAAGTCAATCTTTTTTGTGATAAAGCCCTAAAATTCTAAGATAGGCACTTACTTTTTAGCTTTCCTAAGTCATTATGAAGTTTACGGGAGATGCCGGCTTATAGCATCACCCCTTTTCTTCCAGTGGGTGTCGTGAGAGGCGACTAAGGGACTCGAGGGTTTCATATGTATTACAACTTTTAGGCGACAGGCTGACAACCTGCCACTATAGTGAAACACAAATTATCTCAAACAGCCCTCTATATTTGTCAGACGTGGTGATAGCGATCGTATTTTTACGGCCGTTAACGCCCTGCCTACCCCGTAAGGGATAAAGGCGTGATATATGTATGTATGTATTTAACGTTGCATGCTGTTTGGTTAGATTGGCCAGCCCCGTGGCAGTGCGTTAGGGGCTAGTTTTAAGTTTCTAGTCCACCTGAGCCGCGTTTACACTAGGTTCATATATTGTTGTAAGAAATAGAAGAATGTACTCATCCCATATTTTTCTCTTTTTTAAAATGACTAATACTTGACCATCAAAAGGATAAATGAAAAATTTACTACTTTGATGATTTTAATACAAACTAAACAAGTGGAAAAAAACACGCCACCGATAGAATAAAAAATGTGTATGTGTGTAGGTAGGTATGTAAGCGAATCTCGAAAAATTCAATTTGAATTTATTATAGCTTATACTAATTTTATTTCAGTTTTCATTTCAAATACTCAAGTAAGCATTCGTTTGCAATTACACTTTAGCTATTTCTATAAAAAAATCTATTCTATTCACCTTGAAAAAGGCTTGAAAGATTATCTTGACAAAATTCGGATCAAGTTTCGGCTAAGCACGAGCTTATGAACCAAGCCGGGGGGTTTAGCAAGGACCGATCTCACCAAATCTATTTTTTTGTTATTTATGATACTATCCGCGTCATTCATAACATTCATAACAATAAGTTAACATAAATCATTCATACATAAGTACATACGTCATATATCACGCCTTTTTCCTTTGCGGGGTAGGCAGAGCGTTAACGGCCGTAAGAATACGGTCAACATCAAACAGTATGGAAAATATTTAAATGCTGTCTGAACACGCGTCTAATTTGTTTGTAATTTAAATAATTAAAAATAATTTTAAATTATCCCTCTATACTTTGAATTATAATTATGTGAATTTATGGACAATGAATAATTGTGTGTGTGTGTGTGAATAAGAATTTGTCATATTATTATTTGGTTTTATACGTAAAGCCGTGCTTTGAATTTGAAACCCATGGGCTCATCATTCTTATCCCGGTCTCTGTCGGGGTCGGCTACCTAACCTAGGGGATTTGACGTGGAACCAAGTTTTTACACAGAGCGACTGCCATCTGACCTTTGACTGCCATCTGACCCATGGGCTACCGTATCTTGTTAACCTAGGTTCTTATTTTAGTGGTATCAGCCCTCGGTCGTTAGTGGTTGGTGACTCTGAATCATTTTTATCGTAGGCTGAGCAGCGCAATTTATGACCGGCATTTATCACGTAAAGGAAGATAACGATAAAATAGTTCATTGTACCTAATAATATTACTAGAAAGTTAGTACATAGTTTCCCACACAATTCGCTGTTGGACAAAAAAGTTCTACGCTTAAAACTATTGTCCAAAAATACGACGGACTCTATTCATAATTTTTCAAAATAGCATCATAGCCTATTTCATTTATATTTCATCATCATTTCAGATGCTATTCTCAGCCGGCATCACACGGCATTCTAAGCTAAGCTATAATATAACAAAATACACAATTCCCGTATAGGTTTATTTACTTAGAATGAACTCAAATAACTAAAATATCGTAGCAATAGGTTACGCCTTAGCAGTATCTACGCCGTAGCTCTCTCGTAGCAAAAATAAGTAGTGCAAGCAAACAGGAAGACCGTTCACTTTTCGTTCGGAAGTAAACCTCCTTTCATCGCTAATAGAAAGTAACGTTATTTTATGAAACTCGAGTAGCAAGACCGCATTATTAAGGTATGGTGTTCCATTTTTAAAAACCGCATAAAGAACGGTCAGCATAAAATATAACTTTTGATATCAAGAAAAATATGTGTTTATAGTACTTATTTTACTTATTGATTTGTATTCTTTAATTAAAATATAATAAAAGTGTGTGATATTATTTGATATTACAGATAGATTGCAAATTAAATGTAAATTTTGAAGCTCCTAATAATTTACAAGACCAATTTCAAAATAATTTACAAACTCATAGGTTGCTTGTAGTAGTTTCCAATTAAGATTTACTTATATAAGTATATTATAGTCGCGTCGTTTATCGACTCGTTGTCACACCAAAGTTAAAGAAGTATTTGAATAGTTTACTTGTTATGAAAAACCAAGTTTAAACAAAAAACGTTAAACTCCTGATAGTATTGCAAACGCAATTTCGCCGTGCGCTCACTTTGCCGTTAAGTTTTCATCAGGCGTTGTATTATTCCTGTATAATGAAGCTCGCGTGATGGTCTGACTGGTAATTCGGCTCTCCGGTACACTACGTCGATATGGATAGTTCAACCTGGTTCCTATAATCGCGATTTATAATTAAAATTTTGTTTCAAAAAATCTTTATACGTATATTACTTTGGGAATGAAAAAGGGCAAATAAGTTTAGCCCCTTTTCTATTTCTAACCTAACATTTTCACTAACATTAATATGAAATTATGTTTATTTATTTAACCATTTATTGTACACAATATAACACAAAGGACATAACATTGAGAACAATACACAACAGGTCAGCTTATTTCTAAAAAGAAATCTCTTCCAGCTGACCTAGGGTAGTAAGATGGCATAAAGTGAGGCAGTTGACAGTTGAGGTATGTTCATACCATAATCATGGCAATGAGTGCAAAACTGACGAAGTTGAAGAGACGGGGCATATCTACAATCGTACAGAGAGATGAAGAGACTGTGTTGGCATTGTGAAAAAATGTAAATATTATGTTGATTCAAAAAAAGAAAACTTATATTTTGCAATGCTTTGCCTGTTTGTATGGAAATTTTTGGAGCACCGTGTCCATGGCCGTGTCGAGAGCGTTCCTTGTACTCGCCGAAACTAGGTCGTGGTAACGTGCATGCATTCGCTGACAGAGGTCAATGCACTTTTATCCAGATTTATTTGGCACTAACAATAAATAATTATAAAGGGTAGTGCAACAACTGACCACGTCGGCGTGCAGTGACACGCATTCGCTAATAGGGGTCAATGCACTTTTATCCAGACATATTTCGCTCAAACCATAGTCGTTTTTGGAGCGCAGTGCAACAACTGGCTGCATCAAGTCACAGTGACGTCAGTGACACGCATTCGCTGATAGGGGTCAATGCACTTTTATCCAAACTTTTTTCACTCAAACCATAGTTGTTTTTGGAGCGCAGTGCAACATCTGGCCGCGTCGAGCTCGTGCATTGCACTCGCCGGAACTAGGTCGCGGTAACACCCATTCGTTCACCAGTTTTGGTTTCCGTTTAAGAGCTGTTTTCAGTAATGTGTTGTGTTTTTTTTCTTTTTTAATGGGTTCGTTTCGTGTTCGGATCATGTTACGGGATTTTGGGGAAGTTTTTTGAAATACAGTCTGTGAGCCTTAATACATTACAAGTGTATAAACTAGGTCAAGTCATTATCATTTGTGATACTTGTCAATAGGTATTTTGATGCGATAAGATGTATGAAACTTTTTGGGAGTCGTCAAATTGCAGAAAGTCGGCATAGGGCGACTAAAACTTTTGAATAATATGATTGAAGTTTATTACCGGAGCGTCAGTGGCAAAGTGGTTAGGACACCGGTCTTACAATCGTGAGACCCGAGTTCGATCACCACCATGTACTGTGTTCAACTCACGTAAATTTACCGACTACTCTTGCGGTGAAGGAAAAACGTGATAAAATGAAACGCATACACAAATAAAATTTGAAGGCCGGATAAGGCAAAGAGAATGATCTAAAATATGTAAGTGATTGTGCTGAATACATATGAAACCCATTTTTTTCAATTCGTTCACATTATGATGCCAGCAATTAATACTTGGCCTGCAATGTGAACTTACGCTTGAAGTAACATAAATAATATCGTAATAATAAAATTACCAAATCACTTCTAACTTAGGCTGGGGCGTCGAAGTATTTTTGTGGCGGTGTGACGGCAGCGGTGCAGCAAGGATCTCATGCATTTTTTTAAATGGACCGAAATTTTAGTCTGTAGAGTCACGTTGCGACGTGGACGTCGACGTGGACGACTATAACGACAGGGTCGTGGAAACTGTCCTTACGGTTGGCTCTAAGTTCTTCAAACCCAATCGTACGAACAGAACCAAAAAAATCTCAGACCATACTTCGAGGCTCATGGAGGAACGACGCGAGATGATTCTGCAGTCGTCGGAGGATACTTCCCAATATCGGCACCTCAATAGGCAGATCTCTAAGTCTTTGACCCGCGACATACGCCAATTTAATACTGACCGTATTAAAGAGGCAATTGAGCGCAACAAAGGCTCCAAGGTGTTTGCTAGAGATCTGTCGATAGGCCAGAGCCAACTAGCGAAGCTAAAGACCGACGATGGCAGAATCGTATCGTCCAAGCCCGAGCTATTGGAAGAGGTCGAGAAGTTCTACGGACAGTTATACGCGACAACATGCACACCTGTCAATAATCGGGTCGCAGATCCAAGAGCTCGATTAACCCGGCACTACACAGAAGACATCCCGGACGTCAGCTTGTACGAGATTAGTATGGCTCTGAAACAGCTAAAAAACAGCAAGGCGCCGGGTGATGATGGAGTTACGGCAGAGCTTCTGAAAGCCGGTGGTAAACCGATACTTAAAGCACTGCAGAAATTGTTTAACTCTGTCATACTCGAGGGCAAAACGCCACAGGCATGGCACAGAGGCGTGGTGATGCTGTTCTTCAAAAAGGGCGATAAGTCTTTGCTGAAGAACTACAGACCCATCACGCTTCTGAGCCATGTCTACAAGCTGTTCTCAAGAGTCATAACGAATCGTCTCGCACGCAGGCTCGACGACTTCCAGCCTCCCGAACAAGCCGGCTTCCGAAAAGGCTTTAGCACCGTGGATCACATTCATACGCTGAGGCAAGTTATACAGAAGACTGAAGAGTATAACCAACCACTCTGCCTCGCGTTTGTGGACTACGAAAAAGCCTTCGATTCGATCGAAACATGGGCCGTACTTCAGTCTCTTCAGCGGTGCCAAGCTGACTATCGGTATATCGAAGTGTTGAAGTCCTTGTACGAAAGCGCCACCATGTCAGTTCGACTTCAGGACCAGGACTCGAAACCTATCCAGTTGCAGCGAGGAGTGAGACAGGGAGATGTAATATCACCGAAACTGTTCACAGCAGCACTGGAAGACGTCTTCAAGCTTTTGGACTGGAGAGGACTTGGCATCAACATCAACGGCGAGTATCTGACTCACCTTCGTTTTGCCGACGATATCGTGGTCATGGCGGAAACCCTGGAGGACCTCGGTACAATGCTCGATGACCTCAATAGAGCCTCCCAACAAGTGGGTCTAAAAATGAACATGGACAAGACCAAGGTTATGTCAAACTCTCTTGTTGCACCCATTACTCTGACAGTTGGGGGCTCTACTCTGGAAGTTGTCGACGAGTATGTCTACCTGGGACAAATAGTCCAGCTGGGTAGGTCCAACTTTCAAAAAGAGGTCAATCGTCGAATCCAACTCGGCTGGGCAGCGTTCGGGAAGCTACGTAACATCTTCTCTTCTCAACAACTACCGCAGTGCCTCAAGACAAAAGTCTGGGATCAGTGCGTGTTGCCAGTGATGACTTACGGAGTTGAGACGTGGCCGCTAACAATGGGCCTCATAAGAAGGCTCAAGGTCACTCAAAGGGCAATGGAAAGGGCTATGCTCGGAGTTTCTCTCCGCGATCGAATCAGAAATGAGGAAATCCGGAGAAGAACCAAAGCCACCGACATAGCTCGAAGGATTGCGCAACTCAAGTGGCAGTGGGCGGGGCATATTGCTCGTAGGACCGATGGCCGCTGGGGCCGGAAAGTTCTCGAGTGGCGGCCACGGACCGGTAGACGCAGCGTAGGTAGGCCTCCCACAAGGTGGACCGACGATCTGGTGAAGGTCGCGGGAAGCCGCTGGATGCGGGTGGCGCTGGACCGATCATCGTGGAGATCCTTGGGGGAGGCCTATGTCCTGCAGTGGACGTCTATCGGCTGAGACGACGACGACGACGACGAGAGTCACGTTAAAAAGTGATTATAGAGGGCCACCTCAAATGGTTTAAAATATATCCTAAAGTACATTACTTTAATAAATTATTAAGATTTCTATGCAGCTAGTGAAACTCTATTTATTAAAAACATTAACACTATGAGGATGAAAAGTTATTTTTAAACCATTTGAGGTGGCACTCTATATGCAGTTTTTAACATGACAGTTCCTATACAACACGCCACTTTTTTCCATTGAAAAAAATATCGGTAGCATCGCGCGATATCGAAAGGTATCGGGAACGCTCTCACACTACCGCCGCCCAGCTGTTATTTGTAGTCCCGGCTTTATAACTTTCAAAATTAATGTAGTTTAAATTAAATGTCAAACTTTAACAAGAAAACGTTCTAAGCAAGTGATCACTTAAGCGATCTCACAAACTTGTTTGTAGAAACTTTGTGAAGGGCTAATGGAATTCTTATTTGAATAGCTTAGGAAAATAAGATCACGTTACTTAGAAGAGCATATTTTTATAAAAACAGATGACTAAGCTGGTTCTCCCACACGTCTTTTATGGATTCAGTTTTGTCAGGAAAAGAGTTTAAATAATCTCATAAAAACACACACGTGTCCCATGGACACGTCGCCGTATATAATTGCAGCTGCTACAAGCTGCGATTTGGGTGTTAGCAGTCATTTGCCATAAACCCACTGCAGCCATTGCGAGTAGATCAGAATCCACAAGCATCCGACGCCCCCGCCGGCGGGGTCGCGGGGGTCCCTCATTTGCGCCTCAGTTTGGCAATTACCGGTACATTCCGGGTAGATTCAGTCCGATCCGTTCTTCCCAGAACAACTTCTATGCCCAGTCTCGCCCCAAGAGCGTGATTGGGCTGGTTGTTTAAACAATGAACAACCAATCAATTATTTTCGAGTGAGGTCCTTACCAAGCCGACAGGCGTAGATACAGAGACAGGTCCCGGGGCCGAAAATGTAGAGTACAACACAAAAAAAAAATACTACGAATTGTCCCATACTTACGTGTGCGAAACAATTTAAAAAAAATCTGGATTGTTTACATTATTTTTTCGCCGTTTTTAAGGTTCATCATTTCGTCAACTGTCTGTCTGTCCGTTGTCTTTTTTATTTTCTACTCATCATATCTGCTTTTGAGTAAAATAAATACATACATACATACATATATCACGCCTTTATCCCTTGCGGGGTAGGCAGAGCGTTAACAGCCGTAAGAATACGGTCGCTATCGCCACGTCTGACATTTTTGAGTATTGTTTTCTAAGGTTGTTTCGGAAAACATGTGTATCACTATAGTGACAGGTTGTCAGCCTGTCGCCTAAAAATTGTAATACACCAATACTCTCGAGTCCCTTAGTCGCCTCTTACGACACCCACGGGAAGGATGTGGGGTGATGCTATTCTAAGCCGGCATCACACGGCATAAAATAAATGATTATTATATAATCCCTACCTAACATAGGGATTATTATATAATCCCTACCTAACATAGGGCTTGCGACGCAACGCAGGTGTTTTGACGCTTAAGCATTTGTTATTTTTGTTGGAAAATGAACGTCATTTATTAGGTTTTGTGACAGGGATATGTTGCTCATGTCTGAAGCCTACTTTTGTGTGAGAAAATATGATTTATTTCGGTGTGTCGTAACAATGCGTCTAAATGCGGCTAATTTATCTTATTTTTTGATATCGTGACGTGAATGTTCGTATTGCGTGATCCGCAAGATTTATAGGATTAACCTGCTAGTTGCACTTGAAATGTAAATGCCTAAGAAAATGAATTTAATACGAAAAATAAGTACTCGTAAAAAATATTAAAAGTGTAGACTATCTAGATCTACAGTCAAAACAGTTATTGCTGGACAAAGTTTTGCGTAATAATATCAATAACTCAGCAAAACATTTTTTCTCTGTGGTGTGAAAATTAAATGACGGTGGTTTCCACGCTGCTCATTTTTAGCGCAGCATCCGTAACGCATGTGTGTCAGACGCAAGGAAACTTAAAATCTCCACTTAAAAACCGACGCAGGAACATCTCAGAAACTATCCGTCAAGTATGGGATTCGTTTAAGTTTCTAAAATATGCAATGTTCTGCCACTTTTATATGGCCAGTAGTCAGTAAATTTTTGCGTTAGAATCAGTAAAATATATGTATTTTACGTTCTTGTTTTATTTTTGTACTGTGCTTTTTCCTGTTTGTGCAAACAGAGGAGAATAACGAAAAAGAAAACTTAAATTCGCGCACTTTTATGTCCGTTTCTTTGAAAACTAAAGCTATAAAAGGGTCAATAGTGCATTCGCTGTTAATAAGCCAAAATTGTAATAAAATTCTCAACTTTCCACGTAATGTTTGTAAAGAAACGCAAAGTATAATTTGATGAATGATTTATAAGAAAACTTTCGGAGTAAAAGGGTAGAAATTTATTATCATAAATGACTTTATTATTCTAACAAATAGTAATGAAATAGTAAATATCTATTTTTCTTTCTGTTGTTATTTTCGGATTCGGTAACCCAGAAAATAATATTCTTTCATAATTATCTTAATATTTCATAATTAAGTGGGACGCTGAATAGGCTATTAAAAAAAAATTATCTTTGACATCCCTTTAATATAATATTAAAACAAAAAAACGAACAAAAAAAAATTGTAAATAAATGTTTTTTTTTTTTTTTTTTTTTTATGTTGCTTGGGGAAAGTTGTTCAGTTTCATGGACTGATTCACCCATTTAAATATTTGCAGCTAATATTTTTACACACTGTATAGTCGGCGAAACCAAGTTTTTGGGTACCTATCTACCAACAATTTAATATAAGCTTATAATATATTATTTTATGGTTCTTAGAGTCTTTAGGGGAGGCCCATGTTTATCAGTGAGCTTCCTTTATATAGCTGATATGATGGATGATATATGGCGAAACGAAGTTCGCGGGCACCAGCTAGTATAATATTAAAACAAGAAACACTCTCATGGATACAGAATAGGCGTGAATACTGGCAGGTCAAATGAGTTACTTTTTAAAACGACACTATGTATGAAAAAACGAAGAGATGACGTCATGTCTATGTAGTTTGGCTGACGTCAAAACACTTACTTTTATTTTATTTTTCTGTTTTTTTTTTTTTTAATATCCTGGAAAATTCACACAGCAGCGCCACCTAGTCCCAAACTAAGCAAAGCTTGTACTATGGGAACTAGATAGCTGATACTAATACTTATATACTTCTTTTTTTTTTGTAAATAAATACATATTATACATAGAAAACACCCAGACTCAACACAAATATTTGAAAATTGACTTAACAAATATTTGTGTCCGGTGGGGATCGAACGCTCGGCGTAGAAGGCAGGTTAACTATCCGCTACGCCATCGGGACAGTCAAATGTTTATTAATTCACACTTTGAATATTTTGAAAAACTATAAATGAAGTAGTAGTATTTTTGGACAATAGTTTTAAGCATAGTACTTTATTACTGACCCAGTCATCTAGCGAAATAACGTTATTGTCAAAAATGAAAATCCATTATCTATTTTAATATTGTACGATAGTGTTCCATATTTTTATTCTAATACAGGAGAGAGGAAACCAGACTAGTGAGATTTTGGGGACTGGCTTTTTGCGAGTATTTTTATAACATCAGAGCTTTTATGAAAACCTGTTATGTTAATCTATTTGGAGTGCTATTATACGGAGAAAATATTTTGAAAATATATTCACACATTTTCCCTAATCGAAAAATCACCTTAGTTATAATGTTAAAAATATAAGTATGAGTTTTCTATTCTTTTCGGTTTCAAAACGCAAAACAAATCACGCCTTTACAACGGGGTAGGAGAAGGAATGTTTATTTTTTTTCGTGTTGGACACTGAGTCGTGCAACAACCCAATGAACCCTAGTGTTAGAATTTTTTAACTGCCTTCTACAAGTAGCAGGCTTCTGAGATGGTGGTACAACGACCGTAATCTAAGTAATCATAGACAGTAACCGGGCCCTGCGGCTTAACGTGCTATCCGAAACACGGAACCATCTTTCTTACGGACAACGAGTGGATCAGCCCGCAATGTCATAACCCGATTAGGAACAAATTCACAAAGTGATAAATAGCAACTTCGTGAGTAACCCACCGAGAATCGAAGTCGGAACCTTCTGCATCGCAGGCAGTCGCATTACCACTGCGCCAAATCGGTCGTCAGTCTGAATGATGGAAACTAGGTACATAAATATTACAGAACATCGTAAGTTTAATAGCTGGATATTCATTATTCAGTATTTTTTTCATGTGAGCGACATTGAATGAAAACAAATCACGATGGCGATAGAATGACATACTAGATCAACATTTTAAAAATAAACTTTCAAAACATTAAGACACAAGTGCAGTGATATACACGCATCAGCTCGAAAGAGTTGCTAGTGTATTAATATATAATAATAATAATAATAATAAACCCGCAGGGCAGCTTTGGCAAGCTGTTGGTGAGTAGCGCCACCACGGACCCGAAGTACTCCTGGGTTCCCCGGAATGGGGCCCGCCTTTGTCTTGCCTTAACCGGCCGGGCAGAGTGGAGTCGCAAGAGTTTTTCAACTCGAAGGGTGGAAGTGTTAAAGGCATAAAGCCGCGAGTAATGCTGAGGGGAGAAATCCCTGAACTTGAAAGCGCAGCACACCTCTCTACACCCTTAGCTACCCGTAGGGCAGCTTGTGACGAGCTGTTGGGGAGTAGCGACCCCACGGACCCGAGTACCCCGGGGAGTGCAGACTGGCCGTCTCCGGCTTGCCGGAGTGGACCCCAAGACCAGGACTCTCACCTTTGGCTTGCCTTAGTTGGCCGGTCGAAGTGGGGCCGCTAGAGTTCGAGCCTGTGTTCGGACTCGAGGGGTGGAAGTGAAACATGCGTAAGTCGCGAGTTGGTGCATGTTCTGGCCCTCGTCCAGGACCTCTGCGCAGAAAGCGGTGTACACCTCTCGACACCCCTCAGTCGCCCGCAACAGTGTTGCGTCCCAGGGCACCGCGCATCATGCGCAAAAGCCCTTTAGTGGAGGCCCACCTAGCGGGCGGCGAGTCACCGTCTGCCGAGATTATCAAGGTTGAGACATTTGATTTGGCAGGCGTCCCGTTGTCTCAACAATAGCCCAGCAACCGGTCCAGCAAATTCCTCCCCATAGCCCTAGTAATCCGACCCTCACCTGCAATAGTCCTTGCATCAGGCGTGTGCTGGCTCTGGGTGTACTCTGTAGTGCAGACAGAGCGAGTATGCGCTTGATGTACACATCACACACTTAGATTATTTGGTATAAAAAGGCCTCTGTGCTGTTGGCTTTGGCCCCACACATGCCTCAAAGGACCGGGTCCCTGTGGGCCCGTGATTCGAAAAGAATACCAACATAATAATAATACATACATACATACATATATCACGCCTTTATCCCTTGCGGGGTAGGCAGAGCGTTAACGACCGTAAAAATACGGTCGCTATCGCCACGTCTGACAAATATTGAGGGCCGGTTGAGGCAACTTGTGTATCACCATAGTGACAGGCTGTCAGCCGGTCGCCCAAAAGTTGTAATACACGTGAAACCCTTGAGTCCCTTAGTCGCCTCTTACGACACCCACGGGGAAGAAACGGGGTGATGCCATTCGAAGCCGGCATCACACAGCACAAAATAGAATGACCCTTCAATAATTGTCAGAAGTACAATAACAGCCATTAACGCACTGTCTATCGATCTAAACACGTTGGTTATACCAGCGAACTATTTCTTTAAATATTTATTGAACACAATAACAGACACTGGACAATTAAAAAAAGGACACAATAGGCACTGCTTATTTCTAGGAAGAGATATTGTTTTACTTGTAGGTTTTGATCCCGTAGCATACCACAGGAACATTTTTCCGGATAACAACTGTCCTAAGTGATAATCCAAGTTAACCTCTATCTGTGTGCAAAATTTTATGAAAATCGGTTCAGTACTTTTTGCGTGAAGGAGTAACAAACAAACAAACATACAAAGCATTTAGTGCGACTGAACTTTATTTTATTCCGTGCTTCTACAAATCTATTTTTAGCTTGAACTCTTCAAAAGCACGTAACATTACGATTTGATGTACCTCCTTTAGCCTGCTTAGCTCGAGTTACCCCGGTTAACACCTGAACCCTCTGACCTACATGTAGTACAAACGGAACGCACTCCAGCCCCCCCCCCCCCCCCCCCTCCCCTTCCGCCCCCTTACCCCCCCCCTTGGCACTGAAAGGGCAACGTGGAGAGGCGGGGAGTGTTGTCATCGGTGAAATGACGGTTTTACACGAATGTAGCAGGTTTTAGACCCTTGATGATGATATATCTACCTTATATTATATACGTAATGTGTGCCTTAATACGAGGTAAACCTTTGAAACCTTTGAAAATGTAAGTGTTTGGTTTGGTACCGGCTTGGAACCTCTAAATCAAGGTCGGCCAATGATTTTTACATCCGGGCAACATTTTTTGGTTTTCTTGGACACCGGGCCACATTTTCAGTTTTTTGTTCTCATACTTGTAACTCTAAACTATAGATTTTATAGTTCAAGGTTCATGGAAGGTATCCTGTGACTTTTGATTCACTTGAGAAGGGTCGAAAACTGCATGTTTTTATTCTAATGCCAATATTGTTGCGTCAACGTTGAATTTTAGTATGTGGAAATTGAAATTTCCTTTTGTTTTACAGGCGCATGCGTTACGGAGTTTCCAAGTTTACAAGATCCGATCCAATAACTGAATGTATTGAAAATGTAACGCATCAAACTGTGCCTGTTAGTTACCGTTTGTAATTTGTATAGCTGTCATTTAACCGCTGTTTTGGTCGGTTTGTGTGCGATCAGCTGACGATATCACCATTTCAATAGTAGGAATTTCTCTAGAGAACGACGGGTAAAAAATATGCGAGATATTTTTGTGCGCGATTTTTCCGGAGTACGCTTTTGTGTTCATTGTGGCAAGCTGGAGTGTATATAGGACAATGGAAAAGGCTACATCACGGTGAGGTGTTACGCAATGTTACTTAAAAGCTAAGCCATTCTTCATAGGTTTATGAAGAATCTGACAATAGGATTCAGTAAAATCATCATCTTCATCATCGTCATCATCATCATCATTTCAGCCGGAAAACGTCAACTGCTGAACTTAGGCCTCCCCCAAAGATTGCGCAGGATCGTTCAGTTTGGATTTAGTAACGCCGGCCTAGAATAGCACCACCTCATTTTTACGTACCAAAACAAGATTATCAGCAAGAAGGCATCAATAACAGATTTAGTTTGGTAGTGTAGTAATTCGAAGTGGCAGTAGATTGGCCTGGTCATCTGTAGTAGAACCGATGGACGCGGGAGCTTCAGCGGTAGTTATGCAATTTGGATTTAAATTCAAGATAGCTTTCTTTTGTTTCAAGTTTTCAGTCGGCTTTAATTTTTGAAAACGCATCATTTCTTCTGTACATTGTACAGTAGGTAGGTACTGTACCTGTAATCACAAATAAATTAAAAACACAACGACTTTTGGGAAGACGCGGTCCTACTGAACAAATTAGGTGCCTAGTCAGTTTTTACATCTAAGATCAATTACTGAGCTGAACAAGCCCCAAATTTTGCATAAAATGAATCACCGCACCTCACTGAAATCCATTCCAAATCTGACCGTCTCAATCCCTATTCAGAAATCACCGGTCCACTATCCTCTCAGTCTCTCAATACCCACAATACCCGTATACTAGTCGGAAGACTAAAATGACGGTTTGACATCACCACTGGGCAGCGACACGTGGGCGAAAATGCAAAATGGCCGAGCTGGAATTTAGAGATGCCATTCGTTATTCGGTTGTGGCCTTTTGGCCAGTTTTGTTGACAGCTCGAAGTAGCTAAGTAATTAGGTATACCTGTTGTAGCCTATGACTTTTACTTTAAAAATAACTTTTAAATTGATTGAGATAAATAAAACAAAGGAATGAATAACTATTAAAAAGGTTACCTAAGTTAAATAACCTTTGCTTGGCTCTTAAATATTCGGCTGTTAAATATTGTTACTTCCTTTGTTTTCGTGTGAGACACCAAGTCGTCCAACGACTCAGTGGACACAAAGTGGAATGTCAGAATTTTCCAACCGCCTTCTACAAGTAGCAGGATTCTGATGTGGGTGTGTAACTACCGCCATCTAAGTAATCATAGGCAGCAACTAGGACCTACGGTTTAACGTGCCATCCAAAACACGAAATCATCTTTCTAACGGACAATTGGGTGGTTCTACCTCAACGTCCTAACCAGACAGGAAATAAATCCACAAAGTGATAAATATCAACTTTGTGAGTGACCCGCAGAGAATCGAACCAGGAACTTTCTACGTCATAGGCGGTCTCACGACCACTGCGCCACATCGGTCGTCTCCAACTGCTAAGAACTAATAAGAGGCCTGCCCATAGCCCGGCAGCCCATATAGTCCGTCAACATGAATCGTGATGTAAGACTGTTGCTGAGTGGAGACCATGGGAGACAAAACGCCCTGTATTGGGGTCTTCCACAAATGCGATGGAGTGATGATATTAAAAGACCGGCCGGTTCCAAGTGGATGCAGGTGGTGCAAGACAGACAAGAATGGGGTCAAAGAAAGAACCTACACCAAAATTGTTGAAGAAGGCTAGGCAGAAGAAGAGAGAATACGGGGCAGCTTTAGCGTAGTTAGATTAGGAGTCAAAGTGGTCGCCATGGCCGAAATCGGTCGGAGAGATCATCATCATCATCATCATATGGTGCCGAATATTTAACAGTTGTCACACTGCATTGCCGTGTGATGCCGGCTTAGAATAACAACACCCCATTTCTTCCCGCGGGTGTTGTAAAAGGCAACTAAGGGACTCGAGGGTTTCATGTATATTACAATTATTATAATTCGCCTATAATAGGCGACAGGCTGACAACCTGTCACTACAGTGATACAGTAAACATTTGAAAGGGCCCTCAATACTTGTCAGACATGGCAATGATGAAGTTTATGATCGTTAACGCTCTGACTACCCCACATGGGATAAAAGCGTGATTTATGGATGGACGGATGGATGTCACGCTGCCCTATATTTGGTAGTTATTCAGAATTATTCGTTGCATCTCTATACCAGAATGTTCCACGTCGAATAATAGCCGGGAAACGGAAACGAGCGAAAATATACGCGGCTTTGTGTGAAAGGTTTTGTTCGGGTTTTCGGTTGCGACTTTTTTATACGAATAGTTCGGGTTTTCGTTTGCGACTCTTTTTAGGAATAAATTGATTTATTGGCGCAGCAATGGTATACTGCTGAAATATTTGGATCTGGAACTAAAAAAGTACTGTATGCTTTCTTTTTTCTCGTGTGGGACGCTGAGTCGCCCAACGACCCGATGAACCCTGTGGCAGAGTTTTTCAATCGCCCGATTTTGTAAGACCGATGTCCTAACCACTTGGCCACCGACGTATTTAAAAAAAATCTAATCTAATCAATCACACAATCATTTATTTTTTCAACAGTACCTTACCGTGTCACCTTTTACGACACCCACGGGAAAGAAATGGGGTGATGCTATTCTAACCCGGCATCATCAGTCTATTCTATCTCATTTAGGCAATCGCCAACTAGTACGAATTGTAGTCCGGTTGACCACAAACCAACAGCGAGTGATTGAGCACTTGTTAGCTAATGGGACTGTGTGGTTGCATCCATCACATACGGTGAGTGTGCAGTGATTATAGACTACTGACTGTATATGGCGACCAATGTGGCATTCTTGCGGCCGTTAACGCTCTGCCTAGCCGCGTTTACACTAGGTTCATAAAATTGTTATTGTTAAAAAATTGTAAATTCCTGACCATCAAAAAGCGAAATGTAAATTTACTACTTTGTATAAATAATTTGACTTTTGACTTTTGACTTTTGACCTACCCCGCAAGGGATAAAGACGTGATATATGTATGTATGTATGAATTCACCAACCGAGGTTCTCTTGTTGGTATTTCATCATGGCGGTTGTGTTTTGGTTATATTTTGATTTTTCTTGTTCGTTTGAGTGTTTTGTGAATAATTCTGATATTGTTTTAAGCAACAAACGATTCTAAAAGTTGATATTAAATAGGAAATTGTATTAATACATTATATCCGGCTTTGTGTAATAGTGACGAGCGGCCTTTACGTGGAGCAGAAAATTTTACTATCAAGTTTCTGTTACTACACAATTTTGCTCACCACGGCCCCTAGTCGTCAGACTAGGGTCTCCTGTGTTGTAGACTCTCCCTCAACCAAGTGGTCCGCCACTAGGTAATATTTCTACGTAGCAATATACACTTCGAGATTGGTAAAATACGTCTCTAGATGTTGATGTGAACGCCATATTTCAAAATAGAACATACTAAAATTCACCAACTAAATAGACCTTCCAAATTACATTAATCTGATGTTAGTTTTGAAATACAAAAGTAAATTTAATTTTTATAGCTACCAATTTTGTATGAGTTGGTAGACGAACAAAAGACCAGGCCATTATCATTTCAAACTTCTTTGTCTAGTTCTATGACCAAGAAAACCTGAATTCCTTTGTCCAAGTTTAATCGTTCGAATTGAATTTTAGATGAAATACGTAGGGTTAGAGCACAGATATCAGTGAACTAATTTTCTCTCGTGGTTTGGCGGATATTACATTTAACGCACGGCGAAGCGCTAAAACATCGCAGCGGTCTGTCAGATCTATAAGCTGCGATAGCGTTGCGTCTACAGCGGTTGAGCCGTTTTAGTATGGGGATTGACTTTTCTAGTATAGATCTGACAGACCGCTGCGATATTTTAGCGGTCCATCGTGTGTGCGATCCGCCTCGACACCGTAAAAATGAGAGTCTCATACTGGGCTCTGTTTGTTTGCTGTTTGTTTCATCATCATGTATGTCGGTCCTATGTATTAATTTAGTTTTTGAGCCACTCTTCGGTCACTTGCGTGAGACGGTGCAGCTCGGACATGCCACCAGGTCAGGTAGGCGGTAGAGTGGGCATTCGTTCACAATGTGGGCTAGGGCTTGGTCTGGTTCTCCGCACTCGCAAGACGGCGACTAAGTCCTCATTTGTGGAGATGGTGGTTTGAATGTGGTTGTGTTCCATGTTTCCGGTTCATTCACCATCGCCGCTCGGCCGCACACGAAGTAATTATGCTCCCTGCAGCTCCCTATTATTCTTAGTACCGTGGGCACGGTGGGGGGAGGGCGTGAGAGAACTCCCTTCTGGCCTCCGCTCCGTAGAGTCTTCGCCCGAGGTGCCGTCGTCGTTTGGCTGGCTGATAGATAAGAGAGAAAGAGACCCATACACCTTAGAGAAAGAGAGAGACAGAGAAAGACTTACCATCGCCGCTCGGACGCTCGCACACGAAGTAATTATGCTCTCTACAACCCCTATCGTTCCACATGAAAGTTGGTTCAGCGGGGGGAGGGCGCGGGGGGAACTCCCTTCTGGCTTCAACGCAGTCCTGTCCTGAAGTTCCGTCGTCGTTCGGCTGGCTGCTGTGTTTGCGCCAGCCCGGGAACCAATCTGTGGACAAAGATAACAGATATACAGGTATACAGAACATATATATATTATACTTTCATCCCTTGCGGGCTAGGTAGAGCGTTAACAGCCGTAAGAATACGGTCGCTTTCGCCACGTCTGACATTTTTGAGGGTTGTTGTCCAACGTTGTTTCAGGAAACATGTGAATCACTATAGTGATAGGTATAGTATAGAAAGAATAATAATATATATTTTTTTCTTCTTATTTTCGTGTCAATCGTTCAGCTTGAATATTAAGTAAATTTTGACAAATACTTCGCCAGAAAAACTGTGGGATAGGTGGTGTCCTATAAATCATTGAACATACGTGACGAATACTTAGGGCATGACAATAGATGTGCTATTTTTTGCGGGTAGACATATCCGCACGCATCATATATATGCACTTTTTTTTATTTTCGTGGCCAAAATTTTCTCGTATAATTTCGCAGGCAACGATTTAGCCGAAGTAACTGTAAAAGCCGTCGCTACGTTGCTTGTACTAATACCAAAAGTTGCAGGTTGAAATCCTGCCTGCTACGTTAGTAAAATTTGTCATTTTTTAAATATTGCGTACTTAACCTAACCTGATTTGAATGTTCTTGTTTTTGTGACTTTATGTGAAATAAGTGTTTTTACTTACTTATTTACTTGCCCAACACGGCAAAAATTGCTATTCTGTGTTACCAATTTGTACAAAAGAGTAAAAAAAAAAAATTGTATCCAGATAAATTCAAATACTTTTTTTGTGTATATTGGTCCTAATTACAGTATCTTAGGTAAAGTTAAAAATATTCCGTTCATCTAACATTAAAAAAAATTTCTACATTCCATTAATATTCTAATCACGTTTTTTAAGGACTGGTATAAAATAAAGGTACCTTATTTCCTTTCTCATTCTTTCCAGACAAGAAAAATCTTTTTTCACAATAAGGTGCTTTATTAAGAGGATTCGTGTTTTGATCAACGTCTTCAATAGATTAATTAAAGAAAAAAAGATTCAGGTTGCTTTTTGTTTAATAATTAGAGAATTCTCGATGGTGGAATTTTATTTGTTGAATTTGGTTCCGTTTCAGTGAATTATTTATTTTTTATTGGGAATATTTATACCCAGTAATATAGCGAATAAGCTGGCTAAGGAAAATGAAACAGGAATTGCGATTAGTCTGATTTGTAACACGTAAACACATACTTTCCCAGCCGCAACCGCGCACTTGTAGACATAATTATATTGTCTGCACTTGTAGACAAAATTATTATTTTGATAAAATACGATTCGCACTTATGAAGTCTTCTCGCTCGCGAGATAAGTCTCTATACTGTGCGCATCATAAAGGGGCACCTTTTGAGCCTCGCAACGAATTGGGTCCGGTTTTTCCAATAAATAGTGCGATTCAAGAGGAAGTCAATAAATAGTGCGATTCCGTGTGATGCCGGCTTAGAATAGCATCACCCCACATCCTTCCCGCGGGTGTCGTAAGAGGCGACTAAGGGACTCGAGGTTATTGATGTATTACAATTTTTAGGCGACAGGCTGACAACCTGTCACTATAGTAATACACATGTTTTCTGAAACAACCTTGGAAAACAATCCTCAAAAATGTCAGACGTGGCAATAGCGACCGTATTCTTACGGCCGTTAGCGCTCTGCCTACCCCGCAAGGGATAAAGGCGTGATATATGTATGTATGCAAGAGGAAGATGGGTATACATGTCCGGAAGCATCTGAATCTCACAGAAAAACGATTTGCTGCGGGTGCGACCGCCGGGCGGGCCAGTTGTTCATTGTAATGTAGCACTACTACTACATTAGCCACAAAAGATCACTGCTGGACATCGGCCTCATTCTATCGGGGGTTGCCATACTTACAACGTTTGGCAGGCGGATTGGTGAGCGCAACACCACACGGTATCGGTATCTACGTATAAAACTTCTTTATTACCTAACTCGGGAAACACAAGCCTGTTCAAACCATCGAGGCTAGTAAATATCGTAAACGCGAAAGTTTACAATTAACTTGTCATTGAGATTTATAGTCTGGTTATACTCGTAGGCGTCGAGCACTATACTAACACAGCCATAAAACAGACCTCTGCTGGACTTGGGCCTTCTTTTATTATGATTAGAAGGATATTTACTATACTCACTAACCGACGTACCGATGTGGCGCAGTGGTATTGCGACTGCCTTTGACGCAGAAGGTTCCGGGTTCGATTTTTGGTGGATATTTATCACTTTGTGAATTTGTTCCCAGTCTGGTTAGGACATTGCGGGCTGAACCACCCGATTGTCCGTAGGTAAGATGGTTCCGTGTTTCGGATAGCACGTTAAACCGTAGGTCCCGGTTGCTGTCTATGATCACTTAGACGGCGGTCGTTACACAACCATGTCAGAAGCCTGCTACTTGTAGTAGGCGGTTGAACAATTCTGACCCTAGGGTTCATCGGGTCGTTTGACGACTCGGTGTCCCACACGAAAAGAAAGAAAGATACTCACTAAGCTTGGCATGTGGATTGGCCGTTGTGCAAGATAGTGCACTCATTGAGAACGCTGCCGCAAATCCCCTTGTTTCATTCCTAGTCTATTTTTAGCATATCTACGGGTACTCACTGAATTCACAAACATATATTTTTTTTAATTATTTGTCTCTTTGTCCGAGAGATGTCGGCAAAGTAGAATGACACCACCCCATCTCTTCCCGTGGGGGTCGTAAAAAGCGACCGAGGGATTAACCAGACAGAAGATCGACTACACTAAACCCGGAACGGGGTCTCTGTCAGGCGCGTGTGACAGAGGTATATCGTGCGGTAGACTCCTGCAGCCGACCTGGCTCCGCACGCATCGACTCGTCGTTCCTGTGGAGTCAGCCAGGGAGGCCGAGAGGGTGGCGCAGGTTTTGGGCAATCCTGCGTTTTCCATCTTCATCATATCGTATGGCTTTTCGTAGGGTTTTTAGCCATCGTTTTTGGGTTTGTGCGTTTTCCATAACTGCGTCCCAGGCAAAGCAGTGTCTGAGGAGAGAAACTTCACCCGCACCATGCAGATATCTTGCCTAAGACACCGATTAAATTATCTGTCACAGACGTATGAGGCCAGTGATGATGAGGCTCCAAAAGTTCGTAAATAAAATTTACATACACATACCCAAATCACGCCGTCATCCCTTGCGGGGTGAGCAGAGCGTTAACGATCGTAAAATTGCGATCGTTATCGCCACGTCTGACAAGCATTGAGAGCCCTTTCAGATGATTCGTGTATCACTGTAGTGACAGGTTGTTAGCCTGTCGCCTAAAAAATGCAACACACCCTCGAGTACCTTAGTTGCCTCTTACGATATCCGCGGTAAAGAAATGGGGTGATGCTATTCTAAGCCGGCATCACACGGGATTTATTTATTGTTTATACGAGTATAAAAAAGAGCACAATATCTGCAGACCCCTAAAACAACCCTCACCCCACTTCCTAAGCTATTCCATCCGGACGGAGACACCGGGATTTCAATTTGAGGCCACAATTAATTCCCCGCGGCAAAAACGCAATTCCTTGAATATTTCTCTAATTAATGCTCGTTGCGGTAGACGCTCAGGTGATCACTGTAGACATACTGCTTTTGAATTAAGCGAGAATTTCAGGATTTTAACTCGAAATAAGAGGCTCTGTCGTGTGATGCCGGCAAAGAATAGCATCACCCTATTTCCGCCCGCGGGTGTCGTAAAAGGCGATTAAGGGATGAATCCAGGGAACGGGCAGCAGCGCTCCCTATGAATATCTACAAGATCTTGTACTGCGCTCGCCGATCCGCCTGCCAAGAGTGGTGAGTATGGCAATACCCCCCAATTGGGGGGCCCATGTCCAGCAGTGGACTGTTGTGGCTGTAGAGGTAGAAGAAGCTTAAAATCGCGAAATTTTCAAGTAAAATTTAATTGGCATATTTATTTTTACTAAAATACTGAGTGGTATTGCGTAAGGTTTTTCATGATCAAAATGAAAATAAACAGGATGCACTATCTTGGCATTATAAAACATACCAAAATTTTTGCCTGACCTGGTTTACCGACCGAACCATTTAGCATTTTTTGCGCCGAAATAGAAGACAAATTAAAAAACTGTGTTACAAAAAATGACCACTTGATAAGCCATAGAATGACAGAAGCTAAAAAATAAAAATATATGTCAGTTGGACGACTCGGTGTCCCACACGAAAAGAGAAAGACTATATAATTAGAAAAGCCCAAAGAAAATAATTTTAAAAACTGTGAAACATACACAGGGTGGGGATATATCGAGCACCCAATATTTCGGCGATGTTGCAATCGCCATGATCACGGGTAAACTCGATATATCCCTACCGTGAGTTAAAACCCGTAATAATGTCTTATAGTTTTAGTGTTAATAACCACGGAACCTTAAAATCAAGTGGATACACAGGGTGATTCGGATACCTCTCAGTATAAGTCGTTATATATTGGCACTACTGTACGAGCCAGACTATTTTTTTAAAACGTTTTTGTCACCATGCTACAATTAATGGAGAAATTCCCTGCCTTTGCCCAAAATTCAAGCAAAGTCGCTTTAGACCGTCAGTACAGTAGTATTTTATCTTGGAAAATATTCCCTGAATATTCTGAACTCTAAATATTCTGAACTCTAAATATTCTTTGAATGTTTTCCCGATTCATTGCAACAATCGAGCACAATCTGTCCGTAATTCTTTTTTTATAACCTAAGAAAATCTGAAGCTACCAAAAACACAGTTATTTGCGCCAAGTTAAAGCTAAAGCGGCAAAAACGAAGGGAAGAATGGAAATTACTTCACAGACTAGAGTCCAAGGCGGATCGCACACTTAACGCACGATGGAGCGCTTCTTTTTCGTGTGGGACACCGAGTCGTCCTACGACCCGATGAACCGCAGCATTCTGTCCGATTCATACTAGAAAGGTCACTACTATATTAAAATACTAAAACCACTACTATACTTAAACCACATACGACGGACGATGCAGCGATAGCGCTGCGTCACCAGGCGGTTGAGCAGTTTTGGTATGGGGATTGACATTTCTAGTATGAATTCGACAGACCGCTGCTTTGTCGCTCCGTCGTGCGTTAAGTGTGTGATCCACCCAACTCTTAAGTTTGCAATGTTTAAAGCAGAAAAGCGCTATATAAGAAGATATACGATCTCTTATACGACCGTTATATCCCTATTACTACATGCTGCTACGGGCTACGGAATCTCTACGAAACGCTACGGAACGTCTACGACGCGTAGAGGGACTAAGATTTTCGGGCACTATTTTGGGTAAAACCAAGTAAAACAGTATAATGGTAATAGCATTGTTCTAACAGTGATAGTAATGTACAAAACATTTTGTTTATTTCGGAGAAAATCCAGAAACTACAATTTACATTGCAAAAACATAGTAACTGAGATTGCTCCAACAATGTCTCTACCAGCAAAACTTCAATCTTCAAACAAAATCCGATAATGCTGCATGGGTCTCCAGAATTTTTTATTTGAAAAGTCAGAAAAGAAAAAGAAATGTTGGTATGATTAAGGGCTTATTTTTTTTTTTTTTTTTTTACGTAGCCTGTTCGATGTCCCACTGCAGGGCATGGAATATTTTTTACTACTGTATGGATAAATTTGTGTAAATTGACTGGTGGTTTACACGTTTCACAATCGTACCGAAGAATCGTACACTTAAAGCACGGCGGACTGCTAAAAATATCGCAGCGTTTTGTCATATCCATACTAGAAATGTCAATCCCCATACTAAAACCGCTCAACCACTGTTGACGCAGCGCTATCGCAGTGTCGTCCATCGAGTACGGTTTTAGTATGGAGAGCGACGTTTCTAGTATGAACCTGACTGATCGCTGCGATATTTTAGCGGTCCGTCGTGCGTTAAATGTGCGATGCGCCCACATTGGAAATTTGAATTTAATAAAAAACTAACAGTGAAATTGTCTCATGATGTGTCAGACTCAAAAATTTATTATAGTATGAGAACGATAGACCGGAATGGTTTAAATAAAGAAAAATAGGTCAGCTGTCTGCTGGCTCTGATTTTTTACCGAGTATTATATCTGAAATCTTTTAGCTACAGAGAAAAAATAAAAAAGTTTAATTAATTCTCTTAAATTAATAGCCGTTTGGTGCCGGCTTAGAACAGCATCACCCCACGTCTACTCCTGAGTGTTGTAAATGCGACTAAGGGATGAATCCAAGCAACGGGCAGCAATATTCCCAGTAAACATCTACAATATTTTGCACTGCGCTCGCTAATTCGCCTGCCAAGCGACCATGCTCACCAGAGCATGGCGAAATAATTGGGACCCCTTACTTAATACATACATATATCACGCCTTTATCCCTTGCGGGGTAGGCAGTGCGTTAACGACCATAAGAATACGGTCGCTATCGCCACGTCTGACATTTTTGAGGATTGATTTCCAAGGTTGTTCCAGAAAACATGTGTATCACTATAGTGACAGGTTGTCAGCCTGTCGCCTAAAAATTGTTATACACCAATACCCTCGAGTCCCTTAGTCGCCTCTTACGACACCCGTGGGAAGATAGGTGATGCTATTCTAAGCCGGCATCACACGGCTACTTAATGGCATTATAATATAACCAATTTAGTTTAACCAGCTCCACATTTTATTATTTTTTTCACAAAAATAACTATTATTAAACACTAGCGCCCGCCCAGCGGCTGCGCCCGCTACAACTCATCTTCTCGTGGAACAAGATGTTTTCCCGGCAAGTAGGTATTTTATACATTAAAACTTCTCTTGAATCACTCTATCTATGACAGAAACCTGCATCAAAATCGGTTGTGTAGTTTTCAAGATTTAAGCAAACATACATACATACATACGCGAAAAGTGACTTTGCTTTATACTATGTACTGAGAAACTTCAATTATAAATTTAAAATGCAGTTTCAAATAAGTTTGCTTTTTTATTTAAAAAAATATATATTTTCTTTTCGATTTCAAGGGTTTTTTGTTTATATAAGTATAGGTAAACTTGTTTAAATAAATAATTAGGCAACATTCAAACTTAATAGTTAGTACAACCCAAAAGTTTACAACAATAAGTTTATATTGTAATGTACAAAGTCGGTGTTTCGTGGAGTTATTTGTGAAAGGTCAAAATCGCAAACAAAATGTTTTAAAAGCTCTGTTTAATGTCTAAAAGATTGTTGCTTTGCTGAAGGTGAATATTATTGCAATTAGTATTCATTATGTATCTACTTGGAAATGACCTATTTTGATTTTATATAAGTCTAAATAGATACATACATATATCACGCCTTTATCCCTTGCGGGGTAGGCAGAGCGTTAACAGCCGTAAGAATACGGTCGCTATCGCCACGTCTGACATTTTTGAGGATTGTATCCCAGGGTTGTTTCAGAAAACACGTGTATCACTATAGTGACAGGTTGTCAGCCTGTCGCCTAAAATTGTAATACACCAATACTCTCAAGTCCCTTAGTCTTTTTACGACGCCCACGGGAAAGATGCGGGGTGATGCTATTCTAAGCCGGCATCACACGGCGGATTCTAAGTCTAAATAGAATATAAAATTGTTGTAACCTTGGCGACCCCAACCCGGTTTCGACTGAAAATCAGCATCACAGCCCTGCTGTGACATTATGCTGAAGCTGAGTATTGTGTATGCTGTAATTATTTTTCTTACTTTATTTCTTTTATTTTGGACACTGAGTAGTTCAACGGCCCGATGATCCCTGGTGGTCAGAGTTTTTCAAACCTTTGTGGTACACTAATGTAATCGATAACCTACTACTTGTATCGGCCGATGATACTAAAAATGTAATTAAACTTGCTTATTTAACTATAACAGTAGAATTCACAACACACACAAACACAAATCACGCCTATATCCCTAACGGGGTAGGCAGAGCGCTATCTTGTTGTTATTGCCACGTCTGACAAATGTTTGAGGGTCGTTTCAGATAAGTCGTGTATCACTATAGTGACAGGTTGTCAGCCTGTCGCCTAAAATTGCAATACATATGAAACCCTCGAATCCGTTAGTCGGCTTCTACGACACCCACGGGAAAGAAATGGGGTGATGCTATTCTAAGCTAGCATCACACGGCAATTCACAACACAATTAACGAAAAGGGCAGACCGTTTCCTTAATTGCAATGGTAAATTATTAACACCATTAGCCATTAAACATTGCCTAATTTACGAGTTAAGGACTACTTTTTACAGTGAAACAAAAGATATGATAATGGCCTGTGTGAGAGAAACAAAACGTTGTTTATGTTGTTGTCAAACAGGGAGGAAAGTAAATGTATAGGTTGAGGAAACAAGGTTAAGTTATGGTTTCCGAACCAAAAAAGTATTTCAGATATTTTGTTTTAGCTACAGAATTATCCTTCCAGAATTGTGAGCATTGCATTTGGATATATTTAACAGAACTGTCAAATACCAAACCTAATATTGAGTAGGTTTGAAACTACAGTTTTTTTCGTTTGTCAATTTGTATCAATCAATCAGGATGCCATCGGTCTCGGTTCTATTATGACTTAAACGGCGGTCGTTACACGACCATATCAGAGCGTACTAGTTGCAGTAGACCTTAAAAACTCTGTCGTCAGAGTATGGAATTGTCCGACTTGACGTCACATACCATTAAAAAATCCATACATACATATATTACGCCTTTATCCCTTGAGGGGTAGGCAGAGCGCCAACGGCCGTAATAATACGGTCGCTATCGCCGCGTCTGATATTTTTGAGGATTATTTTCCAAGATTGTTTCAGAAAACACCATTAAAAAACAGTAAGAAAACACAAATTTTATTAGTTAGTTGTGCTATATCTTTCGTATTCTCTATACTTAGACGTATTGAGGGTATAATCCTAGCAATTCTCGGTTTTAAACTAAACAAATAAAGCTGGATCAAAAGTTTCCCTTCAAGAGGTACCATTTAACTTCCGCTTCAACTTTTCAATGCACAAACGTTGGACGGGTTTTGAAGTTGTTTGACTACTGTACTAAAAAATAAAGTTGGTGAAAGGTTGTTGTTGGTGGTGGGTGAGAAAACTAGTTCACTAAATAAAAACTACAAATAAAACAAAAATTATCTGAAATTTCGTGAGAAGAGTATACCATACTTTAGGTATATTGTCTTATTTTTTCTGTAAATTCATCTACTGGTATTAATTTTCATATTTACATATCGCTATCAGCGTCAGTTTCAGTCGCTAGCAGTTAAAAAAAGGACTATTTAAAATTTTCATTCGACGAAGGGGTTTCACAAAACAAACAAGCCACACGTATGCTTCCGATTCATTTTTCAGGAATTCCTCGAAGCCGCCGCGACCGAGGCAAATCTCTGTTTGTGGAGCAAATTAGCTGCAGAATGGCAGAGCATTTTTCCACCAGAGTATGGAAAAGGCAAATAATACACAACACGTAGTCATATATAGATGAAACTCACATAGAGGTGATGTGTTTTAAACCAACTTTTTAAAAGTAGGGACTTCGCAAACGATTGGGATCTTTATTGTTTCTTATTTTTTGCAAGGATAACTACCTTGCCGTGAGATGCCGGCTTAGAATAGCATCACCCCATTTCCTACCCGTGGGTGTTGTAAGAGGCGACTGAGGGACTTGAGGGTTTCAGATGTATTACAACTTTTAGGCGACAGGCTGACAACCTGCCACTATAGTGGTATCACAAGTGGTATCACATTTGTGTATACAAATCATCTCAAACGGCCCTCTATATTTGTCAGACGTGGCGATAGCGATCGTATTTTTACGGCCGTTAACGCTCTGCCTACCCCGTAAGGGATAAAGGCGAGATTTATATATGTATGTATGTAACTACCCTCTAAAACGCCTTAACTTTAGACTCTTCAAACAAAGGATGAAATACTAAATCATCTCAATTTGTCGTGTAAAACACCAGATCGATAAACGGTGAGAATCTCGGCACTGAACGCATACTTGCAATAGAGAATCTGATGAGGTACAGTGTTTGTTCAAAATGTGGCTCTTCTCTTCTCTTGTAGGACACCGAGTCGTCCAACGACCCGACGAACCTTAGTGTCTGAATTTTTTAACCGCCTTCTATAAGTAGTAGGCTTCTGACATGGTTGGGTAACGACCGCCGCCTAACTTAACACGGAACCATCTTACTCGTACTTGACAATCAGGTGGTTCAGCCTGCAATGTCCTAACCATACTAGGAACAAATTCACAAAGTGATCAATATCACGTGAGTGACCCACCGAGAGTCGTCAAATGTGGCAAAAGACGCAAACACTGCTGAAAATATTACGTTTGTTTTGTACGATTGCTTTGCGGCTTCGAGTATATACGAGTTTGTTCGTAACAAATAAAGAAATGTATTATAGAAATAAAGAAATCAATGATAGATAGTAACGACCGATGTGGCGCAGTGGTAGTGCAGCTGCCTGCCACGCAAAGGTTCCGGGTTCGATTCCGGGTGGGTCACTCACAAAGTTGGTATTTATCACTTTGTGGATTTGTTCCCAATCTGGTTAGGACATTGCAGGCTCAACCACCTGATTGTCCGTAAGAAAGATGGTTCCGTGTTTCAGATGGCACGTTAAGCCCTAGGTCCCGGTTGCTATCTATGATAACTTAGACCGCGGTCGTTACTCAATCATGCCAGAGGCCTGTAGTAGGCGGTTGAAAAGCTCTGACAACAGGGTTCATCGGGTCGTTGGACGACTCGGTGTCCCACACAAAAACAGAAGAGAGAATAATAGCCTCGATGGAGTTTAAAAGTAAGACAGAAATCTAAGAAGCATGAGAAGTAAGTATAGTCTCTCTAATTGTGATTCCCAATAAAATTATCATAATTACATTATATGCATGGAAACAATCAATCAAGTGAGATAACTTCATATTTTTTCCATAATCATGATTTGCAAAAATGAACGACTATCAAAGAATCAGAAGAAATCTAATTACAATATTTTACGGAATGATATGATGTTAGACTATGAATTCATGAGTAGCGTAGATTCAATGATTTATTCAAATGACGAGGAGGGATTTTTGTATCAGAATCAGATTTACATAATGAATTTAAGCTAGCCTGAGTTACGGGCTGAACCACCCTATTGTCCGTAAGAAAGATGGTTCCGTGTTTCGGATAGCACTTTTAAGCCGTAGGTCCCGGTTGCCGTATATGATTACTGGGACAGCGGTCGTTCCACAACCGTGTCAGAAGCCTGCCACTTGTAGAAGGCGATTGATAAACTCTGACGGTAGGATTCACTGGGTCGTTTAACGACTCGGTGCCCTACACGTAAAGAGAAGATAGACGGACCGTAAAATAGTCCAGCGTGTGTGCGATGACCGAACGAGTATTACGTATTAGGCGGATCGCACATTTGACGCATGACGGACCGCTAAAACATCGCACCCATACTATACTAGAAATGTCAATCCCCATACTAAAACCGTTCAACCGCTGTCGGCGCAGCGCTATCGCAGTGTCGTCCGTCGAGTGCGGTTTTAGTATGGGGAGTGACGTTTCTAGTATGTATCTGATAGACCGCTGCGATGTTTTAGCGCTCCGTCGTGCGTTAAGTGTGCGATCCGCCTTAGAAAGAAAGAAAGAAAGCCGCCATTCTCATCTTTCTATCGTCTACTTTATTAAAACACTACTAGAACCTACACGGCCGTAAATTCTAAAGTTTGTCCTAAGGTAAACAATAAACATACAACCAAAAGTGTTATGTTGTTTTACTTTACCAATTCAAATCAAACAACGTTATTTACAATTGTAAGCAGGCATACAATAAACATTATAAACCTTAGTACTCGTATATGTAGGCATATATATTGTACAATCGTACGGTCAAAGCCAAGGCTAGTTATTATTATTTTGCATTGACTGTCCCGATGGCGTAGCGGATAGTAGGGCATCCTACGCCGAGGGTCGTGGGTTCGATCCCCACCGAACACAAATATTTTTTAAGACACTTATCACATATTTAGGTCGAGTCTGGGTGTTTTCTATGTATAATATGTACTTATTTACAAAAAAGCATATAATATGTATTAATATCAGCTATCTAGTTCCCATAGTACAGGTCTTGCTTAGTTTGGGGTTAGATGGCGCTGTGTGAATTGTCCAGGATAGTAAGTTTTTGTAGGTTGGTATTAATTCATCTAAAAAATTATAAGATAATGACATAAAGTTTCTTTTCACATGAAAATTTGACAGTATTTGCTTTTTTAGTCAAAATGAATTTATGACATTTTCCAAAGTTTCTATAATGATAGATCAAAATGCAGTATTATTTTGAGAAAAGACATCAGATCGTCTCTAAACTTAGGTTTAGAATATTCGGTTCCAAGTGAAAACTCTCGTCTTTTAAAGTTAAGATTAAAATAGTAGTATGCAAACGCTCGGAGTATAGAAGCACATTCAAAGAAAAACATAATTTCTGTGTTCGAATACAATTATGGCGTTGACTGTACAAAGCCAAATATTTAAAGCTACAAGTTAAATTATGCATTCGTCCAGTACAATGTAAACACGTGTAAACATTGTTGGCTCTTAAAATACTTGAACTGTACTATGTATATGAGCAAATTTGTGCATTTTTAAGAAATCAGTTTTGGACATAAAACAAGATTGCTTACTTACACTGCATTCTTTTAAGAGCGACTAATAATATAAACAAGAAATTTGCTATCCTCGATAAATTTCGCTTTATCACATCAAAACTGCACCTGTACATTGTAGTTATGTCATGCCATGAAAATACACAATTCACTTGTGTCACATCCAATAAAACTGAACTTTTTTACTCTGTGTAGAAATGTTTGTTTACCTTAACTGTAGTCTTAAAAAATGGACTTTATAACGAGTGATGAGGACGTATGTAGCACAATGGTATTTTTTGGCTGCTACGAAAGGTGCTGGATTTAATTCCTAGCATTATGTTCTTACCATTATGTAAGTTTGGTTATGGTTCTCGAACTTCTAAACTTACAGCTGAACATTTTGTGGATAGCATGGGATAATAACAAGTTAAGTAAGTTAAGTTGGGATAAGTTTATGTATTAGTAATTAAGTTTATAAAGAATATTGAATTGCAATGAATCCGGACGTAATTTCTGAGAAGAACGGAAGAAGTCGTTCTGAGAACTGGGGAGAACGGATCAAATCGCATCGAAGAAGAACGGATTGAATCTGGAAAGGATAGGGCGATGATGTGACTGAACCAAACGGTGAGAAATAGTTCCTTATTGACCTAAATTTAACGTCATAACCTGACTAGTAAATTTTTTACATCACAGCTAAAACAATCTTCAAACGCGAAAGTCATTTAGCAAATTGTTTTAACGATACAAAAGTTCACGGACGAACACCTTTACCTGCGAAGTTTTCATCTCAAGTCTGAAAAGTTCCTGTAAGTAGATCACAGATAATACAGAGATTAAGATATAAAACTCCCGATATTCTAACTTTGCCGGCAACGCGGAGAGTTTGCGTTTTGACCCGTGTCACGCGAGAAGCGAAATCAGCTCAGAAACCTCCCCGAAAAATTGAAGTAGTGTCCAAAGGAAATGTCCAAAAAAGGAGATGAAATTATTTTTAGTACAACTTCACGATATTTTATTATATACATACATACATACACATATCGGGGTAGGCAGAGCGTTAACGGCCGTAAAAATACGATCGATATCGCCACGTCTGACAAGAATTGAGAGCTCTTTTTATATTTTTATTGAGAGGGCCATTTTCATTCTTTGATGTTTCTAAAAAGTTTTGTACCCTCTTCTTCCTCATTAAATGTGCTTACTCTTTTAAATAACGTCTGTTTCTCTCTTCCGCACCAGGATCTCTTCTCATCTTCTAAGAGCTACGCCTAGAACATTAGATAAAGGAGGCAGTCTCACACAAAACGGCAACAATCAGAATCGCTCGCAGTGAATCTTTGTGAATGTAATTTAAAAGCTTTATCCATTAGCCAAGTGGCAGTTGTCCCATAAACGGAGCTCCATAAATTGTCCAGGCGGCGCGTATCTCTTGTCCGGCAGAGATTAATCCCAGATTGACCTAATGGGGCAGCTGAGGGGCAGCGGAAAGCGGGAAACGACCACGGCATCGAGGTCATTGAATATTATCATAACCTCATAAATGAAAAAGAAATCGAAAAAATTTACAAGCGTCGACCGGGAATCGAAACTGCGAAGATCGACGCTGCAAGACGAGCATCAAGAGATCGAGAAATTGATGAAGGTTGACCGGTGCGTCGATAGCTCAGTGGCAGAGCAGTGGGCCGGTACCCCACGCGGCTCGGGTTCGATTCCCGGTCGACGTGTGTAAATTCTTCGATTTTTTATTTTCATTTATGAGAGTAATATAGCATTGTGAGTGCAGTAAATCCTAATAAATTTATTACCTTTCAAAACTTAAACAGATTTTACTACTTTAGACAGTAAAACAAAAAGTACACTCATGAATGAAAAGCGTGTACTTCATGCTGTTTTCGTGATCACTTATAACTTCTGCACTCGGAAGAGATACGGGAAATCATAAGCTCTGAAATTACACCTCACTCGGAAGAGATATGGAAAAACATAAGTTTTTAAATGAGACACTCCATCAAAACTTAAACGGTAAAAAATTAAAGCTTTTTTCCATTGCTTGAAAATTGCATACTACTGTGGGAGGACGTACTCGTAAATTTTTCCCCAGGTGAATCAAAGATACTTCACTTTTCACGGATTTGGTTAACCCTCCTCACTAACATTATAACACACAATAGCTTTATGATTTCGTATTGCTTTTCTATGTTCCTAAAGCACCAGCTTAAGCCTAGTGGCGTGAAATTCGCACACGCAGGTCTTAGACTAAATTGCTCTACAGAGACTTCCATTTCCTAACTACTGTATTGTGTTTATTCCCCAAGTTGAAAAGGGGACTGGCTATGATCAGGAAAGTTTGATGAGATTCTTTATAAAGATTTACACTTTTGTAGCTATACTTCCTGTATTAAATGGTATTTACGAGTAAAGAAACATGACAACATCTGTATACTTATTTTCTACAGAACGTGCTTATTTACTACACACTACCTACAGGTAAATAATAATATACAAATATGGCGAGTGTGCATGAAAACGTTGGACGGGGAAGACATTGCTAGACGAACGTACCTAGATCAAATCGGAGACGTTCTAAAGAAAGGTCAGGTGAAAAGTACCCTAAACCGACGAGCATGTATGAAAAGGCTGATGGTTGTTGAGGAAACAAAAGAGTTACTCGTACGTCAGTATCGTAGCAAGTGGAAGGTGTAGACTCTACCTACCCCTCTGGGAAAGAGGCGTGATTACATGTGTGTATGTATGTATGCAATACCTACAGTGGTAATAGCCAAGAACGCCTCAGCGAACGTAGCGTTGGGTATCTACCGGTCAGCAGTTGGACCGACGACTTGAAGAGGGCTTAATGGTGACGACTTAATGATGATGGATGGCAAAAATGGGATTTCGTGACTTATGGCGTATCCTGAGGGAAGCCTACATACATACATATATTCATGTCTCTTTCCCGGAGGGGTAGGCAGATAGTTCATTGGTGGCCACGGGGGTGACCATCGGGAACAGTGGCCACCCCGGTGGTCGACAGGGGGGTGAACAACGGGAATAAATGCCTATGTGCAGCAGTGGACTGCTATGAGCTGATGTAAAGATATTGATACCAAAATTTTATTCCAATTCGACTAAATGTCGCAAAAAGTAATACCCACTCATTTTGTCCTTAAAACAACAACATTAATTATTCTTTTAACGAGAACTTGTTAATTAAGAAAAGTAATTTGAATATCTTGTTCGTTGCTAAGTTATTATTTTATACGCAAGTTTCCGAAAATACCCTAAGGGAGGATCGTGTTTGGGTTGACAAGATTTTAATTACTTAAGTTTCTTTATTATTTTAATCTGGTACAATATAAAGATTGATTATTGAGTTTCGAACTCATCATTCTTCTTGCCTTATCCCGTTCTCTGTCAGCTACCTAACCTAGGGGATTCGACGCGTAACCAAGTTTTTCCACAGAGTGACTGCCATCAGACCTCTGCAACCTAAAGGCTAACCTGGCCCGTATCCTAGGTTAAGTCACATTCAAATATCATCTGAAATCAGATTATATTTAAGCGTGTTTTTCATCACGATGTTTTTCCTTCACCGTAACAGCAGTCGGTAAATGTACGTGAGTAAAAACACTTGTTTGTTACATGGCAGGGATCAAACTCGAGTCTCACGATTGTAAGATCGGTGTCCTAACCACTTGGCCACTTGGAATATTAATACAAATAAGACTAATTTGCTACATAATTTCATGGAACTTTTTCATGGAACTTTAATAAACTAAGTAAATCAATCTTTGTCGCAGCTCTGACTTGTTTATTGTACATGAATCTTCTCTTCCCTCCGTTGCTGCTGTTTTTCTGTTCAATAAGACGGTACCCAAGTTTGACGCACGTTGCTGCGTGTTTTCAGCGCATCCGTAACGCGTGCGTCTAAGAATATATTCGGAAACGGACGTTGACGTATGAACATAGTGTTGTTATGCGTTGTTTATGCGTCCGTTTTTAGTATGACGTATTCGTAATTTTCTTGCATCGGACAGACACATGCGTCACAGATTTGCTAAAAATACGCAACAATGGACTTCAAGTATGGGAACCGTCTAATGTGGACAGGGTGGGGAATTATTCTTGGCTAGCCTGACACCTTACTGCTTTTCGTACAGTTTCAAGAGTGAAATGTGAGTGTATTTTCAAACGAATTGTTATATATGAATTATTATTATTAGGTAGGTATGTAATTAATTTCTTTTGTTTCCTTGACTTTAATTCGAATTTATATACTGGTGGTGGAGTGAAGTTTTTATGGGCTATTTATGCTCTGTCTACCCCGCAAGGGATACAAGCCGACGTGATGTAAGTATGTTTTCAATAATATTAACTATGAGTAAAATGAAGTTTATATTTGAGCTTTGTTTGCCTAGATTCTTAATTGAAAACTGTCGTCATTCAGTCTAGACACAAACATACACATAAATATAAATAAAATATGCCTATACTATACAGGGTTATTTTTTAGTGAGTACACAAACTTTGCAGAGTGTTTCTACTCATTTTTTTAAACAACTTTTACTAAGGAGCCATCTGCGAAAACGCAAAAAATTGATTATCCTTACATTTTTGGCGAGTAGGTATGAATTTTTACTGTGGAACACTCAATACTTTTTTGCATTTCCGCAGGTATCCGCATAGTAAAAGTTGTTTAAAATCATGAGTAGTAACATCCTACTACTTTAAAAGCGGTTCTCTTTTTGAAAAAAAGTATAATTATTGAATCAGGTAGTTGAAAATTAAAGATAGCCTTTTCTAACTGGATAAGTATTAGGTTGGTAATATTAGCACCAACCTATCCCCCCTAAATGATAAGGTAGGAGCAACATAATATAAAATTCGACGACTGATGGGGCGCAGTTGTAGTGCGACTGCCTTTGACGCAGAAGGTTCTGGGTTCGTTTCTCGGTGGGTCACTCAAAAAAAATAATATTTTTTGCTTTGTGAATTTGTTCCCAGTGTGGTTAGGATATTGCGGACTGCACCACCCGATTGTCCGTAAGAAAGATGGTTCTGTGTTTTAGATGGCACGTTAAGCCGTAGGCCCCGGTTGCTGTCTATAATCACTTAAAAGGCGATCGTTACATAACCATGTCAGAAGCCTACTACCTGTAGAAAAAACTGCCACTAGGGTTCATTGGGTCGTTGGACGACTCGGTGACCCACACAAAAAGAGAAGAGAGAATAATAAGCTCGATGGAGTTTAAAAGTAAATTTAAGAGTAAATGAAACCGCTACACCGGCCTTTAGCTTTGTATAAGTCACTTAAAACCACTTAAGATTATTCCCTTTTACAAATGTGGTGAAATAAGCTCGTCAAAGACTTCTTAAAGCTTATAAATAACCCTTAAGGGTGCTTTTCTCAATCGCTCTCCGCAAAAGCTCCCATCTCAAAGTGCCTCTTAAGATGAACCGCACATTTATCGGCCAATTTTGCGGTTTGTGATAGATACTACTGCCGTGTGATGCCGGCTTAGAATAGCATCACCCCATTTCCTACCCGTGGGTGTCATAAGAGGCAACTCGTGGGTTTCATGTGTATTATCACGTATTTCAACTTTAGGCGACAGGCTGACAACCTGTCACTATAGTGATACACAAATTATCTCAAACGACCCCCTATACTTGTCAGACGTGGCGATAGCGACCGTACTTTTGCGACCGTTAACGCTCTGCCTACCCTGTGTGGGATAGAGGCGTGATATATGTATGTATGTATGATATACTACTTCTATAAACACAACAGCCCACAGCTGGACTTGCCCTCCACCCCCCAAAATAGGGGGTTCTGCCATACACAACACACTTGGCAAGCGGATTGGCTATATTCACTGGGAACGCTTTTGCCCATTCCGTGGGTGAATCCATAGTCGCTTTTATGACACTCTCGTGTAAAAATAGGGTGATGCTATTCTGAGCCAGCACCACTACGACTGCGTTCATAATATCCACCATATAAATCAGCCACAGTTTTGATGCGCTGAAGGTGTCCCGTTTTTGTATGAGATTTCGTTATTTTGCCATAAAACCAGAAATACATAAGTTAGTGTGTAAACCCTCTTCAATCGATGGTGGTCATTTTGGATTCTACAAGTCAGGGTTTAGTGAAAGTTAAATCTACTTCATAGTACCTATAGCAATTGATAACTTTTACATACATAATACATATCACGCCTTTGACGAAAACGGCTGGGCAGGTTGCAGCACAATTAACGCACGACGGAGCGCTATAACATCGCAGCGGTCTGTCAGATCCATACTAGAAATGTCAATCCCCATACAGCAGGATCGTCCCTCGAGTGCGGTTTTAGTATGGAGAGTGACGTTTCTAGTATGGATCTGACAGACCGCTGCGATATTTTTGCGGTCCGTCGTGCGTTAAGTGTGCAATCCGCCTCATAAATTTCTAAACAAAATTATTGAAAACAATCGAAATCAGTTCAGTAATATTTTTTTTCAGATAAGGGTGCCTATTCTCAATTGTTTACCGCAAGGGCTCCCATCTCAAAGTGCTCTTAAGCTTCACCGGCTCTAGTTCTCAGTTTGTAGAAAGTTCCTATTCATTATGACAGGTTCTTAGTGACAAAATTTTGTTTTGAGTCCCCAATATTTGTTCCAATTCTTCTAGGTTTATAAAATAAGTACTCACGCGCATAAGAAAAGGGCAGCCCGTCGGACCAGCGGAATTCTCCTTCGTGCACGGCGTCCGTAGCCCCAATCCAGTACACGTCGTCTACGCCCGCACCAGGCCTGTGAAAAAAAGGTAAGTTACTGTAATTGTAGAATCACATTAAAAAGTGCATATAGAGTGACTCGAGAGTATTGGTGTATTACAATTTTAAGGCGACAGGCTGACAACCTGTCACTATAGTGATACACATGTTTTCCGAAACAACCCTAGAAAAGATGTCAGACGTGGCGATAGCGACCGTATTCTTACGGCTGTTAACGCTCTGCCTACCCTGCAAGGAATAAAGGCGTGATATATGTATGTATGTATAGAGTGCCACCTCAAAAACATCACAGCGATCTATCAGATTCATACGAAATGTCAATTTCCATACTAAAACCGCTGAACCGCTGCCGACGCAGCGCTATCGCAGTGTCGTCCGTTGATTGCGGTTTTAGTATCGGCAGTGACGTTTCTACTATGGAACAATTTTAAAGATTTTTTTGGCGTCAATAATATTTTTTACGAATAATATATTTATGGGCAAATAGCATTTCATTAACCAAATAAATGGAAAACTTATTCAAAATCGTTTGCTAAACACATTTTTTTCTCCAAACAAAATAAATACATTTCTATATTTTACCAAGTTTAAACAAGCGACACGTTAGTGTAACATAAAATACAAGTAGATCCTTCGGGTTGCAGAGGTCAGATGGCAAAACTTGGTTCCACGTCAAATAACCCGTAGGTACCCGATAGGTAGGTTAGGTATCCGAGAACGAGAGAAGGCAAGGAGAATGATGATAACATAAAATGTAGAAACGTTTGTAACCGTATTTCAGTTGAATACTTGGAATAAAGTTCGAAATGGGATACTTTTGACGGTTTGTTAATTACAAACAGATACACGATACGCATGGGAAAATCCGCGCCGAAAACCGTGAACATTTTCCGTTTTCCGATTAATTTGTTCATCGAAACAGACTTTTGAACTTTTCAAAAGAACAATTTATTGTATTTTCGTTAAATTTAAAATATAAATAAAAGAATATATATATGAAGCTGCAGTTCTTTAAAAAATGTAGGATAGAAAGCCCGCAGTACTTACTTGCACTTTACATTTTAAAAAGTTTTTTATACATACGATATACACTTTCTATGGGCAATCCAAGTTCTTTTATCATATTAATAAAAAAAACTTAGAAAAGTTGTTTCTTATCACTACGCCGTTCCGTAGTTTATTCTTGATTTATCGACAACAGGATACCTACACTAGTAGTTTTACATTCTACGACTATTTATAAGTACTAAAAAACAAAATTTTAAGCAAGGCGCATCGCACACTTAACGCTCGACGGACCGCTAAAATATCGCAGCGGTCTGTCAGATATAGATATATAGCTGCGATAGCGCTGCGTCGACTTGCGGTTGAGCGGTTTCAGTATGGGGATTGACATTTCTAGTATGGATCTGACAGAACGCTGCGATATTTTAGCGGTCCGTCGTGCGTTAAGTGTGCGATCCAACAAAGACAATGGTTACTCACGCATGTATAAGGAGTTGGTCCACGATTTGCTGTTGCCTCTCATTCAGTATACTGGCCAGGTGCCCACCCAGTCTCACACACTCCGCCTCGGCCTGTCTCCAAGCCCTCTTCGACTCCCTCAACGCTGATATGCAAAAATCCCCTGACGACACCCACCCATACTCACACCGCCCTACAATATCCTCTATAGTCTTATCCATCCACCATGCCTTCAACCACATGGCTTCATTCTTCTTAGCATTCAAACTTATGTTTAGTCTTACTGAGTTCCCTTCGGATATAATCTGAACACTTCGTAATGGATCACCAGGTTGCGAACAGTGCCTCCACCTCGAATCTCCGTCTTGGAGGCTCAGTTGCATCCCCTTGCATAAGACATCATCCTCTTCTAGGAGAATATTGGAGACGTCATTATCTCTAGCTACCATTGGTCCCGTCCCCATCTGGAGGCGTAGTGCGACTTTGTTACCATAGGGTAAGTGTATCTCGTATGAGCAGGTGAGTTTGTTAGTAGGGCCGACTTCGAACGAGCCGTTTCTAGCCGCCAGTAAGACGTGATGGCAGTGGTCTACCAGGCGGTAAGTCGCGGCGAACGTGGGCCGGCCGTGGAGTTCTATCGTCAAACTCTTCATTGCAGCTGTGTAGAGAAATCTTCTGTTTGGGGGAGGGATTTGTTCCAGTTTTCCGCACAGATTGGGAGTGTTTGGAGCGAGCTTTATGAAGCCGCTGCTGCAAGGGACGTTCAGTTTGTGAAGGTCTACCAGAATGGCGTTCTTGGGGGAAGGCTGAGGCAGGAGAAGGCGGCAACCATGGTGCGGGACGTGCCCCGAATGGACTCGTCCGGAACGCATTGAGCGGAGTTTTATCGCACATTCTGAAACAAAAGAACAACACATTATTTACACGCTCAATGAAATACAAAGAAAGCTATTATAGAGATCGCTACGTAACGGAAAAGTCATCTACCAAACGAAAAACAGGTTATTTTTAGACATGTACCTATCCAGTAAAGGTTGGACATACTCGCTGAATATTATTTTATTTCAGCTTTTATCTCAAAGTAGATTCAGGAAGCTATTATGATGATCATGTGTTGATCATAATAATCATGTCTTTGTGAGCCAATCCGTAACTAGTTCCTATTTATTAACCCTAAGTAGGAGATATTCTCTAAAATATAAAAATAAACTTCCCAAATTCGTGGTATACAGAAAATAGATGCCTTTATTAAACTCATTTATTATAGCGGTAGATCCAATTTAAAATACACATAAATAAGAACATTGTATTAAAGCATATTTGTGTTGCATTTGTATTGCATTGCACTACAAAGCATAATTAATTTACAATCCAATATATTATGGTTTACCTCAAAGCGGCATAACTACCGCAGATTCAATCAACATCTCTATTGAAACCAATAACTAAATACCAGCATAACTATACTATAATGTATAGAATAGAGCTTAACCTGTACAAACAAACTGCGAAAGAAATGTAACTGCGTTAAACTGCACGAAAACGTTTTTCGGATTGCACATTAAGCCGTAGGTCCCGGTTGCTGTCTATGATTACTCAGACGGCGGTCGTTATACAACCATGTCAAAAGCCTGCTACTTGTAGAAAGCGGTTGGAAAATTCTGACACTAGGGTTCATTGGTTCGTTGGACGACTTAGTGTCCTAAACGAAAAAAAACTGCACGAAAACCAAAAATACCTACAACTTTACTGTCTATACATACATATATCACTCATGCGTGTAGGCAGAGCGTAAACGGCCATAAAAATACGATCGTAATCGCCATGTTTGACAAATATTGAGGGCTCTTTCAGATGCTTTGTGTATCACTGTAGTGTCAGGTTGCAGCTTGTCGCCAAAAGTTGTAATACACATGAAGCCCTCGAGTCCTTTAGTCGCCTCTTACGACACCCACAGGAAAAAAATGGGGTGATGCTATTGTAAGCCGGCATCCCACGGCTCATCAAGTTACATCTTGTCTGTCCAGTGGTTGTAAAATTTGTATTTCTACTTTGTAGTCGTAGGAGGTTTCGTAATCGTATTGTAATGCAAAATGTTATCAGGTCGGTTTCGGATTCTGGACGTCGCACGTTAAAAAATGTTTTTTTACTGGAGTGAGTTATATGGAAAAATAAAACTTGCAGAAGTTTCAATGCAGTTATACGTAGGTAGAGACCAGTAGCATCCACAAGCAAACTGCATCATTTGAAGTTAGTTTGCAGTCCGTATGTATACGACCTTACTAAGTAATACTATAGCAGATTTATTGGTTTGTGTTCCGTATACTAAGACGGTGATTATACACCTCAATGGAAACGGGACGTTTAGTAATATCAAGACCAAGAGCAATATAAATTGGGACTATGATATTCGGAGTAGTTATAATACCCTTAAGATGTTCTATTACCTATGTTTATCCGAAATTGAACAATTGCCCGTAAAAAATACTTCAGCAAATGCAATTTTTGTAATAAATTCTTCTTCTTCGTGTCAATGGCCGAACTACATCTTGTTTGTGGTGGTCGGGATTTTGTTTGAAAATCTACTTTTTTTGTCGTTTCATGATAATTATGCTCCTAGGAGAAATATGTTTTGTTCAATTTCATAGTCTGCATGCAGTCATGACATTAGTGTAGGTGGAAAACCTGTCTCTTATACCCAGTCATCATTCTCCTTGCCTTATCCCGTTTCTTTGTTGGGGTCGGCTACCTAACCTAGGGGATTTGACGTCGAACCAAGTTTTTAAACAGAGCGACTGCCATCTGACCTCTGCAACCCGAAGGCTAACCTGGCCTGAATCCTAGGTTGTCACATTCAAATACCCCGTATTACTACATAATTTCACAACCAAATACTAGCTCTAACAGGCGAGGAGTGCGCTGTCCACCGCAGCAGAGGTGGAATCGCAAATATTCCAGAGAATTGACTGAACCGCGTCAGTCGAGTGCAAACTAAACACTTTTAGGTGCCTCTAGTAAACGTTCGATTCTTCGGCGGATCGCACACTTGACACAACACGGAGCGCTAAAATATCGCAGCGGTCTGTCAGATCCATAATAAAAATGTTAATCCCCTTACTAAAACCGCTCAACCGCTGTTGACGTAGCGCTATTGCAGTGTCGTCCGTCGAGTGCGGTTTTAGTATGGGAAGTGACGTTTCTAGTATGGATCTGACAGACCGCTGCGATATCTTTGCGCTCCGTCGTGCGTCAAGGGTGCGATACACCTTCGATTTCACAAATAGAAATAGGTTACTACCATTCAAGTAAAAACATTTTGTTTCTGATTTCTAATCTCTTATTTTTGGTCTGGCAGTAGTTTGCCTACTTGCTCTTTTCGCCTACCGGTGCAACTCGCCACCTCGCTCTATCCCTACTCGCGCGGTTAGCCTATTGCAGCGTTTTACCAGCTGCGTGGTTCGTAAACTTCAACTAAAGTGTACATTTAAGTACAAAACTCAAACTCAAATTATTTATTCAAAGTAGGTAGTAAATTTTACATTTCGCTTTTTGATGGTCAAAACCTATTTTCATTTCAAGTGGTAAAAAATCTTTTATACCTAGTACTGATATTTATCTTGTTAATATTGTGTAAATTTATAGAACAGTTATTTATGTTAGCTTGGTCTGTAGAGCCTGAAATATACTTCTCATAAAAAAACGTATCCCACCTTGCAAGTTTATGTTTATGTTTATGTTTATGACGACCGATGTGGCGCAGTGGTAGTGCGACTGCCTTTGACGCAGTAGGTCCCGGGTTCGATTCTCGGTGGGTCACTCACAAAGTTGATATTTATCACTTTGTGAATTTGTTCCCAGTCTGGTTAGGACATTGCGGGCTGAACCACCCGATTGTCCGTAAGTAAGAAGGTTCCGTGTTTCGGATGGCACGTTAAGCCGTAGGTCCCGGTTGCTGTCTATGATCACTTAGACGGCGGTCGTTACACAACCATGTCAGAAGCCTGCTACTGTAGACGGCGGTTGAAAAATTCTGACACTAGGGCTCATCGGGTCGTTGGACGACTCGGTGTCCCACACGAAAAGAGAAAGAGTTTATGTTTCGTACGAATCACATTATTTAAAAAGTTTGTTTATTTTTATATAACTGTATGATATCGTTAATGTCGTGTGATGCTGGCTTAGAATAGCATCACCCTATTTCTTCCCGCGGGTGTCGTACGAGGCGACTAAGGGACTCGAGGCTTTCATGTGTATTACAACTTTAGGCGACAGGCTGACAACCTGCCACTAAAGTGATACATGAATCATCTGAAAGAGCCCGCAATATTTGTCAGACGTGGTGATAGCAACCGTATTTTTACCGTCGTTAACGCTCTGCCTACCCCGCAAGAGAAAAAGGTGATATATGTGTGTGTGTGTGTGTGTGTGTGTGTGTGTATATCGTGTTATACTCAATAAAATGAGGTTTATAAAAGCTAAACGAAAATGTTCCCAATTAGAAATCTTCGTATTTTATCACAACATAGTATAAAACAAAGTCGCCTTTCGCGTCTGTATGTATGTTTGCTTAAATCTTTGAAACTACACAACGGATTTGAATGCAGTATTTTTTTAAAGATAAAGTAGTTCAAGAAGAAGGATTTTCTGTGTAATAATTCCCAGGAAACCATCTTATATTCATGAGAAAATGAGTTACAGCGGGCGCAGCCGCTGGGCGGCCACTAGTCAAATCATATGAATGAAAGTGTCCCGATTTCTCTGATGAGAAGTGTATATTTACCTGGCGAACAAACTATATACCCTACTATAATATAGTTAAAACAGGCAAGTCTGTTGTAAAACTAGAAGCCGTGTGGGTTTATGCCCTGTTTACGCCCTCATGCAACTTTGTGCCTTTGCAACGTAGCGATCATGAGACCCGCCAAGCACTATACGTCATTGTTTTACGGTTGCCTGTATAGGATTTTTATACGCGGAATATTTTAGTTACGTGGGGTTTTGAAGTCAGTTGATGGTTTCGTATTCAACCAAAATTTTCAGTCATTAAAACATAATGCGACATTTTTGCAAAAGGTACTTTAGTGCGTACTATTTGTTTCATAGGATTGCATTTGAGTGTGTGGAATTAATGGCCAAAAATAAGACAAATTTTCTTCTATAACTGTGTCGAAATCGTCAATTATTTTTTAATACCATCGTCTTCTTTATCCTGAATTTTGAAATTTTCATCCCCCCTATTTAAAAAAAAACTACGCTTTATCACATTATAACAGCAAGGTATTTGTTGTTTTTCTTATAAAAGGGGATGAAAAGTAGTATGTATGAGCATTTCTACGGCAGGAGTAAATTTTTCTCACCTCCGTGTGCAATTTTACTCTTAACATTTTATTGACTTTATTATACTGAAAAAATAGGAAAAAAAAATAGAAATATATCTAATTTTATTTGCCATCATTTGCTTCAGTAGATTCTGAAATAATTCAATTTTAATTTCGAGTGTTCACGGAGTTGAGAGTGCACGTTTGTTTTAAGGTTTTCATGCACTCATTCAAAGTGATTTATTGTTTTTTAAATGAATAAACAAAATAAGATAAATTTCTCCCCATTTCCTCTTGCAGATTCTGAAATAATCGAATTTGAATTTTGACTGTTCACGGAGTTTAGAAATTACAAGAGTTAATCGTCGTTAATCATCTCTCGAGCTAGTTTCTTAGTCGCCTCTTACGACACCTACAGGTAGAATTGGAGTGATGCTATTCTACGCCGGTACCACACGACATCATTCTAATCACAGTTTTATAAAAAACCTCAACTCCGTGAACAAATGCACACGGAGTTCAGATTCCCGGAGTTGAGAAAAAGCTGGTTTCTTTGAAATTTCTCTCTCACAGTATAACTTTGTGCAAATTCAATTTTACCTACGTATTGGTATACTATCGAGGCACAAATTACACAAAGTAACAACCTTTTAGCTCTTATAGTTTCAAAAATATTTATGATCCGGAGTTGAGAAATTACCCTGCACCAAAGACGAAGTAAAATTTCTTATCTTTGAAAATGGTAAATCCCGGCAGCATGTCACAGGTTCACTGCACTCGCCTACTCGGACGCAACTGGCAGTTTATGTGAATCGGATAAAGATGTGCAAATCGCGCGTATTTACAGATGTGCGTAAGAGTTTGTGAGTGATACCGAATTAAGTCATAAGCTCGGGACAAATATTTAAAGTGACATAAGTGGTACAAAATAAAACATTATAGCCATCTTGGTAATAAATAAACCTTTGTCATACATCTATATACATGTGAACATAGGAACATTATTATAAATTCCGGAAATTTTCGAATTATGGACCAATTTAGATTCAATTCCGCCAAAGGGACAGGCCTAAATCAGGTAATTTAGGTGTTTTTTTTCATTTCGGTATTTTTTTTAGAAGAAAGTATTATTAAATTAGTCATAATAATTATGCTCTCCAAATAATACATACATTAAGGATTATGTGTTATTTTTTTGAGATTTTAGTTTATATGTTTAACACGATTTCTGGACCAGGACAAAAAAAACGGCGTCTCTGTAGAAATGCCCGTATAACTCGGGCCTAAAGTTATTTATCATTGGGTGACGTACATTGAATCCTTCGCTTTACTCAGGATTCTGCTCTAGAATCCTTCGTTACGCTCGTGATTCAAAATAACGTCCTCGCCATAAATATGTCACTTTGGTACCTTGTCATAAAAACTACTATTTTGAAATAACAAGTCTATTTAAAAGGCTGTAAGCTGATGCATTTCAACATTTTGTTGGTACAATGGGTCTATTTATTCTACAGTCTAACAGCGAGGCATACACTATTTACACATTTTAATATACAAATGTATAGTGACCTCAGGTTTTCGACCGTACTGTTTCTCTTTGTAGACGCATAGCAAGAGTTTATCTAGATTCCACAACTTAGTTTCAGAGTACTCCAGGTGTGATAAGTGTTGTGGTTTTGACTTAATCTTTGTAGCACCAGGCTTTGGTAAAGCGTGACATAAAATATTACAGACTTAGCAGCGTATTTAAAGACCGGATTCAACTCTGAGATCGATCTCGAGTGCGACATTTGTCAAAATCTTGTGTTAAAATAAAAGTATTTTGGTTGTAGATTACTTATTTTTTTATTCCTCCAATCTTCAAAATCGTCAACAGACAAAAAGCGGTCACCCATCCAAGTTTTTCCACCATGTTGCCATTTTTCATTTTCGCCCGATTGCATAAAACACCTTGTCAAACTAACCAACTTCATACAACAAAAATATACAATCAGTACCAAATATGTTAAAAATGGCAACACAGTTCACAACTATCAGCTTCGTTCAGAAATATTCAATCTTCGTTTAGAAAAAATAGTTGCAACTGTCTATTACACAAATTGTGATTTAAATATCCCCTAAAATGTTATATGATAAATGATAATGCAGAGTGTACAATTACAATTTACAAATGTGTAAAAATTACATAACTAACATTCGGCCACTCCTGATAAATTTATTACGTCCTCGTATATTAATGATCAGATCAACAAACTTATCACACCATTAGACATTTTTCAAGGTTAAACAAATTAAAGTCACTTAAACTTATGTAAAAATTAATTGTAGTACACAATACAGCAGAAAAAAAATATTTAGAATAACCAAAAATAACAAAAAATCCTGTTATAAGAAATCGTAAATAAACAAAACATCTTTGCGATCGGCCTTTCCTGGCTCTATTTCGACCTCGAAATTTGAAATCTGATACGAAATATACTAAGATAATTATATTAGTAGGTATTTTATCAATTACTTAATAATTATCAATAACAATAAATTCTAGTTTTGGTATACAACATTATGAAGCATGTTTTTTTTTTTTTACATTTATCAGAGCATCTATTTTAACATTTAAGTTCTCTTTTATAATTTTATAGACTATTATGCTATTTAAATTTTGTGAGATCAACCTATATTGTGTTACACAAACCAGTTATGATTGTGGGACAAACCCGATCTGATTGAAGGACAAATCTGTTCTGATTGTGGGACAAACCCGTTATGATTTTGGGGCAAACCCGTTATGATTATAGGACAAACCCGTTATAAATGTGGGACAAACCCGATATGATTGTGGGACAAACCCGTTCTGATTGTAGGATACAATATAGCTGTTATAATTAATTTTATAAATCACATTATATTTTACACACATTACGATTTTTTTTTTAAGTTCTTAGATAATTCAACTTATATTTTGTATCAAATCTAATTAATGTAAACAGTAATTAATGTAGCTATGAATCATATTTCTATTTCAAAACTTGATTCTATTTACAGTAGTCCCTTTTATTTAGTCTGTATTGTACTAAACTTGCATCATGTTTGTACTACTCATGGTTTATTTATTAAATGTCCTATGTTACAAAACTTATTGTTTTTTTTTTTTTTTTTTTACTTTCTTCTAACATTTTCCCATTTCTCAAATTCAAAGTTGATTCTATTTACAGTTAATGTTGTTAAAAATTACATAATTTATTGTACTACCGATTGGTAATTTAAAAGCTCTTTCTCCTAACTAGTCATTCTACTAAAGTATATATATTAACTACTTTCTTTTTATCTGATTTAACACATATTTTACGGTACTAGCTACGTACCTATTAGCAATTTAAAGTCTTATATTACTTAACATACTGTTTTTATCTTATTATGACCCTTTTTATTTTTACTGACTTAATTATAACAATCAAAAATACTTTATCTACCTGTAGGTAACTTAATCTTCTATTGGTACCTTAATCTAACTATACAATACACACTTTATATATTTTCTTATTTTTTTATTATTTAATAATTGGTGGACTTATTACTTCTATATTATTCAATCTACAATTTATATGTATAAACAACAAAAAAAAAACTTAGTCTTTTTTTTTTTTTTTTTAATCCTCATCGTCACTACTAATTGACTGTACCAGAAAGTGTTTCATTTTGTCCGCAGCGATAACATTATTATATTTTCTACCACGCTTGTTTAATGACGTAACCCTATATCTGTCATTATCATAAACTTTGATCACCTTATAGGGTCCAGCATATTTATCTACTAGTTTTCCACTCGTCAGACCTTTTTTTATAATGCGTCTTTGAACCTGCACTAAATCGCCTATCTTATATTTAATGCTAACAGTTCTGTTTTTATCATATCTTGCCTTTGCTTTTTCTGCAGATACTGCAGTATTTTGCTGCGCTTGAGCTCGTAGCTGGGATATATCAGGATTAGATTGTTGTGTATTAGGTAAATCAATTTCAAAACGCGGTTTAAATCCGTAGAGTAATTCGTATGGGCATTTCTTTGTGGTGCTATTGTACGAACTGTTAATGCCTCTTTCTACTTGTGGTACAAACTTTTCCCAGTCACTATCGTTTTCACCAGTATACGCAGTCAAAGATTGCAAAATGGTACGATTCGATCTTTCGACTTGCCCGTTTGCACGCGGGCAAGCCACCGCATTCAAAATGTGTTGAATTTGTTTCACTTTACAAAATTCTTCAAAATTATGACTGGTGAAAGCTTTTCCTCTATCCGATATTATCCGAGTAGGTAAACCGAAAACGCGAAAAAGAAAGTTCATCGTAGTAATGACATGCATTGTGCTGGCATTAGGTACTGGTTGTAACCAAACGAATTTACTAAAAGCGTCTATGATTACTAGCAAATATGAATTCCCATTTGTTGATACACAAAATGGACCAAGATGATCTAAATGCCATGTGTGCCATGGTATATTGCCTTTTGGGATAGGATTTAGATGGCCGCGTTGTTTACCCGTAGGTTTCTTAGTAAATTGACACGAGATACACCCCTTGACATATTTAGTGACAAATCTTCTGAGCTTCTCGAACCAGTATTCTCTTTGTATTAGTTCTATTACTTTATTTTCGTTCATATGACCGTTATCATCATGATACATCTTAGTAACTCTCCAGCGTACTGATTTTGGAATGACAATTTTAGTCTCATTGTTGATTATTTTATGCAAAAGGTTATCTTTTATTGTAAATAAATTTTTGTAATCCGGGTTTTTAATATTAGCAATAATATTTTGTATTTTAGGATCGTCGTTTTGTACAGCGTGAATCCAATTCTCTTGTGTTATATGATTTATCGGCAGTGCAGAGCGACTTAATGCGTCTGCGTGCTGCATTCGTTTGCCTGGCCGGTATTGCACGGTAAAATCGTAGCTTTGCAATTCCAGCCACCAACGTCCAATTCTGGGTATCATGTCTTTTTTGGTCCATGTTGTACTCAAAGCCTGGCAGTCAGTGAACACAACAAAAGGCCGTCCTAACAAATAGACTCGAAATTTATTTATACTCAACACAACAGCCATTGCTTCCAATTCATACGAATGGTACTTTTGTTCTGTACTAGAATTCTGCTTACTAAAGTACGCTACTGGTTTTAAGTTACCATCTAACTGTTTCTGGAATAAAATGGCACCGACTCCATGACTCGAAGCGTCGGTGTGTAATTGACTCTCAAGCTCTGGATTGTAAATAGCAAGTACGGGCTCAGATGATAAAGCGCTTTTAATATCTTCAAAGGATTTTTGTTGATCTTCACCCCATTGCCATGTACAATCCTTCTTTAGGAGAATAGATAGAGGCCGGATTCGGGTGGCAAATGACATAACGAATTTTCGGAAATAGCTTGCTAAACCGATGAAGCGTCTAAGTTCGTGTACATTTGTAGGCTCTTTAAAATCAGTCAGTGCTTTAATTTTGTCTGGTGCAGGTCGGATTTCACCGTCTGAAATGTTGTGTCCTAGATACTCAATAGAGGATTTTAAGTACGAACATTTGTTACGTCGTAGTACTAATCCCGATTTGCTAATAACATTCAATATCGTTTCTAAGTGGGGAAATGCTTCTTGAACCGACTTCGAAAATAATAAAATATCATCTATATATGCCGTCGCATATTGAAATCTTAAATTACCCAGCATTAAGTTTATTGCCCGTTGGAATACAGAAGGAGCGTTGGCTAGGCCAAACGGCATCCTTTTGTATTGAAACTGACCAAAAGGTGTAACAAATGCTGTGTACTTTTTGCTGTCATCGTGCATTTTAATTTGATGATATCCGGCAGCTAAATCAAGTTTCGTGAAAACTTTATTTGAACTAAGTCTATCCAATTGATCTTGAATGATCGGTAGAGGGTATCGATCCTTTTTCGTAACTTTATTTAGCTGTCGGTAATCAATACACATTCTATGTTCACCTGACTTTTTCGGCACTAGTATGATAGGACTGGCGTATGGGGAATTGCTAGGTTCGATAATATCCTTTTCTAATAAATCTTGTATAATACCCCGAGCTATTTCTTGTTCCTTTTGAGACATACGATACGGTCGACTGTATATAGGTATTTCAGTATTAAGTTCAATTTTCATTTCTACTTCGCATTCCCCGACTGACGATTTATCGTCAAAAACGTGATTGAACTTGTCTAAGATATGTTCTAATTGAATAAGATCTTCCCCGGTAACATCGGTATCGACGTTCTTTTCTGTGTTTTTTACTACTCCAGCACGAGCAATACAGCAAGAGGAATAAAGTGTCAGCGTCTGAGGCTGTAAACTAAAAATATCTAAACATCCTATGTTACCACACATATCAACGGTTTGTTTAGGTATATCTATTTCTTTACAGAGAGACCTATGTTCTGAATGCTTGACTTCGATGGTGTTTTCAGCGATATCTTCATCTGTATAAATTATAATTCGATTTAATCCTTGAACCAAAGAAGTGTCAAGAGGTAATCTAAGCTCAATTTTTGATACTGAAACATCATGTTCAGTCGCGAAAGGTAGTTCGTTAGCGATATTGTCAACTTCTTTAATTTTGTAAAATGTTAATATTTTATCAGTTTTATTTACGCCTATTCCGGGTAGTTCACTGAAAGCTCGACCAACAAACATTTCAGTGTCTTGAAGATCATCTCGGACAACAAACACGCGAGTGTCCGCAGAAACACCATCAATATCAAGTTTTAGTAAAGCCTGTCCCTCTGGGGTAACAATCTGCCCACCATAAGGTTTAATAAGTGTTTTGGTATGCTCATACGCCAAACCAATTTTTTTTGCTGCCGATATTGTGATTGTATTACAAGCACTGCCTAAGTCAATATACGCTGATACTTTAAAGCCATTTGCGGTAATCGTTTTGTAATATTTTCGTTCATTTTCATCAGTAGAACTCATATTAAATAATTTTGTCTTTTTGTCACGATTTTCCTCTGTCTTTACATTAGTACTCGTAGAAGCTCCTGCATTATTACTATTTTTAAGGCTATAGCAGTCCTCTCGTACATGACCTACTTTATTGCAATGAGTGCACTTCTTAGCGAACCTACAATTTTCAGTCTTGTGACCAAGTTTGTCACATGTTCCACAACGAATTGCACTTCTACAATCAACTGCTATATGACCTCTACGACCACATGAGAAACATTTAATTTGTCTTTGATCTTTGTCATTTGGATTTGAATGTTCCGTTTTATTTTGATGAGATTCTACTGCAGCATCAGTTAAATAATTTAACAGTGAACGAGTATCCCTACATCCAGCACCACGAGCTCCAGCTTTAAGCAATTGATCACCGAGAGTGTAAATAATAACGTCACAAATTAAATGATCCGATAATTCACATGATTTACCCTGAGCTAATTTTTTATAGTAAAAATCTATTACCTTCTCCTCACGTTTCTTATTTACCGTCACGAAGTCATGAAGCTTGGATGCTAGTCCTCGACCCGTGGGGAAGTAATCCGTGAGCATTTTCTTCCATTCTTCCCATGGTAGATCGATGTTCTGTAGGTGGTTGAACCAAAGAAGCGCGTTGCCGGTGAGATTAGCCGTCATGTGGTAGACCAGGGTCTTTTCATCCCAGCCGTAGATTTTCCCCAGTGCCTCCAGACGATGTAGCCATGTGTGAACAGAAGAAGTATTAGTGTCACCGTCAAATTTTGGTATATTTTCAGGTTTGGTGATAAACTTGAAGTTGTTGGCATTGTCACGTGCATTGTCTATATTAAAACCTCTACTGAACGGAGCAGTACTCGATGGTAAAGATGTAGTACTATGGTTATGCGCATTTATAACATTTGGCAAACACAAAATATCGCCACTAGCCGGTACAACGAACTGCGAGATACTTGGATTTTCGGTAATCTGTGACGATGGTGTCACTGCATACGGTACAGACTGGTTTTCAGCAACTGGAGATGATGATGCAGCACCCTTTGGTGTGCAAGATGCTTGCTGGTTTATTTGAGTGAGGGTAGGTAAAGATTTATTAACACGGGCTGACGCACCTGCTCGTACTGATAGGGCTTCCAGCGATGGAGTCTGCTGCTGTAGTGTTGTACTTCCTACGGTATGCTCCATCACTAAAGTTTGATGCTGCGTTGTTGCGCTACCAGTGATATGCTCCGTCGCTGGGATTTGCTGCTGCGGTGTTCTACTTCCAATAATGTGCTCCGTCGCTGGGAGTTGCTGCTGCGGTGTTCCACTTCCAATAATATGCTCCGTCACTGAGATTTGCTGCTGCGCCGTTCCACTTCCAATAGCATGCTCTGTCAAGTTGGGTGTAGTCATAGGTTGGTTGGCCATGATTTGTTCCAGCATCCTTTCTAGTCGATCCAAACGCTCGTCGTCGGTCTGTCGCTTAGGACTCTGCCTTTTCCGTGTTTTTTTTCGTGGCGGTGGAGGCGGTTGAGGTTCGGGATCTGGGTCATCATTATCACCTGAATCGACAGGACGTCGCTTGCGGTTTGTTCTCATGGCGCGTGATAAGATCACAGTCGCGTGATTTAGTTGAGCACTTCTGAATTTGTTAAAATAAAAGTATTTTGGTTGTAGATTACTTATTTTTTTATTCCTCCAATCTTCAAAATCGTCAACAGACAAAAAGCGGTCACCCATCCAAGTTTTTCCACCATGTTGCCATTTTTCATTTTCGCCCGATTGCATAAAACACCTTGTCAAACTAACCAACTTCATACAACAAAAATATACAATCAGTACCAAATATGTTAAAAATGGCAACACAGTTCACAACTATCAGCTTCGTTCAGAAATATTCAATCTTCGTTTAGAAAAAATAATTGCAACTGTCTATTACACAAATTGTGATTTAAATATCCCCTAAAATGTTATATGATAAATGATAATGCAGAGTGTACAATTACAATTTACAAATGTGTAAAAATTACATAACTAACACTTGAGATTGATCTCAGAGTTGAGTGGGATTTATAATTACAAATGTTGTGTCCATTCCGTCAGTTACTTTTTACGACACCCACCCACACACCCACGAATAGGGTAGATCAAAAAACATGTCTCATCATTCACCTTGCCTGATCCCGTTTTCTATCGGGGTCGGCTACTTAACTAGCCTATCCTAGCTTATATTATTATATCCTTAACCTAGCTTAACTACCTAACTAGGGTATTTGACGTTTTTACTCAGAGCGACTGCTATCTGGCCTCAGAAACCCGAAGGCTAACCTGGCCCGAATCCTAGGTTAAGTCACATTAAAATATAATCTGAATTTAATTTTATTTGAATGAGGCTTTCATCACGATGTTTTTCCTTCACCGTTCACGACAAGAGCAGTCGGTAAATGTACCTGAGTAGAAACACTTTGGTACATGGCGGGGATCGAACTCCAATCTCACGATTGTAAGACCGGTGTCCTAACCACTTGGCTACCGACGCTCTAAACATACATACATATATCACGCCTTTATCCCTTGCGGGGTAGGCCGAGCGTTAACAGCCGTAAGAATACGGTCGCTATCGCCACGTCTGACATTTTTGAGTATTGTTTTCTAAGGTTGTTTCGGAAAACATGTGTATCACTATAGTGACAGGTTGTCAGCCTGTCGCCTAAAAATTGTAATACACCAATACTCTCGAGTCCCTTAGTCGCCTCTTACGACACCCACGGGAAGGATGTGGGGTGATGCTATTCTAAGCCGGCATCACACGGCATAAAAATTGTCCTATATTAATTCAAATTCTGCTCAAAGATAATTGAACTAGCCAGTAACATGGTTGCTGCAGCCGGTGTCCCTTAGGATAGTAATTTTATGCTCAATTGCTCTCCACTGCAGTGTAATGGACTATTCAAAGGATCATTATCCCCTGGTAGTGCACTGGTGATTAAAAGGTTAACCTTTTGCACGCCAGAGTTTTTTTACGTCGGCACACCCCCGACGCCAAGCATAGAAAAATATGAAGATGGTAAAAACTTATCGGCAAGCAGCCCGGTGTCTTAAACAAGACAGAATTTAAGTTATAAAAATAGGTAAATTTGGACTACTTTAGTCGTCAGTGGCGTCGTATGTACGCGAGCGTTTAGCAACTATAGTGGTCATTGGCGTTCAAAAGGTTAAATGTGCTCACAAGAGCTGTGTTGCAAGGTTATTTAGTTATAGAGTAACAAGATGTAACTTGATGAGCCTTATGATGCCGGCTTAGAATAGCATCACCCCATTTCTTTCCCGTAGGTGTCGTAAGATGCGACTAAGGGACACGAAAGTTTCTACTGTATTACAAGTTGTAAGAGACAGGCTGACAACCTGTCACTAGGGTAATGCACAAATTTTCTGAAACGGCCCTCAATATTTGTTAGACGTGGCGATAACGACCGTAATTTTACCATCGTTAGCGCTCTGCCTACCCCGCAAGGGAAAAAGGCGTGATTTGTGTATGTGTGTATTATCCCCTGATACTGCACTGGAGATTAAAAGGTTAAATGTGCTCACAAGCGCTGTGTAGCGGGGTTAGTTAGTTACAGAGTAACAAGATGTTATTGATGGTAAAATTGCAGTATTTTTTTTTCAGAACTACCCTATGAAACATAACTTATCTCAACAAGGAACATAGTTTTGCCTAAGCCCACTACAAACCAAAATAGTTTTTGTTCAACTTTCGACCAATTTTAGAAGTCCATCTGAAAATCCGAAATGGAAGCTTTTGTCCAATATTCAGCACATTTTGAGAAAAATAAGACAATAATTTCATTAAGACGTTTTTTATTTGATTAAGCAGTTTTGGACTTGACTTTGAACGTTAATTTCTAATTCAGCGCCTTTGCGATACAAATATCCCATCTTTAAAACTACACACATACACATATCACGCCTTTATCCCTTACAGGGTAGGCAGAGCGATAACGATCGCAAAATTACGGTCGTTATCGCCACGTCTGACAATATTTGAGGGTCGTTGCACATAATTCGTGTATCACTGTAGTGACAGGTTGTCAGCCTGTCGCCTAAAACTGCAATACACTTAAAACCCTCGAGTCCCTCAGTAGCCTCTTACGAGACCCACGGGAAAGAAATGGGGTGATGCTATTCTAAGCCGGCATCACACGGCAAATCTTTAAAACTGTATAACATAATAACAAACTTTACACTTGAACTATATACAATACTGAGTGCTATCAAAAAAGAAAAATAAGTGTACCACTTTATTTAATAAGTACTTACACATTACCAGTAATGTATTTCCAAAAGCTTGTAGTATACATTTACATTGATGATATGTTACTAAGAACTGTGTGTTAGAACAACATGAATTATTCCTCAAATGTAGAGGGTGACATTCGACCAAATGCAAGACTGAAAGCCGTGTGATGCCGGCATAGAATAGCATCACCCCAATTCTTCCCGCGGGTGTTGTAAGAGGCAACTAAGGGACTCGAGGGTTGCATGTGTATTACCACGTATTACAACTTTAGGCGACAGGCTGACAACCTGTCACTACAGTGATACACGAATCATCTGAAGGGGCCCTCAATACTTGTCAGACGTGGCGATAACGGCCGTAATTTTACGATCGTTAACGCTCTGCCTACCCCGCAAGGGTTAAAGGCGTGATTTGTGTATGTATGTATGTGTATGCAAGACTGAAAGTCATTGTCCGAGGGTAGAAAACATTCCTATGAATAATATCTGATCAAACGACAAAGGTTGCATTGAGAATGAAATATGATTAGGGTATGAGGTAGCTGGTAGGCATTGAGAATAGAACATCATTCTTCTTGCCCGTTTCTCTGTCGGGGTCAGCTACCTAACCTGGGGGATTTAAAGTGGAACCAAGTTTTTACACAGAGCGACTGCCATCTGACCCCTGCAACCCAAAGGCTAACCTAGCCTGATTTCTAGGTTAAAGCGGATCGCACGCTTAAAGCACGACGGAGCGCTGAAATATCGCAGCGGTCTGTCAGATCCATATTAGAAATGTCACTCCCCATACTAAAACCGCACTCGACGGACGACGCTGCGCTGGCGCTCCCGTATCATTCCACATACCGTATAATCCCGTAGCATTCTACTACAGAAACATTTTTTCGGGATAACAACTGTCCTATGTGCTAATCCGAGTTACCCTTAGTTATCTGTGTGCTTTTTTTCATTAAAATCGTTTCAGTAGTTTAAGCGTGAAGGAGTGACAAACAAACAAACATACAAACTTTCGCATTTATAATATTAGAAGGAATAAAATAAAATAAAATTAAAAAATATTTATTAAGCATGCCCAAAATACACTAGGCAATGCCTGTATCGTGGGTGCCAACTTGTACGATAGTTGTAGAGGACACTATTTTTAACAAACAGTAGTCTCTTAACTAGAATTAAGTATTATGAATGAGTAGGAATATACGGCTAAAGTATGGATTAAAAAACCAAAGATCAACTATAAATCCACTTTTTATTCCAATCTGCTGCCGATTGAAGCGGATTCTCCGCGCTATCCTGAATAGTTTCCTTTGTTAAGTTCAACCTTTCCATTTTTAATCCCCGCTTTTGATGTAAATCAGTTCCTAACCAGACCTTCTCCATTTCTATCTGACCTCTTATTAGTTTTATACCAAGACTAACCTAACCTAACCTAACTGCCACTCATTTTGCCGTAGGAATGAGACGTTATCCCGGCAAGTATTATACATAAAAATCTTCTTGAATAATTCTATTTATTGAAAAATTGCATCAAAATCCGCTGCATAGTTTTGAAGATTTAAAAAAAAATTCAAATTCAAAATTCAAAGCCTTTATTACATGCATACAAACATTTAAACAAAAATCCGCCAAACTGCACAGCAGTTTGTTGGCAGACACAATGCTCTCAGGACTAACTACCTATAAGTTATAAATAGACGGGTACCGGCTTACAATTTGCACTAGTTATTACACACATTACACTTATGGCAATTTCTAGCTGTTAATTGACTTTATCTACGTAGTCGGTCCCAAAGTTCTGTCACTGGCATATTATTTTTGAATTTAGAACACGGATTTGGAAAAGTTTTAATGCATTCCGTTTTTGAATGTTTAACAATTATTTTAAAACAATAAATAATCATTTGGGTCGATTTTTCACGATGGAGTGGACTTTGAAAGAAAACCGAATAGCAGTTTTGGCGTTGCATCGCTGTGGGCACTCGCCGAGTACCATTTTCAAATTGCTGAAAAAATTGAAAATAACGCTTAGGTTTGGGTATCGTACTATAACTAGGTACACTGAAGTCTCTAGTGTTGAGGACAAGAAAAGAACTGGCCGGCCTCGCTCCGCCAGAACACCAGCAGTGATCAAAGCGATCAAGGAGCGCATACGAAGAAATCCTGTCCGAAAACAGAAACTTATGGCTTTGCAGATGAAGGTTAGTAGAAAAACAGTCAAAAAGGTTTTAAACGAAGACCTTAAGCTGCGAGCATACAAAAAAAAGAGTGGGCACTTACTTAATGCCCGTTTAAAAGAAATTAGACTCAAAAGATCTCGGGTGTTGTTAAAACGGTACGCGAAAAACCGGCACCGCGATATACTTTTTACAGACGAAAAAAATTTTGATACAGAAGAAAAGTATAATAAACAAAACGATAGAGTGTACGCTACCAGCTCTGAAGAAGCAGGAAACAAAGTTCCGCGGGTGCAACATGGGCATCATCCCTCTTCAGTCATGGTCTGGTTAGGAGTCTCCTACTATGGGCCAACTGAGGTTCATTTTTGCGAAAAGGGGGTCAAAACCAGCGCAAAAGTGTACCAAGACACGGTTTTGGATCGGTACGTCAAAGACCTGCCCAACACACTATTTTCAGGACATCACTTTGTATTCCAGCAGGATTCTGCGCCCGCTCACAAAGCCAGGACCACTCAAGCCTGGTTTGAACGTCAAAACATTGAGTTTATAAGACACGAAGATTGGCCTTCCTCCAGTCCGGACCTTAATCCTCTGGACTATAAAATTTGGCAGGTCTTAGAGAGCAAGGTCTGTGCTAAGCCCCATAAAAATTTGGAGAGTCTGAAGTCAGCCATAGTTAAAGCAGTCGCTGAAATCGACATGGATATGGTGCGTGCTGCGATAGACGACTGGCCGCCGCGGTTGAAGGCCGTTGTTAAAAGCAAGGGAGGTCATTTCGAATAGTTTTATGTTATTTTGATTCTTCGATGATTGTATTTTTAATTGATATATAAGTTTTTAAAAACGGATTGGTACTTTTTATTTTATCAGTATTTTCATATATGACAGAACTTTGGGACCGACTACGTACATATTGTTGTAATAAATATTTTTGAATATTAAGCATACATACATACACAGACAGACAGACAGACGCGAAAAGCGACTTTACTTTATACTATGTAGTGAAGCTCTATTTTTGAATTTTTGCACGCGATAATTTGCCATTCATTGTGCTTGTATGCCAAAAATCCATTCATACACACCCTAATGGCGAAACGACAGAGCGCTTCAATATCGCAGCGGTCTGTCAGATCCATATTAGAAATGTCACTCCCCATACTAAAACCGCTCTCGAATGACGACCCTGCGATCGGTCTAAATTCAAAGGCGTCGTGCGTTGGACCTGCGTCAACAGCGGTTTTAGTATGGAGGTAGACGTTTCTGGTATGGATCTGACAGACGCATGCGATGCGCAGCGTTATTTTAGCACTGCGTTGTGCGTTAAGTGTGAACCGGCCTTGTTACTCGTTACTCGTTCTTTGGATCGATCTTTTGACTGTCTTGATTTCATTTTGCGTAATATAATATAAGAAATAATTTTCCTATAAAAATTAATGTTGCATATTTAAAATAAATCATTTTCCTATAAAAATGTAAAGACATCAGTAACTGGCATTATTATAAATATAACAGAGGAAAGAGGTACTTGAAATGAATCCAATTACTTTTGTTCTGATATAAAATTATTCTTCAAATCAATTCCAACTAAGGATCCAAGTTGGAACTTTCAATAGAGAACGTTTTTATCAAAGAGAATTTATTAAAATTATTTTTATCGAGGACGAAAATTTTAGGTCTTTGTGTAGTTTATTATATTTTTTGAGTACGGTAGTTATTATATTTTTAGGAAACAATTTTTTCCTATAACTACATATAATTCCTATCAATTCTCGTCTGTAATTATTGCGTCGATATATCACAACACGGACAAATGTTGACGCTAAATTATTGTGAAAACATTTTCTATTTTCTTTCGGGAATCGAATGACTGTTCGCCTTTGTCATAAAGAAATGTTATTGAAAAGGTAAAAATCTAGTAAAGTATTGCCCACGGACTTTCGTTGGGTTACGTAACATGCGATTTCTCAGTATTTACTTTGCTTTTTAAAACTACATTTTACGCATACAGGATAAAAAATACACTGAAAGTGTTTTAAGAGATGAGTCAGTCCATGGAATTGAACAACTCTCCCCAAGCAACGTAGGTTGAGTTATGAAAAACAATTTACATCTCCCGTACAAACCGACACGGCCAGCCAAGTTTTGTATGGGAAGTCCAAATTCTTTTTCGTTTTTCGACCTGTGCTCTTTAGAGAAAGTTGTTCAGTTTCAAAGACTGGCTTACCCCTTAAAATATTTTGCACATAAACATATCACGCCTATACCCCTGGCGGGGTAAGCAGAGCGTCAAGAACCGTAAAATTACGGTCATTATCGCCACGTCTGACAAATGTTTGAGGGTCGTTTCGGATAAGCAGTGCATTACTTAATGATAGGTTGTCAGCTGACACCTAAAATTGCAATACACATGAAACCCTCGGTTTCTACGACACCCACGGGAAAGTAATGGGGAAGAAAATATTTTGCAGTTGTTTCCATTACTTCTTATATTTTCTACAAGGAAAAATTTCTCATAATTTATCCAAAACTCGAGTCGATACCCGAAACTCGGCCGTCTCTTCGTCGTTTGCGAATGACGTTGAAATATAATAAAAAATAATAAATAATAAATTCTGGCTCACTTCAATTATTTATCGCTTTCTAGTTTGAGCTGTGAGGAGACTTTCATAAATTGCGTCTTTAATTTTCTCTAGCCGTAATCAAAATAAATTTTCGCTGTAAAATACAATGATAATTTTGAAAGAAGTTAAAATGAAAATTATAATTTACTGCTGTGAATAAAATTTCAACGTTTCAACTTTGAAATAAGATCGGTGCAATTTTAGACATTAAAACATAGAGACCTTAACAATGTTAGAAAATTGCCAAGACTTGTTTACAATGATCTCAAAAACAAAATAAATGAATTCGGATTATTTTTTGTATGTTACAGTGATCCTTGAATCATTAACCGCCATGTAATTAACTGTATATAAGTAACTGGTGGACATAGGCCTGTCCCAAGCACGTTTATAGATGGATATTTGGGACTCAAGGGTATTGGTGTATTACAATTTTTAGGTGACAGGCTGACAACCTGTCACTATAGTGATCACATGTTTTCTGAAGAAAACTTGGAAAACAATCCTCAAAAATGTCAGAGGCGGCGATAGCGACCGTATTCTTATGGCCGTTGGCGCTCTGCCTACCCCGCAAGGGATAAAGGCGTGATATATGTATGTGTATGTATATGTGTATATTTTGGGCAGAGTATGCAATATGCTGTTCGCAAGTCTTACAAAGTCTTCGATCCACCTGGCAGGAGAGCGTACCAAACCCTATATTTATATTTTATTACTCGATAATTCACGTTTAATTGTCACCGTGGTTTATGACCTTCCGTCCGTTTTATTTCCCATTATATTTTCGTTGATAATGTACAACTTTAGGGCTTTTATTATTTATGACTGATTCGTTAAGTTTGAGTTTCTTGAAATAAAATATTATTTGTGAACAACAACGACAATTCTAAATTGCTTTCTGCATAAAAAGTAGGACATCAGTTATTCTAAAATACTTATGCTGTAATGGGTCTGAAACATCGCAAATTCAAATTTTTCAGGACTGGCGGTAATTTTAATAAAATAAACTATAACAATAAAACTTGAGTTGACTGAAAAAAAGTAGTGTAAGATTTCGTACCAAACATTTTATGGACCTTTAATTCAAAACAAACTACTATTCTAACTAATATTCTAGGATCTAAAATAATGGTCATGCTAGTAAAATAATCACTGACACTAGTATTCATTGTGTCGTTGGGCGATTAGGTATCCCACACGAAGGGAGAATAAAATATAATATATAACAGAAATGAGAGAAGAATATACAGAAATTTCATTAAGTGAGTTATTCTGAATTATGTTATTAGTACCAACAAAACTCATAAATATTAACGATATAAATGCTTAATTTAACGTTTATATTGATGATGATGATGTTGATCTCTCCGACCGATTTCGGCCATGGCGACCACTTTAGACTCCTAATCAGATCGGCGCTGATGCGCCCGGAGATGGCTATTGTAGCCAATTTTGGCAGTAAACTCCCGTGCACAGAGTGGACACGTGAGTTTGCCATTTATATTATTTTTACATCAAATAGTAAAAAACCATCTCCAAAAATACATAAAGTATTCACAGTAGGCAACACAAATCAAATCATGCCTATATCCCTGGCAAGGTAGGCAGAGCGTACCGACCGTAAAATTACGTATGGTCGTTATCGCCACGTCTGACAAATATTTGAGGGCCGTTTCAGATAAGCCGTTTATCACTATAGTGACAGGTTGTCAGCCTGTCGCCTAAAATTGCAATACTAATAGTCGGCTTCTACGACACCCACGGGAAAGAAATGGGGTGATGCTATTCTATGCCGACATCACACGGCACCTATTCTAAGCCGACACGTGTGATGTCACAGTAGGCAAACACGGTGAATATAATAATACCTACTATTTTTATGTCCAGTCTTGTAGAAATATTTCCCACACAGATGTGTTCATGTACCTGCGAAGTTATTACATTATTCCTGCAGATATTATCCGAACAGATAAAAGAGCTACAAAGGCAGAAAGGGCAAATGTCGTGTTTGTAATCTGGCCGAGTGTATCAAAAGTTACTTTGTTTGCCAAGGCTAGTGTGAGAGATAGCTACGAGAAATACTTTATGGTGATAAAAAAATGTCCTAAATGAATAGTTTTTGGTCAGACGTGGTGTAGATGTAAAGTTTCATGGCTGTTTACTCTCTACCTACCCCGCAAGGATGTGTTTACGTTTATTGCAAAAATACATGGCGAATTGACATGCTCAAGGTATTGACTGTCCCAACGGCGTAGCGGATAGTACACCTGCCTTCTACGCCGAGGTTTGTGGGTTCGATCCCCACCGGACACAAATATTTGTTAAGTCAATTTTCAAATATTTGTGTCGAGTCTGGGTGTTTCCTATGTATAATATTTATTTACAAAAAAGAAGAAGCATATAAGTATTAGTATCAACTATCTAGTTCCTATAGTATAAGCTTTAAGGAAGGATGCCCGCGCGCTCGATCGTGCTAGACGTGTTTGTTTGAGCTCCGATAAAAAATATTTCAAATCGCTGATAATTTTAAGAGTTTGCTGTTAAAGATTGTTTTGTAGTATAGACCGTGAAAAAACCTAACAAGTGCATCAAATATCTCAGTGCCAGGGACGCACGTTTTGGAATAATAACGAAAACAAAATAACCATTCCAACGGATATACAACAAAGAAATCGCAATCGGACAAATAGCCGTGAGTCAAGTCGATCGGAAATCACCGAAGAGGACCCGAAGTGCCGAACGAAACAGGTCAGTGAGCGCTAGCTTATGAAGGTCATCCCCCCACGACGACGCTACACCGCTACGGTCTACGATTGGCACTAAGTGATGATCTTTTTCACTGCTACGGCTACGGACAGCTTGGTGTGGCGGTCTCGCAGGCGGATTCTCATCCACGAAGATAAGGATCGGATCTATCCTAAGAGAGACTTACTAGTTATTATTACTTTTTTTTTTTTTTTTTTTGTCTTCTCTAAGATAATTTTATTATAATTATGAATATTTTTAATAACTCTTGTCATAAGTGTGGAAAAAAGCTCAAGAGAAGTAATTATCTTACTTGTTGCACGTGTATAAAGTCTTATGATCTTGAGTGTGCAGATGTAAGCAAAAAACGCTATGATCTCATGCGCAATTATGACACAAGTAAAGATAAACGTTTAACTTGGAAATGCAAGCCATGTCACACGAAACAGTATCAGGCATCTAACTCAAGACAGGGCCGTAATACTACCCCTATACTGAAAAATGCTACTAAATCTATACCAAACCTTCAATCAAACAATAAACAAATGCTGGAGCCAAACAGGCTAGATCAGGAACCAGATTTAAGTGAACTTCAGGGCACGAGTAGCCCACTATCGCATACGAGTATCGAGAACCAGACATCAGAGGCCACCGAGGACTTGAATCAACAGATGCACAGTAATATCCCTACTCATAACTCTTTCGATTCATTACCAATTGAAGACGGCGAGGAATCTCTATTGGCGAACATTATTAACAGAAGTTGCCCTGAGATTGGCAGAAATGAAGATACCTTGATATTAAATGAAAAAATACAACTATTACAAGAAAAATTATTGAATGCTGACAGGATTATAGAAAGATACCTAATCGAGAATGATCAATTAAAAAAGATATTAGCGAAATATGAGGCGAGAATCGATACTTTGTCGCAACTTTGTACATCACCATCGAAAAACAAAGCAAATTCCAGCACAAAGAGAATGAACACTGGAAAAACACTAGACTTTAGTGATATTGAACTCATAAGACGAAACCTGACTGGTCAACTGACGTGTGAGTCACCTAAAGTGAACCCTTCTCCAGACTCCAAGAATGCCGCACCTATTGATAGGCAACTCCAGGCCATCAGTGAAAAAATAAGTGCTCTACACAATCAACTCAGTTTAACTTTGAGGGATCTACAATGCTTAACATCCAAGGCCAGACCCAATTGCGAAAATGATGAAAGTTATCCACACTTGGAAATATCAAGCTCGGAATCAGAACTGAATACCATGGCGCCGGAATCTCCTACTAAAGAAAGCTACGTATCTTTCCCTGGACACTTATCACAAACTAAGAGAAAGCTGTATATAATCAGCAGTAATAACAATAACAACGTTCTTGAGACCGCGGAGAATACCATTACCCTTGATGAACTAGAGATTTGTCACTACATCAAACCTGGCGCTGGTGTTCTTGAGCTTGTCAACAGCTTGGAGAACAAATTGTTAAACTTTACGTACAATGACTTTTGTGTAATACTTATTGGGGAAGCAGATTTTAAAAAGACCTTTAATTACTCTGATATTGTTGAAAATTTAAGATCCACACTAATTAAAGTCCAACATACAAACATCATCATTACCTCTCCTACTTTCAAATGCTCAAATTATGCGAACATGTTTAATTATCGAATTGAAAGATTTAATAATATTCTGTCTTATGATAATTCTATTCATGAATACGCATACATCATTGATACTAATAGGAATTTAGTGTACTCTGCCAAGATGTTTTCTGAGGCTGAGGGCTCCATAAACAACAGGGGTATGAATGTAATTTTCCGTGACATTTCAAAATTAATACGTGACATCTTAAATTTCAATCAAAATTATGAATTTGTAAATACCTATCAACCTAAAACTGACACTAATAGCAATAATAAGAACGGGCGAGAAAGGGTCGGAAGACCACTATAGCGGGTGACAGGAAGAAATCCAGGTGGTGTCGGGAAAAGGGTAGCTACCCGCCTGGCCGGGTGTTGTGGCCAGGGGACCGACGGGTCCACCTGGATTGGATTGGAAGTTGTATATATGCGCTGCGCGGTGAACACTTCGATACCGCGTTTCAGGCCCATTGTTCTGTCACGTGGCGCCATCTCTCCGATATGTTGAGAACTCCTGTTGCGTCTTGTATGCATGTGAACCACTTGAGTGAGCTTCATGTTGTAGCCACCAGAGGTCGCTACAGTACTCCCCCTCAAGACCGGAGGTCGATACCGTAAGCGAGCGTAGTGGGGCTGATGACGTCATTGTAGCGTGATGATGCAGTCTGGCTTGGCGAGGCAGTGTAGGTTCCAAATGTCCACGGTGAGTCGGGATGAGGATGGAAGACCAGTGAAGCTGCCGGTTCTGGTTCCAATGTCCACGGTGAGTCGGGATGATGAGGAAGACCAGTGAAGCCGCCTGTGCTGTGACTGTGGTAGTTTGCTGATGACGTAGAAGATAGCTCCGTGCTGTAGTGGTTGATGCATGGTTGAAGGCTGCGAAGTCCATGGTAGGGGTCACCAATATGGCGGGTGGTAGGAAGTATCCAGGTGGTGTCGGGAAAAGGGTAGCTACCCGCCTGGCCGGGTGTTGTGGCCAGGGGACCGACGGGTCCACCTGGATTGGATTGGAAGTTGTATATATGCGCTGCGCGGTGAACACTTCGATACCGCGTTTCAGGCCCATTGTTCTGTCACGTGGCGCCATCTCTCCGATATGTTGAGAACTCCTGTTGCGTCTTGTATGCATGTGAACCACTTGAGTGAGCTTCATGTTGTAGCCACCAGAGGTCGCTACACCACGTTGCTCAAATAAGAATAATAATAATTTATCGAATGATGATACCTTTTTTCGTGACTAACTTTAAAACTAATATAAATCTTATACATCAAAATATTCAAGGTGCCATAAGTAAGATTGATTTGATTGAATTTGCTTTATCTGAAATGAGATGTAAAGTCGGCCAAATGGACATAATCTGTCTCACCGAGACTTTTATCAGAAAGGGTTGTGAAAATAATTTTGTTTTAAAAAGCTACCATATGGCAGCTTTTTTCTCTCGTTCCCATCAACGTCGTGGAGGTGCATGTATTCTCGTGAATAATAAGTATAATTCTAAATCCGTAACTCTCAAACCAGATCCTGTATTGTCAAAATTCGAATATTGTTTATGTGAGGTCCTATGTCTCGATCTTATTGTGGTATGCCTATATAGAGTCCCTATAACCGACACGTATGCAAGAGATGTAACTTTTTTCCTGGAGAAACTAGAAGAGCTACTGCAAAATTTGTCTAAAAAATACAGTAAAAAGAATATAATACTATGTGGTGATTTCAACATTAATCTTATTAAAAACGATAAATATGTAGCTCGACTACTGTCTCTATTTGTAAATCATAATATACGACATCATATACAAAAACCTACCAGAAATCAGTCTTGTATTGATTTGATTGCCAGTAACTTGTCAGAGGTACAGTCGGGAATCCATTATCTTGCCCTTTCTGATCATGAAACTGCCCAAACCATTACTTTCAAGATTAATCTAAATCCTAGTGCCAAAAATAAAATAACTTCATGGTTTGAAAGAAGACGTGATTTAAGCGATGAAAATGTGGAAAAGTTTGTTCATGCCGTGTCGGCTCTATCTTTTAGCGAAGTGTTAAATAGCTCGAACACAAATAATTCTTTTAACACTTTTCATGACATGATAATGCTATTTTATAATCTTTGTTTTCCCATCTTGCGGGTTAAGATTTCAAACAAACCTTTGAAAAACAGATGGCTTACTAAATATATGAAGCGATGTTGTGTCAATAAAAGGCGTTTGTACCTCACTTACAGGTGCTCGAAGACCAATAAAAAAGAACACAAAAGTACATACCTGCGTTACTCTAGAATACTTAAAAAATGTATTAATCGAACACAAGCATTGGATAACAATAGATATATATCCAGATCTAAAAACAAATGCTTAGCCTCCTGGGAAGTAATTAATAAAAATGTAAATCCTAAACCAAAATATGCTGACATAGAATCAATAAATGATGGCAATAAAATTGTAACGGAACCTGTAAAAATTGCTGAGTCTTTTAATAATTATTTTGTCGACATAAATAAAACAAATGTAGATCATAAAAGTGATAAAACAATACCCCTAATAATAAATAATAGTAAATCTATGTTCCTTATGCCCACTAATCATCAAGAGATACATAAAATCATAATGGGACTTAAAAATACAAACGACTACGACTGGGTATGATGATCTCAACATACGTATTCTAAAGAAATGTGCTAAGAGTATATCATACCCGTTAGCACACATTGTCAATCTCTCTTTTATTGAAGGAACATTTCCTGAACGCCTTAAATGTTCCATTGTCAAGCCTATATTCAAAAAGGGGGACAAACGGATTATAGGTAACTACAGGCCTATCACTCTTCCTCCTGTACTATCAAAAATTTTTGAGAAACTAGTACATAATAGAACTGTTAACTTTATTTCAGCTTGTAATATCCTAACACCCCATCAATACGGCTTTAGAAAAAACAGCTCTACATCACTGGCTTGTTTTGATCTTGTTAAGAATGTTACTGAAAGCCTTGACAAAGGCATTCGCCCTGTTTCTATTTTTCTTGACTTAAGTAAGGCTTTTGACTGCGTATCCCATAAAATACTTATTTGCAAACTAAATAGTTATGGCATAAGAGGAAAAGTCCTTGACTGGTTTGTCAGTTATCTAAGCAATAGGAAACAATGTACCGAAATTAACAAAATAATTGAGAAACAAAAACAAAATATAAGATCTTCGTATCGACAAAATAATTGGGGCGTCCCACAGGGTAGCATATTAGGTCCTCTACTATTTAACCTATACATTAATGACTTGCCCAAAGCTACCAGTCATGACTGTATTTTATTTGCGGATGATTGCACGATTATACTTAAAGACAGACCGAAAAATAAAATGATTTTAGAACAAACCATTAATAACACATTGTCTACTCTAGCAGACTGGCTAAAACTAAATAATCTAAGTATGAATATCACAAAAACAAAAGCAATAGAATTCCAAACATACAATAGTAAATCTCTTGATCTTGATATTTGCCACATAAATGACAAAATAGAACTTGTACCAGATGCTGTGTTTTTGGGTATCACTCTGGATAAATTTTGCAATTGGAAATCCCATGTTCAGAAAACATGTACCAAGTTGGATAGATTTGTATACGTGCTCAATCGTTTACGTCAAATAGCTTCTACGGAAACGGCATTTTTAGCTTATCACGGCTATGTCTCATCCGTTTTAAGATATGGTATCATCCTCTGGGGCAATTCAGTAGATTCGGAGAAAGTATTCATTGCTCAGAAAAAATGTCTAAAAGCCGCATGCGGAGCGAGTTTCCTCGATACTTGTGTACCTTTATTCAAGAGACATAACATACTTCCTTTTCCGAGCCTGTATATCTATGAGGTGTGCGTATTTGTAAAAAAACATCCTCAATTTTTCAAAAAGAAGTCCGACGTTCGCATTAGGAATGGTAGATATGAAAATAGGCTAATAATTCCTTCACAGACTCTAGCGGTACATAGTAAAAATTCTTATTGCATGTCTGTGAGGGTTTATAACCATTTACCAGACAGTTTCAAAGACAAGAGTTTGAGTCTTTTTAAAAAATGCGTCCATAACCTCTTGATAAAAAAGGTCTATTATTCTGTTGGGGCCTTCCTTAGTGATAGAAATTTAAATAATTAACATTTTATAATATTAATATGACATAATGTAACTCTAATTTTAATTTCTGTTTAATAGTACATTTTATAATAATAATATGACATTTTGTAATTTAATATAATTTCTGTTTAATAACTTTTAAACTAAATCGATAATATTTGTACGTCGTTTTATGTAACGATAGAATAAGCTGGACTCCACTCATATAATATCTGTTTTTATGTACCTTATTCTGACAAATAAATTATTATTATTATTATTATTTGCAAAAGTTTTTCTTTTACTCGACGTAAGGTCGGTGCTTGAGATGCAGGTACGGGCTTAAGCCAAGTATCCTGAATCAAATGTGTTTGTGTTTTGTGAGCTGTGTGTGTGTCGTAGTGTACGATTAGTGGCTTGTGATGTGTGGTTGTGAATGTTATTTGTAAGGTTGTTTGAATGTATATCTTGATTATTTTGAAGTGTCAGTGATGTAGGGTTTAAAAATCTGCGGACTATAGAGCAGGTGTCTAGGACTATGGATTTTTGCAGTGGTATATAGGTGTTTTTATTTAGTTCGAGTAGTTTAAGTGCGGTATGAAGAGTTTTTGGTATAACTCCGGTTGACGAAATGATGATAGGGATAATTTTGACGGTTTCTTGATGCCACATCTGCTTAATTTCGTCTGCTAGTGGGATATACTTTTGAATTTTTTCGGTGTGTTTCTGTTTCAGGTTATGGGTGTTAGGAACTGCAATGTCTATTAGGTAGGTTGTTTTGGATGCCTTACATGTGAGTGTGATGTCCGGTCTATTGCTGAGGATTGTGCGGTCGGTAACGATGTCCCTATTCCAATACAGTTTTGCTGTGTTATTTTCTAGTACACTTTTAGGTGTATATTTGTAATATGGAGTGTGTGTGTCGAGAAGTTTGTATTTGTGTGCAAGGAGCTGATGAATGTGTTTGGCAACATTGTCGTGACGGTGGGTATATTCTTTAGTGGCTAAAGCACTACATCCGCCTGTAATGTGATCGATTGTTTCGGTTGTTTGGTGGCATAGTCTACATTTGTCGGTATGTATAGATTCTTTCAAAATATATTTCGAATAATTTCGGGTTTTAATTGTTTGATCCTGTATTGCAACTAGGAAGCCTTCAGTCTCACCGAATATGTTGCCTTTTGTGAGCCATGTACATGATGCGTTTTTGTCAACATGGTCTTGTTCTAGCTGGTGTGGGTATTTCCCATGTAATGCTTTTCCCTTCCAGGTCTCTATTTTTGTAGTATCTTTAATAATTTTGAGTTTAGGGTCAAATTGGCTGTTGTTTAGCTGTAAGGGAGTTCCAGATTGTTGTATATTTACTATTGCTTTATGGAGAGGGCTATCGTTTGCTTTGGTCAGGAAGTAGGCACGTAGGTTGTCAATTTGTGAGTAGTGTAAGTTTTTAATGTCGATGAAGCCACGGCCACCTAGTTTACGTTTGAGTGTGAATCTCTGTACTGCTGAGTGTATGTGGTGAATGTTGTGCTTATTGCATGCAGTTCTTGCGTTGGTGTTTAGTGTTTCTAGTTCGGTATCAGACCACTTAATAATTCCAAAGGAATATGTTAAAATTGGGACAGCATAAGTGTTAATTGCTTTTGTTTTATTTCTTGCAGAGAGCTGAGTTTTTAAAATTTGATTGAGTCTTTGCTTGTACTTAGTTTTAAGGTTATTTTTTATTTCGGTGTGATTTATGGCTGTAGTTTGTAGATAACCAAGGTATTTGTAAGACTCTTTTGGCTCCATGTTATTTATTGTACCATCTTGATTTTCTAGTTGAAATGAGTGTGTTTCTTTGTGCTGTCCCTTAATGATACTATTGATTCTACATTTATCTGTCCCAAACGTCATTTTAATATCACTGCTAAATTTTTCTGCAAGTTGAAGGAGCTGATCCAGTTGTTGTCGATTGGATGCATATAGTTTTATGTCATCCATGTAAAGTAGATGTGTAATTCTGATGTTGTTATCACGGTCTATTGTGTATCCGCAGTCAGTTCTGTTCAAGATCCTGGACAGAGGATTGAGTGCCAGGCAAAACCAAAGTGGACTAAGGGAGTCTCCTTGGAAGATGCCACGCAGTATTTTTATAGGTGGGGTGGATAACGTATTTGTGTTTGTTCGTAGTGTCAGTTTTGTGGTCCAGTTTTTCATTGCGTGCTGTAGGAATTTTACTAATTTAGTATCAACTTTGTAAATCTTTAGAATATGGATAAGCCATGAGTGTGGGACGCTGTCAAAAGCCTTTTGGTAGTCTATGTAAGAATAAAAAAGATTTCTGTGTTTCTGTTTAACCTGGTTATGAATTTCAGTATCGATGACTAACTGTTCTTTGCACCCTCTAGAGCCTTTACTGCAGCCTTTTTGTTCTTCGGGAATTATTTTGTTTTGAGTTATGTGTGTGTTTAGTTTGTATGATATTATGGATGTTAGTAGTTTATAGATGGTAGGGAGGCATGTAATCGGTCGGTACTTAGTTGGGTCTGTTGTGTTGTTGTCTTTAGGTTTTAAATATGTAATACCTTGTGTGAAAAAAGGTGGCATGTCTTCTGGATTTTGTATTAGATGATTAAGTGCGTTCGCGATGTGCTCGTGTAAGGCTGTGAAATACTTGATCCAGTAGTTTTGAATTTTGTCAGAGCCAGGGGCTTTCCAGTTTAGGGTTTTCTTTATAGCTTGAGTAACATCTTCTTTAACTATTGTTAGTTCTGGCATTGTTTCAATGTTATCAGTTTCTTGCTCTTCTATATTGCTCCATGATGAGTGCGAATTGTGTTGGACTGGTTTTGACCAAAGGTTTTCCCAATCCTGCTGGACATCGCCTATATTTGGAGGATGCGTAATTTGTGTTTGTTTTGTACTAAGATTTTGATAAAATATTTTTTGGTTAGTGTTAAAGAGTTGATTATCTTTTCTCCTTTGGTTGCTTATTTTTAATCGGCGTAGTCTTTTTGAGGTGGCTTGAAGTTTTTGTTTATTTTGATCTAATCTGTTAATGATTTCGTCTCTATTACTGTTGTTAGGATTTATTTTCATTTGATTTTTTTTTGTTAACTTTCCATTTAAATATTGAGTGAGTTGTCCTATTTCTTTACGTAGTTTTGTTATCCTGTTTTCTATCCGTCTTTCCCAGTGTGGTTTCTTTTGCTCTTCTGTTTTTCTAGTAGTGTTGATAGGTTGTTTTTGTGGTTTACTATGTATTGACGTTACAGTAATAGCTGCGCAGTATAGAATCTCGTGTATTTCTTGTATGTTGGTTGTTTGTTCATTTTGTACGTAGGTTTCAAGTATTTCGTTTAAAGTATTGATTGTTTTTACTATTTTACGTGTAGTCTGAATTTTAGGAATGATTGGTCTTAAAATTGGGTCCGTACCTGTGTATTTAACGATCATTTCTTTAAACGTGTGTTCTATTTTACGGTAATCAATCGGGTCTATTACGGTTTCAACTTCGGTATCTTGTGTTTGAATATGTTCACTTATCCCTAGGGGGTTTGTTGAATTTAATGATGAGGTGTTAGTTTGTTGTGTGGATGTCAATTGAGTGTGTAGAGTGGATGTTGTAATGCAATCATCTGTGGGTATTTGTGAATTGTTGGTCGCTTGTGTATTTGGGAGTAGTTCTGATTCTGCGTTCTGGTTGATATAGTTCTGTTCACTTGCATTGTTTGTAGTTATCGGGTTTGTTAGCGCAACTGATTGTTTAATTCGTTCTCTATCTGGTCCTGCTATTCTATTATTCCTGTGTATGACTCGAATCTGATCTGCTAGTCTTTGCTCTGATATATGATTCAGTTCTGGAAAAACTTCGATAAATTTTTGGTGTAGCAGAGGTCGCCACGCGGTTAGGTCTGTTTCACAAAGAGTGACGATGTAGTAGCAACGGAGGAGTTCAGTATTAATTTCATGACTCCATCTCATCCGTTGTCTACTTTTGCCAGCAAGGGTGGTTGCAGGCAGCATGTCCTGCAAAACACTTCTTACTGGTGTGTTAGTGATGGTGAATGGTGATTGTGTGTTTGCTACGCAATTAGATGAATTATTCTGCGATGTGCGCGTAGGATTGGTGATGTCAGATGTGGGCGCGGGAGAAGTAGCGTACGCTTCCCTTGCAACAGCGTCTGACATGGGTGATGTGGTGGTAGATGATGGTGTTGGTTGATGATATATGAATGGTGATGGTGATGAGCTGGGTGTCTGAAAAAGGCTTGAAGATGATGTATTAGGTGATGGTGTATGTGTGTTATTTTGTGTAGTGAGTGTATTGTAGTTTTCTGCAACAGTACTAGCCTGGGCAGTATTAGGCGATATGTTGCCCCCCTCAGATACGATGGGGCTGCCTGAACCCGAAGGAGCAGGGTGGGACTCTCTCACCCGTGGGCGAGTACCCACCTGAGGAATAACTCTATTTCTGAGTCTCATATCGCTTTGTGTTAACTAGCGCACCGTTGGTCACTGGTGAGTCATGAGCTAAGGGCTGCCAGTGTCCGCCCCCCACGTGGCAACAGATGTTCGTGCCGGACGTGATGTTAGATTTGTAGGGGGCTTATTATTATTATTTTTCTGTAGTTTGTTCTACTTATCTCGACATTACGAGCATGTCGGTATTTACAGAACCAAGTACGGGCTATGCCAAGTGACTTGGTTCTGATGCTACATTGTCTTCGGTCTTATTATTATTATTTTCTTGTAGTTGAATCTACTTATCTCGACATGAAGAATATGTTATTATTATTTTTCTGTAGTTTGTTCTACTTATCTCGACATTACGAGCATTATTATTATTATTATTATTTTGGGGCTAGATGGCGCTGTGTGCATTGTCCAGGATATATATTATTATTATTGCTTTTCCAGGAAACGCTTTTGTGGCAGCCGCGCATTGGTAGCTTGCTACTGGAATTCTGCTCCTCGTATTTGCCTTACCTCGTTCTCTGTCGGGGTCGGCTACCTAACCTAGGGGACTTGACGTGGAACCAAGTTTTTACACAGAGCGACTGCTATTTAGTTAATGATGTCATACCAGATGTCGTTGCGTTAGGTTGAAATTTTGACATTTTGAGTTATACTCAAGATAAAACCATCTAACCTCTGCAAGGCTATCATGGCCCGAATACTATGCTAAGTCACATTCAAATATTATCTGAATTCTTCATTTGAATGCGGGTTTCATCCCGGTGTTTTTCCTTTGGGTTGCAGAGGTTAGATGACAGTCGCTCTATGTAAAACTTGGTGCCACGTCAAATTAGGTTAGGTAGACCCCGACAGATAACGGGAAAAAGCAAGGAGAATAATGATGATCATTAAAAACAACACACAAAAAAGAGAAACAATCTTTTTGACTTGATCTTTGGCAAATACCTATATTTTTTAGACATAATATCATTATATTTTTTGAACCGATGATGTGTTGGTGTTTCTTACCAAGTAACCTATATGGCGACGTTACGATCCATAAATTGTGATACGAAGCTAAGCAATCTCTTAAACAAGTTTATGATTCCAGAAAAAAATATTATGAGCCTCGGAAAAAATATTGACGAGGTCTATCAGACTGTAGTAAAGCCTAAACAGGCACTTAGGGTTTAGTGTAAGGAACCCAATTTTGATTTTATAGCTTGATTAGAAGCATAAAAAGTAACCAGAATTTTGGTTACATAGTAACTCTTAGGCGGATCGCATACTTGACGCACGACGGAGCGCTAAATCGCAGCGGTCTGTCAGATCCATACTAAAACCGCACTCGACGGACGACACTGCGATAGCGCTGCGTCAACAGCGGTTGATCGGGAGTGAGGTTTCTAGTATGGATGTGACAGACCGCTGTGATATAATCGGAGGCCAAGACTCACTTTGGGTCGTCGAGCCGGCGAAGTAAGTTATTAACTTTTGAACATGCTGCTTTCAAATCCGTCCAGTAAAAATCATTCAAACGCTTGTATTGACTACCAATATTGTGATGTGTTATTATAATTACCGTATGATGCCGGCTTAGAATAGCATCAACCCAAATTTTTTCCGTGGGTGTCGTAAAAGCCGACTAAGGAACTCGGGGGTCGTGTATCTCAGTTTAAGGTGACAACCTGTCTCTATAGTGATACACGGCTTATCTGAAACGACCTTCAAACATTTGTCAGACGTGGCGATCGCGACTGTAATATTACGGTCGTTAACGCTCTGCCTACCCCACCAGGGATAAAGGCGTATTTGTGTGTATATTATAATATCATCTTACAATCACAACGTTTTAATGATGCGTTTTTCGACTCAAGGCCGCCATTACAACTTTTCCTTACGACCCCATAAATCATAATCGTATCTCTTCGAAACTGCGCATTAATTGATAATGAAAAGTAGGTACTATTTATGAAACACACTATGAATGAAATACAATGCTCTAACTAAAAAAAGTTTCGTGTTGTCGTATATGGGCCAAGGGTAGTCAGGCATCATGATTCATCCGCATTAAAGTACGTCATAAAGATAAGAAGTGTACCACGTTTCAGAATTGAGTTCAGCATCTATCAACGGAACTACCGATTGCTGTGTTCTGGAAAAAAAAGAATCGCGAGTGCTGCCGAACTATTTCGCTAAATACAGGATGTAAAAAAATTGCTGCAAATATTTTAAGAGATGAACCAGCCTATGAAACTGAACTTTCCCTAAGAAACATAGGCTGACGTATGAAAAAAAAATTCGACCTCCTATACAAAGTTACCGACCTACTAAGTCAATTTGTATGGGTGATCCAAAAAAATTCTCATATTTCGACCTATGTTCCTTGGGGAAAGTTTTTCAGTTTCATGAGCTGATTCACCCCTTAAAATATTTGCAGCTAATATCTTTACACCCTGTATATATTTCTCCCGGGAATAGAACCTGGGGCCTTTGGCTCTTAAGATGAATGCTCAGAACACTAGACCATGGAACCATCCCTAAAGATAAGAAGAATTCCACCGCGTCTCAGAATCTAGAACAGCATCAATCAAGAGAAATGCTGGCTTTAGCTGTGTTTTGGCTAACAAATGATCTTTATTGCTGTATTCTGTGTAGAAAATAGGCCTTAGTGAGATATAAGAAGGGTTTTAACAGAAGACGTACATAATACATATTTTTTTCAAACTTTAAAAATCAATTTTGAAGTGGTCAAAAGCAATGAAATTGAAAAGGGTGTAACAAATAGCTTATTTTTCTTGTTTTGTATGAGATCATGAGCCATCTAGCGACCCGATGAACCTTGGCATTAGACTTTTGTATGGCAGGTTAACCATACTACGAAAACTCTACGTTGTTGTTATAAACTGTAGACATCTGCTACGGCGTAGCTCTCGAAGCACATATCTGGCTACGATGTAGAGCAAAATGCGTGTGGCATTTTGCATACTAAATAAGGTTTAGGTGATAAAACTTTGAAAGTGAGGTACAAAGTAGGCTGTTCGCACATTTGACGCACGACGGAGCGCAAAACTATCGCATCGGTCTGTCAGAGCCATACTAGAAATGCTAAAACCGCACTCGACGGACGACGTTGCGATAGCGCTGCGCCGGCAGCGGTTGAGCGGTTTTAATATGGGGATTGACATTTCTAGTATGGATCTGACAGATCGCAGCGATGTTTTAGCACTCCGTCGTGCGTCAAGTGTGCGATCCGCCTTAAAAGTGTAGGTGATAAAAATATAGAAGATACAAAGTAGGTAGTAATAAATTGTGACTTACCTAATCTTAAAATTTTAGTAAAGAACACTTGGTATATGGTGGCACTCGTTGTTTTTCTATAACGTAACCTGAAACAAAGAAAATACAATTATTGGACAGAATATAACGACTCCTTTTACCTACTACTTATTCTAATAATACTAATACTACTACTTTAACAGCCTTATATTATATAAGGTGTAAAAAAAAAAAACTCGCCTTCTGCCTAAACCAGAATGATGAATGACTTTCAGTTCGTAGGTACCTGAGTTCCGGACATTTTGAAAGTCATTGAATTTCAAGGCTACAAAAACTCAAATCATATACAGGGTGTAAAAAAAATTTTTAAGGGGTGAATCAGCCCGTGATACTCAACAACTTTCCCCAAGAAACATAAGTAGAAGTATGAAAAAAAAATTTGGACCTCCCATATAAGTTGACTCGCTCGGCTGCTGCATTTTGTATGGGAGGACAAAGATTTTTTTTCATATTTCCACCTATGTTACTTGGGGAAAGTGGTTCAGTTTCATTGGCTGGTTCACCCCTTAAAATATTTGAAGCTAATTTTTTTACATCCTGTATATGATTTGAGTTTTTGTAGCCTTGAAATTCAATGACTTTCAAAATGTCCGGAACTCAGGTACCTACGAACTGAAAGTCATTCATCATTCTGGTTTAGGCAGAAGTCGAGTTTTAAAGGGAAACTGATTTAACTTCAGAAAATTAATTTTGATTTATTACTGTTTGCACAAGTAACATTAAATAGATTCAGACACAAGTTTTACAATCGAAAATATTTTTTTTTTAAACTCGGTTTTATATCAATATACTATAATTATTTATACTATAACTATAATTACATGCTACTTTTTTCACTAATAAAAGGAATAAAAATATTAGCTGCAATATTTTAAAGGGTGAATCAGTCCTTGAAACTGAACAACTTTCCCGAAGAAACATAGGTGTAAATAAAATAATTTTTTTTTGGACGTCCCATACAACTTGACTTGGTCGGTCAGTAATTTTGTATGGGAGTTCCAAATTGTTTTTTCATACTTCGACTTATGCTCCTTGGGGAAAGTTCTCCAGTTTCACGGGCTGATTCACCCCTTACAATACTTGCAGCTAATTTTTTACACCCTATATGCTAATAAACTGAAGTTTAACCTTTTTTTTTGGGAAGGTCCTAAATGTATGTATGGAATCTCATTGTTGTCGTGTCTGCGTGCCACTGCCAACCTGACGACTGAAACGAGTCGATTTTGGTATTCCTTTTTTGAAATAATGCCGTAATTTACGAGCAAAAGGAAGAAAAATGATTTGTCGGCATGATCCGATTGTCTGATGGATTGAAAAATGTGATCTCATGTTCCTAGGAACAGATTCACAAAAGTCGGCTTTTGGCGATTACACACACACACACACACACATATATCACGCCTTTATTCCTTGCGGGGTAGGCAGAGCGTTAACGGCCGTAAGAATACGGTCGCTATCGCCACGTCTGACATTTTTGAGGATTGTTTTCTAAGGTTGTTCCAGAAAACATGTGTATCACTATAGTGACGGGTTGTCAGCCTGTCGCCTAAAAATTGTAATACACCAATACCCTCGAGTCCCTTAGTCGCCTCTTACGACACCCGCGGGAAGGATGTGGGGTGATGCTATTCTAAGCCGGCATCACACGGCAATGCTATTCTAAGCCGGCATCACACGGCAATGCTATTCTAAGCCGGCATCACACGGCAATGCTATTCTAAGCCGGCATCACACGGCAATGCTATTCTAAGCCGGCATCACACGGCAATGCTATTCTAAGCCGGCATCACACGGCAATGCTATTCTAAGCCGGCATCACACGGCAATGCTATTCTAAGCCGGCATCACATGGCAAGGCTATTCTAAGCCGGCATCACACGGCAATGCTATTCTAAGCCGGCATCACACGGCAAGGCTATTCTAAGCCGGCATCACACGGCAAGGCTATTCTAAGCCGGCATCACACGGCAAGGCTATTCTAAGCCGGCATCACACGGCAAGGCTATTCTAAGCCGGCATCACACGGCAATGCTGTTCTAAGCCGGCATCACACGGCAATGCTATTCTAAGCCGGCATCACACGGCAAGGCTATTCTAAGCCGGCATCACACGGCAAGGCTATTCTAAGCCGGCATCACACGGCAAGGCTATTCTAAGCCGGCATCACACGGCAAGGCTATTCTAAGCCGGCATCACACGGCAAGGCTTTGGGCGATTAGGTTTTCAGAAGTGCAGAAAGTCGGTATACTGCAACTAAATTCTATACCACAACCAATGTCCTACATGGATGACTTTAGGTAGTGTCCAGAGCGATTAGCTAGTGTGTGCACGCATGTGATTAACTCTGCCAGTGAGGAGGCCTACGTGACCTTAAGCGTTTAGACTGACCAATCTACTTGCTTACTTTCTTGCGGTCTTGAAAACAGATAGATTTTTCACTAACTCCTTTTGAGGGAAAGAAATGGAACGATCTTGCTGTTTCAGTCTGATCCGTTCTTCCTAAAACAACTCCTAAGCCCAGTGTCGGCCCTGGGGCGTGTTTTTGGCTGGTTGTTTGAACAATCATATTATTACTTTCGGGTAAGTGCTCGCTCCGACCATAAACTAAAATTACACAACTTATAAATTGGGCCAATTTTCTGTTCTACGATCTACTCGTAGGACATTCACAAACGCAGAAAGCAGCGCTAAAATAACGCTGCAAACCGTATGCGTCTGTCAAATTCATATAAGAAACATCAGCCCCATACTCAAAACAGCTCTTGACGCAGGTCCAACGTACAGCGCTAAGCTACTCGTAGTGATCACTGGTTTTAGTATGGGGAATGGCGTTTCTAGTATGGATCTGACAGACGCATGCGTTGTGTATAAAGTGTGGTAACGGCTGTTTATGTTTCGCCCACTGCCACTTGAACCTATCTGATCAAAATTAATAATTCAACGAATGTTGATTCCGATGCCAATATAAACGAGGCATAAATGACTACCAAGCGTAAATAGTTGATATTGATTCCTCTGTGTGTGTAACTTATGCATACGCTGGTAGTAACATGGATATACGGGTGGTTTTAGTTGTTATTTCAACAAATAAAAAAACTGTCTGTAAAGCCAGTTTGACCGTGACAACGGCATATGAAAATACTAATCAAATAGTTGCATTTTTCATGGAACGCCTCAAAGGTAACGCTTTGTTTATACACTGCTTTCTAGTAAGGCGCAGTCTCTTTATTAGTGATGTTATTTTAATGTGATCTCTCTCTTTTTCGTGTGGGACACCGAGGCGTCGAACGACCCAGTGAACCCTAGTGCCAGAATTTTTCAACCGCCTTCTATAAATAGCAGGCTTCTGACATGGTTGTGTAACGACCGTCGTCTAAGTAATCATAGACAGCAACCGGGACCTACGGCCATCCAAAACACAAAACATTCTTACGGCCAATCGAGTGGTTCAGCCCACAATGTCCTTACCAGACTGGATACCAGAATTTGCTATTCACAAAGTGATAAATATAAACTTTTGTGAGTGACCGACCGAAAATAGAACCCGGACCTTCTGCGTCAAAGGCAGTCGCACTACCACTGCGCCACATCGGTAAACTGATGTGACGAACTAAAGCAGAATATTCTATTTTAAAAACTTTACATATCCACTGTGTCAATTAAAAAAAATATATATATTTATCACTTCCGGGTGATTTTGTCCCTAATGTGTTTGTAATAACGTCCAGTAATACTTGTGATTGGAACAGAAGGGTGTGATGATTGATTGCATAACGTTTGTAGGTTGGGTCAAACATACCTACCTACAGTTTATTATATACCAACATACATACATATATCACGCCTTTGTCCCTTGCGGGATAGGCAGAGCGTTAACGGCCATAAAATACGGCCACTATTACCACGTTCCGGCCACTATTCGTGTATCACTCTAGTGACAAGTTGTCAGCTTGTCGCCTAAAATTTGTATAATACCCTCGAGTCCCTTAGTCGCCTCTTACGACACCCACGGGAAAGAAATGGGGTAATGCTATTCTAGGGCGGCATCACACGGCATATATAACATATATATATATATACCTGCTTTTGTAAAAATAAAAGAAATGTACTTTAAGGGTTTAAAAAACTAGATTTTGACTTTATTTGTAGAGATCGAGCCTAAAGATAGGAATTTGCACCACCTGATTGACAAATACCAAATTCCAAAAACACTTCCATGCTAAGTAAATAATTATAAAATTGACTGTCCGTGATGGTTCCGTGCTTCAGAGGCCACGTTAAGCCGTCGTTCCCAATTGCTGTCTATGATAACTTAGATAGCAGTCGCTACACCACCAGGACAGAGCCCTACTACTAGTAGCACATATCACGCTTTTATCCCTTGAGGGGTAGGCAGAGCGGTAACGGCTATAAAAATACGGTCGCTATCGCCACTTCTGACATTAGCTTACTAGTAGTAGGCGTTTGAAAAACGCTGACTTCAGGGTTTATCAGGTCGTTCGATTTCAAATAAAAAATTAAATTAGATTCCCATAGAATAGCAGAAGTACTTATATTTAACTAAACTGGAATACATGTGAGTAATAAAGACATCAGGACCGCTAACGCTAATTAATTTAGCCTGCGCGGCGTAAATCAGCTGGTCAGCCGCACTAACTTGTTTGTGTAATTGCTGGATGGAGTTTTCAGGGTTCCTCGGGTAAATGGTCACACGGTCAGGGACCCAAGTCTGCAATTTTTCGTCCATCGAAACTCGACTGTCATTGAATGACATTCTATATTATTTTTCTATATTATATATTCTGCTGATAAGTTTAAACTGTATTACACGTAGATATACAAATACAAAAAAAATAAATACAAAAATCTTTATTTTCCTCAAACAAAAAACATGAAACAAAGTCGACTGGAACCTTCTTGTAAGCTTATTGTTGCCTGTGTCAGAAGGTTCCATTATTCCTTCAATAATAAAAATTACCCTTACAGTTTGAGTTAAGGAGTTAATTTATAACGTTTAACTAATAGGTAGTAAACTTAACTAAAATTATAAAGGGACAAAAACAATAAATGGTTTATGTGTTGTGTTGTGCGAGCGTGTGTGTGTGTGTGTGTGTGTGTGTGTGTGTGTGTGTGTGTGTGTGTGTGTGTGTGTGTGAGTGTTTGTCTTGATTATATTATGCATTGTAGTAAAAGCTCAGTGTCATCATAAGATTTTTGTTGGAGCCATTTAGTCAACATTTTCTTACATTCTCTATATATCTTATCATATACATATATTTCTTTGTTTATTTTATTATAAAGTGCACTTGAGCGTGCTATATATTGATTTTGTGCGAAAACTGTTCTTGTTACCATAGTTTGAACAATTAGATATTTCCTCCTTTTTTTCAAAATTTCAGGGTCAAAAGGCATTGAGATGTGAACTTTCAATGTGGTTTGTAAAATATAAAGCTTTCTCACAGAGAGAAGTCCGCAAAGGCGATATAGACTCTCTGTGGAATATGTCTTTTTCTTAAAATACATTATTTTAATTAGGGCTCGTTGTGGTCGTTCTAGATTTAAAAATTCAGTTTTACATGCCCCACCCCAAACAGGAATGCAGTACAGTAAAACTGATTGTGCAAGAGAGACATATATATCCCTTAAAAAGTATTTTTTATCTGTGGGATCTTTATTTTTATTTTTAATACTAGGTCTAGGAACAGTGTATCTGAGCGTTTTGAATATATACAATAATTTTCTTAATCGTCCCATGACATGATCCAGGTGTGGATACCATGAAAGTCTTTGATCAACGAGAATACCTAGATGTTTAATTTTAGACACCTTTTCAATAAGAGGACAGTCACAGTTTAGATTCCGAGTATTACATTTATTTATCTTGATCTGTAGATCAGAGATTGGTTGGGAGTTGTTATATATGCTGAAGCATATATAATTTGTCTTGGACGTGTTAAGTGTAAGCAAATTATATTGCAACCAGTGAGCAACTTTAGCCATACCATATTCAGAGTACTGTTTTACAGCATCCCAAGACTGACCTTTGAAAATGATCGCTGTATCGTCAGCATACGCAATTTTAGCATTATCTATTTGCATGTCGCAAAGATCGTTTATGTAAACGAGAAACAAGGTGGGACCTAATACGCTACCCTGTGGTACGCCACAGGATACTTCTTCGCTCTCACTGACATATTTTTCAAGTTTGACTTTTTGCTTTCGATTTGTTAAGTAGTCTTTTAGCAGTGCCAGAGAAGTTCCTCTAATACCAATCATCTCCAGTTTATGTACAAGTATAGGGACAGAGACGGTGTCAAATGCCTTTTTTAGGCCAAGGAAGACTGCCAGGCATTTATATCGCTTGTCAAGTTGTTCACTCACCATTGAGGTCAATTGGGTTACTGCATCTTTGGTAGATTTTCCTTTTCTAAAGCCGTATTGGTTGCGTGAAAGTATATTGAACTTCTCTAAGGAACCAATCAACCTATTATTTATTAATTTTTCTAGTATCTTAGAGATCACTGGAAGAACTGAAATGGGTCTATAGTTATTGACGTCATCTCTGTCCCCGCCCTTGTACACTGGAGTAATAATCGATTGTTTTAGAGGTTCTGGGAAAACACCACTTGTGAAACAAAGATTCGCAAGATGTGTTATAATTGGAACTACTTCGAGACTTGCCATTTTGAGGAATTTACACGGAATATTGTCCCAGCCCGGTGCACTATCTGTTTTCAGATTCATTAAAATATCGACAGTCCCTACGTACAATGACGCAAGTGAAATTTTCAAATTTTACAGGAGAGCGTTTTACAGTTTCGAATGAGTATATTTCAAGTCATTTTATAGATAGAGCTTTGAAAATTTGAACATAGATGTATTTGGTCGTCATTTATTAGAATAACGGATAAAAAATTGAAAATAATAGTTATTTCTATAAAAATAAGCACATCCGTAGTTTTACGGCACAAAAAATTAAGCTGTAGAAAGCTTATGTGGTACTTAAAATTTTATGCGTTTAAATTTTAAGCCACCAAAAATCGTAACTGTCATTTAAGAGATTTTACGTTGGAGTTAGTGCACACGTATCATAATTATAAATAGGTTTTTACCTCGTATTTTACGTTTTACAAATGTATACGATTAGGAATTGTAAAAAGAAAAGTAACTTGTTGTTTGAGAACAGCTTTAACCTTCATAAAATCAACAGTATAGAGAATATTAAAAGAAATGGTTTTACTCCGTAAGTGCCAGATACGAGATAGACGTAAAGGCGTAAAGTAACGTAGCGTAACTACTGTCATTTTACGTCGGAAGATGTGTTGTCACGTGGGTTTTTAACTACCACTACCGTCGTTTTACGTTGGAATTGTGTAAATTTTGCAGTTACGGGGAGTCGATTTCGAGTAGAATCAGGCTATATTGAAACTCGCTATCTTTACTAACAATACCCTTATGATAAACTGAGGCGAAATCAAAGAAAAAAGGCAAATGACTTAAGTGTCAGTTACGCGATTGTACGTAGGGACCGTCGATATTATGTACCTCCTTATCGTTTGTTTGAAGTAAGACAAAAGAGTTAAGCTGAGATATATATGACTGTTTGTTTCTTGTTAAATAAATAAAATATACTTCAAACTGTTAGCAGACTACGAAACTACCAAAATCATTAAACTGAGATCCAATCGACATTCGAGTGAAACTATTTTCATTTAGCAGACTTAGGGCCCTGCACTTTGACTGCAGAATTGGTAAGTCCGATTGACAGTGACACATTTGAACATATAAGCAACGGCAAAATATCACTGACTTAGGTTTTTAAGTGTATATAAATTATTAAGTCGATTACTCAATGCTATAACTAAATGGTGTGTACTTTTAATTGAATAATTTACCTGTTAAAACCTATTAAAGTCGCTTATATGAATTATTATGAGAAAAATTGCACTTTTAAAACATTTCAATGTATATGTTCCACAGGAAAATTGTGCGATCTAATAATAATAATAAATATCCCGGACAATTCACACAGCGCCATCTAGCCCCAAACTAAGCAAAGCTTTTTATTATGGGAACTAGATAGCTGATACTAATACATATATACTTTTTTTTTGTAAATAAATACATATTATACATAGAAAACACCCAGACTCAACACAAATATTTGAAAATTGACTTAACAAATATTTGTGTCCGGTGGGGATCGAACCCACGACCCTCGGTGTAGAAGGCAGGCATACTATCCGCTACGCCATCGGGACAGACGATCTATTGAGTACTTTGACCTCCATTTGAGTTGTACACAAATTCGAACCAAAATACAATTTAAGCCTATTACGTAAACTATTAATTCTAGAGGGATAAACTAAACGTTACCCTAAACTTTAGTCTCGGTTAACAATTAACGATTGGGTTCAAAGTTATCAATTGAATATTAACTGGAACAACATTTTAATTGAAAGGGCTATTGTGTTATAAACTTATAGACCAAAATGTTTGCACGAATAGAACAGACCTATTTCCACTTCTACAGCCTCAAAAGTCACAACTGGACATGGGCTTCCCCCAATTGGGGGGGTCTTGCCATACTCACTACGCTTGGCAGGAAAAATGGCGAGTACAGTGCAAGACGTTTTTGATATTCACAGGGAAGGTTGCTGCCCGTTTCCCTTCAGTTTGCCTTCATCACTTAGTTGCCTTTTACGACACCCATGGGTAGAAATGGGGTGATGCTATTCTAAGCCAGCACCACACGAAAACAACAGCAAGTGTGAACATGCCCTTAATCAAACTTTATTTTACTTTTTTAATCAAAAGTCAAATAACATCGCTACGGAACCCAATACGTCGAAAGATATCTCGAACCTGTCAACTTTTTTACAACTTTTTCCTTAGTGTTGCCAACTAGTTTGTAGAACTTTAATGCTTCTGAAATTATGTTAGACGCCTGTTGGACAGTTTGGAGCTTCGTTTTTTTTAGAGTTTATCTATCCCACCAAGCAATATTGTTATTCCTGTCGTTGGGGCTGCGCGCGCCTGGTCTGTGATCTATCGCTATTTCTCTTGTTGTGCATTTCAAATTAAGAACCTATTAGGCCAATGATATGTGACAAATTTTATTTTTACTCTTTGGCGAATAATTTTTTGGATTACGATGGGTCCTAGATTTTAAGTATGGCGATATTGGAAGTTGATATACAAGAATGCACGAACAAATCATTGTGTCATCATCATCATCATCATATCAGCCATAGGGCGTCCACTGCTGAATATAGGCCTTCCCTAAAGATTTCCACTTGGTCCGATTAGAAGCGGCCTGCATCCAGCATTTCCCCGCGGACTTGACCAAACCGTCTGGCCATCTCGCGGGGGGCCGTCCTACGCTGCGTCTGCTGGTATGTGGTCTCCTCACGAGAACTCTCCTGCTCCACCGGTTATCAGTTTTTCGATCAATGTGGCCTTTCTTGTGCACTGAATGGTAATGGTTAGATTTTTAACAAGTAATCTATGTTTACTCTGCTGATGGAAAAACTTTGTAAAGTATACATCTCAACTCGTTTAAAACATTTTCCTAAGACGACAAAAACTTATGAAACTTCGTTTACTGGTACAATAGGTAAGTTACTCAGTAAGTGAATGGATTATCTTACACTGGTTGTTCAGTTGTATAGAAAACCAGTGCATCTTGATCTCTGAATGAGATGCTACTGTAAAATATCCATCCTAACCTCCTAACACTGTACTATCTGACTCCCTATCACTAGCCCCTAGTCTCTCTCTATTTTCATGTGGGTAACCGAGTCGTCCAGCGACCCGATGAACCCTAGTGTCAGAATTTTTCAACCGCCTTCTACAAGTAGCAGGCTTCTGACATGGTTGTGTAACGACCGCCGTCTAAGTGATCATAGATAGCAATCGGGACCTACGGTTTAACGTTCCATCCGAAACACGGAACGATTCCACTTACAAACAATCGGGTGGTTCAGCCAGCAATGAACACCAGACTGAGAATAAATTCACAAAGTGATAATGATAAATATCAAGTTGTGAGAGACCCATCGAGAATCGAACCTGGAACCTTTTGCGTCAAAGGCCTCAAAGGCGTCCCTAATCCCTAATAATTAATATACTGTTCTCACTGGTCGAAGCCCGTTCCTTTCCGTTCCGTTCCGGTGACCACACCAGCCAGCAGTTCTGCTGCAAGGACGCAGAAGTGAGTAGTACCTCCGGTTGCCCTTGGTAATACCACCGTGAAAGTTATACTGCTTGCTCAGTTGAGAAGCAATATAGCCTTAGGGTAGTGTCACCGCCAGCCGTACAGAGTTAAACACTGACTCCCTGCCCAAGAAACCGGTAGGCCAAGTAGATAGGATTGGGAGTGTAGGGCGGGGCAGCCAGGATGTGGAGAGACGGGAAGTTTTAGCCGGCCTGAATACTAGCATCGAAGTCAGCATGAGGAAGATAGATACTATACTTGGTGTGTAATATACTATGCAAGGGAGAAAGGCTGCATTTTGTTGTGGTTGCTGTAGTTCGTATTTGCAGCACACTCGTATTGGAGCAGTCGGCGGCTTCGGTAGATAGCTGCAGACTGGTGGCGCGGCGTGCAGTCGGCGGCTTCGGTAGATAGCTGCAGACTGGTGGCGCGGCGTGCAGTCGGCGGCGTCGGTAGATAACTGCAGACTCGTGGCGCGACGTGCAGTCGACGGCGTCGGTAGATAACTGCAGACTTGTGGCGCGGCGTGCAGTCGACGGCGTCTGCAGACTGCAGACTCGTCACCCGGTATGCAGTCGGCGACGTCGGTAGATAACTGCAGATTTGTGGCACGGCATGCAGTCGTCGGCGTCGGTAGATAATTGCAGAGTCGTGGTGTAGGATGAAGTTGACGGCGTCAGTAAGTACAAAACTTTCTTTGGCTGCTCTAACTAAATGTGGACATCCTTGACGAATGAAGCGCTTGGTTTTTTTTAAATGGCGAACTCAGAACATCTGGGCTATTGTGCATTTTTGAGCGCGGACGCCAGCAGACATTAAGGATCGAATTCTAGAAAAGCGACATCTTTTATTGTTTTTGTATTGCGTCACTTTTTGTTCTTGCACGTGTGGCTTTACTCCGGTCCGGTCAAAGTCGTAGGGACCTGCTAGCTGCAATAGACCCAACTTTTAATGTTATAGTTTCGGAAAGTTATATAACTTTTTTTTATTTAGAGATTGTTAAAAATTCAAATGGGAAGATATTTTATACCTTTCGTTTTCCCTGTCTAATTTGGTAGGTACTTAGGTCGTCAACCTAATCAAAACACTTTGTATCCATGATATCAGAGGTTTGCTAGGAAATAACTTTTTTTTTTCCTATTTTTTTTGTCTAGACTAAGAACTGCTTAGAATACAAAGATTAGTAAGCCTCTTAAAATAGGAGGTGTTCCTGAATTATGTACTTATAAAAATAGCCTGATAAAACTCGGTTATCGGTCTAAAGTACTGTGGCACTAGCGTGCCACCACAAACCAATGAAAGACGGTCTTGATGACTTGAAATATTTATTACAGGAAAAGAAACCCTAAAACAATATTATTATATGATTAGGGAATTGTAGATGAACTATAGAAACATAACAAGGAAAACATAGGCTTATAGCTACCTTATCGGGTTTTTTCTAACTTTCGTACTCCGTTGTAACTTCACATGTGCACTTTGTTACATACCGAGCACTACATTAAAATCATTAGTTACTAACTAATCACATACAGATCACTGGATTGTTATATGTTTCTTTTGATCCTCGTTGTTCGCTGATTTTATCGCGACTGGGTCAGAAAATCAGAAAAATGTGTGACGACATTCCAATTTCCAATTTGAAATTATTCGTGAAAGGACAGGTGGTTTATGAAGGATGTGGACGCAGAGGTTCTACTCTGCTACAGTACCTACCAACCTATGGCATAACTTAACCAATACACATCTAAAAATTATTCAGTGTTGCATGTGCTAAAAATACATGTATGTATACTTTCATGTATACCAATAAATGAAAAATAAAATAAGAAAGCTATCACCAAAATTTGCGCGATCTGGCGCAATTCTCACGATGACGACGTCAACGTTGCCGCTGCTGTAATCCTCACAAAACAAAACACAAACACTGCTAAGGAACTAGTTCTAGAGTCCAAATTGCTATTAATATGGCACACTGTCTAAAAAAAAAAAATCACCAAAATTAATTCACTCATTTCTACTTCCGTGGAAGAAAAAGACTCGAATTGACCGGGCGTCGGTCAAGACAAAAAAAAGAGACTGCGCGCGCGCGCGCTTCACGGGGTGCGCGTCGACGACCACCCCTGGCCAAGGTCCGCACGAGACTCCTAACTGTTGTCACTGGTCGTCCTTTGGATCATATATACAATTGCCGTAAACATAACGATAGCGGGTTTAAGAAAGCAACTAGCGACATCTATTGTTGCGTAGTTAACAGCTACCGAAGGTATCCTGTAGTACATAAGCTCGAGCTCAAACCTCAATCTGTATCTTGTAGAATGTTGGAACTAACTTTAAGCTTTCACATGCGAGAACTTTGCCAAGCTCAGTTACACGTGCTATGCCGTCAGAGAGCTTATTATGTAAGCTCTGCAGTATACATGACATTTTTGCGGTACAACGAAAGCGTAGTTTGTACTTGTACAAAGTAAGTAGAGTTGTATAAATAAATATTCGTTTGTACGTGTTCAAGTACAATTCTTACAGGTTACGAATAAAATCTGGAGAATGGTTCTTAGGTTCGTATTTATAAATCACACTCAACTCTGAGATCGATCTCAAGAGCAATTTTGACAAATATAGTCAATACTAACAGAATCTCGAAGTCGCTCTCAAGAATGACCTCAGAGTTGAGTGCGGTTTATAAATACGGGCCCTAGTCATTAATCGAATCTGTATCCTATACGATATACCTATACTTAACTCCAATACAAATCTTCCATGACACATTATGTAGGAAAATTTCTTCCTCATCCAAACCCTTTCACCTCGTTAGATTCAACTAAGTAAATGAATAAGAAAACAGAAAAAGTAAATTAAAATGTCAAATTACACCCGTTAGCGACCAGCAGCTTCATAAAGCTGTTATACAAACAAAAAGCCTTTTTACTATGAAGCTAAAGTGGTGATTACTCATACCGGCTCGCCGCAACTTAACAGCTTGATTTATTAGAAGCTTGGAGAGCTGCCTCGACAGTGTAGTGGTGTAAGCCCAAGTAAGCCCAAGCTCTCAAGGTAATGGGTTCAATATTTTCAATCACTCTAATGTAGAATTTTTGAAATCCTCTTCTTTTCGTGACACCGAGTTGTCCAACGACCGAATAAAAAAAACCTGGTGTTAAAATTTTTCAACCGCCCACTACAAGCAGCAAGCTTCTGACATGGTTATGTAACATTTTTAACTCTAGAATAGTGAGATTAAAGATCGTGATCCTTTTACTTAACCAAACCTTTTTTTTCATTTATTCATGTGAAACCCTTTGAATCTTTGCATATTTATAAATAGTCAAAGGTCTAAAGGGTGGAGGAAAAAGCTGCCCTTTCTAATTTAATTATATATGCCTCTATTACTCGTTTTTCAGAAACCCTTTAGATACGTTGGGTCATAAATACATTGAAAATTTACGGTAATATTTTCTGTATTTCGTCAAAATGTGTCTAAACATGTTTGACATATGACATACATGAAAAATGACCAAAATCAAATGACCGTCTCGAATAGCACCACTACATTCCTACCCGTGGGTGTTGTAAAAAGAAAATAAGGTATGAATCTATTGAACGTTCCCTGTGAATATCTACAACACGCAAGGTGTTGTAGTACTGCGTTCTTTAATCCGCCTGCCAAGCCTGGTGAGTATGGCATTAAACTTTACACTCACCAATTGGGGGCGGCCTACATCCAGCAGTTGACTGTGGCTGTCTGTAGTAGTAGTGATAAGAAAAATCAAGTGTGACGTCTTCTTCTTTCTTACTTCCAGGATATTTATTTATTTTGTTTATTTAGTCTTGTTTAGCATGTTTCAAAATACATTCATATTTGGACTGGCTATTTATCATGTGTATGAGGGTTTCATGTGTATTACAATTTTAAGCGACAACCTGTCTCTATAGTGATACACGACTTATCTGAAACGACCCTCAAACATTTGTCAGACGTGGCGATAACGACCGTAATTTTACTGTCTTTAATTAACGCTCTGCTTACCCCACCAGGGATACAGGCGTGATTTGTGTATGTTATTTATCATCCCAATAACCCACAGCGAAGAAAAATAAAAACTTTGCTGCAACTTTCCACTTGATTTATTACTCCGAGCTAGCAAGCTGATGGAAATATCTATAACATTCTTTCCCAACACCAGCCATGGAATTCTGTGGCTTCTTCGGAATTTCCACAATGTCGAGAATGGAATGTTTAACTAATAAGAAGTATGGGGAAGTGTGAAGGGTGAAAAGGAATGTTCACAGTGATAATAATCACGCCTGAATATTTGTCCAATTTCGGGCAATCTCCTCGTGAGAGTTTTCTATGTATGCGACAACCTATAGTAAAAAACAATGTTACTGAACCGACCCTAAATTATTTTTGCCAGAAATGGCGATTCTGACTATATACGACCGTATAAGTGACCGTAAATACGACCGTTTACGCTTTGCCTTATCCGCAAGAGATAAAGGCGTGATAAGTGCGTGTGAATTTATGTGTGATGTCAAATCTGTTAATCTAAAGGATACGGAATCCGAATGCGGTTCCGGGGCGGGGCACGGATCAGGACTACCGCACGATTTTATCTATGCATTCATCCTTTGTAGTCAAGGACATAAATATTGCAAACATATTTAAGGAAACGTAACGGAATGTCGTGTGTTGCCTGTGATGCCGGCTTAGAATAGCATCACCCCTTTCTTTCCCATAGATGTCGTAAAAACCGACTAAGGGACTCGAGGGTTTCATGTGTATTGCAATTTTAGGCGACAGGCTGGCAACCTGTCACTATAATGATACACGACTCGTCTGAAACGTTCTCAAACATTTGTCAGACGTGGCGATAATGAGCGTAACTTTGCGGTCGTCAGCGCTCTGCCTACCCCGCCAAGGATATAGGCGTGATTTGTGTATGTACATGTGTGTAACGGAATGTAACCACATATTGCAGAGTTTTCGTGTCGTGCGCAGCGTATCCCCACACAGCAATGCGGTGTCGGTACTCAAACTGAAACTGTGTGTGTCATTGTAGTAAAATTTTATTTAACTTATTGATTGTCACTATTGTTCTCACTGTAAAAAGTGTTAGTTGTAAGAAATAAGTTTCTCATAAGGCATAATATTCTCTTTTTTAATTCTTTCCGTAGAATTTGAATATACGAGCAACGTTCAAAACCGGATCACCGCATGCCAAAGCATAGCACTTTATTATTGTTAAACAAACATAAAACGATCTAAACAATACGATTAGTATCTTGACAAGTAAACGGTTCAATAATTCAATCAGCTAAACCGCTTTCAGTTCTTGAAATTGAAAACAAAAGACTGTTAAGCATGAAAATTGATTTAGCCTCAGATAGCGGTTGCTTGAATTAATAGTTCTGCAGAATAAGATTGTTTGATTTATCTCATTACTAAGAAAATAAGAAATACAGATAGTATTGAAGCAAATTAAGAGCAGAATATAAAGGAAGAATTAAAAGTAGAAAACAGACATTTCTGAAGGAAATCCGTTGAGGCTTTACGAAAATGCTGATCTGTACCGAGCTTAGAATAAAAAGCTAATTTAGAATCTTATCAAAAATCTGAAGACAGACTGCTGAGGCGGATTGCACACTTAACGCACGACGGACCGCAAAAATATCGCAACGGTCTATCAGATCCATTCTTGAAACGTCACTCCCCATACCAAAACCGCATTCGACGAACGACGCTGCGATAGCGCTGCGGCGACAGCGGTTAAGCGGCTTTAGTATGGGGATTGTAATTTTTTAATAGGTATGTGTCTGACAGACCGCTGCGATGTTTTAGCGCTCCGTCTTGCGTTAAGTGTGCGATCCGCCTAAGGAATAGCATCACAACAGGGATGCTATAGTCAAATAATAATAAAGAAACGTATCATTGATTACAAAATCGCATCCACACTAGAAGTTTAACTAGTTGAAACTCTTTTTAATAACAGCTTGATTCAGTATTAAATCTCATCGATGATTCGTCGAACTAGTCCAAGCCATGAACTTGTAATTGGAAAAGTTGTATGAGTTTGACTCGGGCGACCAGAATGTATTGTTTAGAACATCGCCTAGCATTCGCTCGGGATCACTATTGAAAAACGATTTAGGAACTTGAACAAAGCGTTTATAACATATCTATAAATATTATTTCTGATGCTCTAAGTAAAATTAAGTTTTATTGTTTTGGCTCTAAAATTGTTCAACATAGATATAAAACGTAGTCGATGTCTGGAGGTGCCACTATGTGCGTTGCGTAATCATGTGCTATGCTTCAGAAAATGCCAAAAAAATCGTTGTGATACAAGTAGGACTACTGGTGACGGATTGGCGATGGGAGTGCAAGATGTTGTAGTAAGACAGAGAACGCTGCTACCCATTCTCATAGGCTGGTTTCAGAGCGGCGCGTCTCAGCAGCGCTGCTCGGGCGCGCGTCTGGGCAGCGAGCGCGTTCGCTGTGAAACGACATTCAGACGCGCGCGCTTCGTTGTGGTGTACGGTCGAGTGCAGAGAATCATTATGCCAGCAAACGTAATCACTATATTAGCTATATACGTTACATGGAAAAGAGTGCAACAACGACGTCTTAAAAGATTGCAAGTCGACGCTACTGGCAATCGAAGGAGATCCGACCGCGGCGCGGCCGAGACGCGGCCCAAGACGCGTCACTATGAAACGCTACATACAATCTAGTGTAATGCAAGGCGCGCGCGGCTGGGCAGCGCTGCCGAGACGCGTCGCTCTGAAACCAGCCTTAGTTGTCTTTTACTACACTCACGGTTAAAAATGGGACGATGCTATTCTAAGCCGGCATCACACGGTGTTCCACATGAAAAGAGAGAGACGGTAAAAAATAAACATTGAACAAAAACACAAACTTCCAACCCGTAAAAAGCTCCAATAAAGTTGGAATTAAAAATACATTTTGATCCATTGCCGTGCGTTTCCGTAATCGGCCCCAGAAGGTATTACCATAGATAATAGTTCCTCATTAAAATGCAAATGAGTGTCGCTCGACCATAAATTCGAGTATTCGAATGTTTATCGAGCGCTGATCACGAATAACAGCTTTTAGGGTTTATCCTGTACACCAGAACTATTTGTTTATTTGTGTATTACTTGATTTTTCTTTACGTTTTTCGTATTATTCAGGAAACATATTAATATAATATTATGGATCAGTATGTCGATAAAGTTTTGTAGAAATGAGATTTTTTCAAAGATGCAATATATTTCGAAATTAAGTTTAATGGCAACACATTTGCTATTTAAGTGCCTAATTAACTTCTAGCTTTTGCGGTTATAATTAGTTAATTTCATTCGGTACTAATACATTTAAGTTAAACAGTCCTAAAAAAATCGAGTTTCTATCAAACTTAAATATCTGAAGCACGCGAACAAAATTATAAACAAATACTTATAATGAAAGCAAACTACATCGAAATTAAAGAAACTTTTTTAAAAAACTGTTTTAAATTTTCGCGGGCACACGTTCGCGGTGAGAACACCGTTTATAATATTTTTAGTCAGTACTAATAGTCATCATCACATCAGCCTATAGCAGTCCACTGTTGGACATAGGCCTCCCCCAGGGTACGCCATAATGAACGATCTCCCGCTTTCGCCATACAGTCGCCACTAGCCGCTCGCTTTAAAGTCGCCGGTCCATCTGGCGAAAGAGCGTCCAACAGTACGCTTGCCGAGGCGTGGTCACCACTCGAGAACCCGCGCCCTCCACCGGCCATCGGTTCTACGACAGATGTGACCAGCCCACTGCCACTTCAGTATTCTTTGGTAACTAGTAGGGTTCAAACCCATCACCTTTCAAGTATCGTGTCAACGTTTTAATGGTTTAGAGAAGATGCCATTAACTTTACACATTGAACCAAATAGAATCTACCAATTCCATCAACCAAGTTAGTTTCACCAAAAAGCACCAAATTGTGAAATAAAAAAGGAAAAATACGTAAGATATTTTGTCTACACAGGAAATTAAATTCTACCAAACCCGTTAGTAACAGATTTCAATTCCAAACAGGTCCTGGAAAAATAAATAAACACGAAATGATACGTAAAAGAATCCTAATGTTTTTATTAGTAAAATTTCTCAAGAATTCCTGGACTTTTTCACGAAGGGAGCGGAATCAGTGTTTTGGAAAAGGTCGGTCTCAATAACATAAAAGTTATAGACAGAGCGCGACAAACATACTAAAATGTAGCCAATAATAAAAGGGTTCACTTGTACTCGTATTACTGTTCGTAGTTTTTAACACGCTTTTATTAGGTCGACCTGTATGTACTTAACTATGTAATGAAATCTAAGAAAATTTAACCATCTTCTAAAGATAGTATCGTCATGAAATTTGGCAGTTGTATGTGATTTTGATGACAAATTGACAATACAGTAATATGCTACTGTCGAGTTGATCTGATGATTTGTGTCTATTCTGGGTGTTTTCTAAGTATAATATATACTTAATATATATATGAGTATGAATATCAGGTAACTAGTTCCCATAGTACAAGCTTTGCTTTGTTTGGGACTAGATGGCGCTGTGTGAGTTATCTAGTTTTTTTCTTTTTTTATTACAATGTTTTGACGTCACCTTGTAGCAGGTCCAAGCTCGGTGTATATTTCATGAGATACTTATAAATCTAAGGGCCGGTCTTTTTCCCTTTTCTTCGGTGACACTGATAAGATAATTCAACAAAAGGGTCAGGGTTCGACTTGGAAGTACAATCGAGGTTTTTTTGTGTGTACTTGGAGATCAAGGGATTTGTACGGTCTTTGAGTCCCTTTTTGGGTATTGTTTTTTATTTTTCATAATTTTTTTTCATTATTATTTTGGTAGATATAATTTTTTTTTACAATTGGAATTCTTTGTTCCGCGTCTAAAAGAAAGATTAATTAGGAGCACCATATCTTTAAGAAAAAACATTACACGAAGAATTGAAAAAGGGCCCTTCTTTTGGATGCGATCCTTATAGAATGACAATGAAAATTAAAGGAATTCAGACCTGCTACCTGTATGTCAGATAACACCCTGATTAATCTAGTAGTTTGACGACCGATGTGGCGCAGTGGTAGTGCGACTGCCTCTGACGCAGAAGGTTCCGGGTTCGATTCTCGGTGGGTCACTCACAAAGTTGATATTTATCACTTTGTGAATGTGTTTCCAGTCTGGTTAGGACATTGCGGGCTGAACCACCCGATTGTCCGTAAGTAAGATGGTTCCGTGTTTCGGATGACACGTTAAGCCGTAGGTCCCGGTTGCTGTCTATGATCACTTAGACGGCGGTCGTTACACAACCATGTCAGAAGCCTGCTACTTGTAGTAGGCGGTTGAAAAATTCTGACACTAGGGTTCATCGGGTCGTTGGATGACTCGGTGTCCCACACGAAAGAAGAAGATCTAGTAGTTTAGGCTGTGCGTTGATAGGTCAGTCAGTTATCTTTGCGTTTTACAAAAATAAAACTCATTTATTTCAGAAAAAGCCCATAACTTGTTGTTTAATTAATGCCTAAACAAAAATAATAAATATATTATAACCATTACTTTAAAAAAAAGAAAAGCATGTCATACAAATAACAATTTAAATTCATGTTCTACAATTAATTAAAATAAGAAAAATAAAATTTAAAGTGCAGGTCACAAATAATATATATTTACGAGTACAGTTCTAATCGAAATATTTTACATATTTACGTTTTTTAAATTTAGATGAAAGATACCACGACCACCAGGTGCCCACCACTCAAATTTACCACAAAATGTCGTCAAATTCTTTTCTCGACTTTTAATACATCAGGAAGGGACGGCAAGTTGTGATGTAAATATTTGATGTATCGCCTCATTCGTAAGAAGCTTAAACAACCGAAAACTTGTTACTTAAGAAGTGAATTCAACTTTTAAACTGTGCAAAAGATACGATGACTGAGATGGATGGTATTTTTTTTAATCAATTTATTATGTACCATCAGTATTCAGTGCAATTTTTTAACGCACCGCTAGATGGCGTTTTTAAAAACAACTCACAGAAGACGAGTAAATTATAAATAAGCGTGTGGCTACAGAGGAGAGAAATCAAAATCGAGATACTTTGCAGGTTGTTATAATAAAACTCTTACATAGAAATACTTATTCTAAGCCTAACCTAAAATTTAGAATGCGTCCGATGTGAGGTACGCTGGGGCCGAAAGTGACTATCAAGGTAAACGTGCCGATGACGCACGTTGTCACCTCACGTTGTGCAGTCGCTGCATTTCCGTAGATCGATGCGATCGATGACCGGCGGTAAAGGGGGTGAAGCATGGGCAGGCAGGGCTATGGTACATAATAAGTCCAACAAATGTATCAACAAATAAATAAACAAATATTTACATTAAATTTTTGTTCGTTTAATGATATAATATATTTTTTTAACAATAGCTATGTAATGTAGCTTGGTGCCTAGGTCAATTGAACACAGCAGTGTAAAGTTTTGTATTTACATGGAATGTCGCTGTTCTGTCCCTGGATTCACTTCTTTGTCACCTTCTACGACATATAACAACACATCACATATCAGCCTATAGTAGTCTACTGCTGAACAATAGGCTTTTCCACAAGGCACGATCTCCCGTCTTCGCCATCCAGTCGCTACCAGCTGCACTCTTTAAGTTCTCATTCCATCTGGCCGGAGGGCGTCCAACGCTACGCTTGCCCATACGTGGTTACGTCTTTACGACAACCATGGAGTTAAATTGGTCAATTCTTAGTTGACACCACATTGCTACGTGTAAGCGACGGTGTAAAGAAAACTGTGCAGACGTGTTTAGACCATAAAACTGAACAATGGTACTTTTTCTATGGGGGCTATGTTGGTAAACGTGAATATTTTTTTTCATCTACCATACGAAATTCTCGATCAGCTGACTCACTTTGTATGGGAGCTCTTTAACATAGCCTTCACAGAAAAAGTTGTTCAATTTCATGGTCTGATCGCACCTGAAAAGTTTTCCGACCCTTACACCCCGTATATACGTATAAAATGTATTTTGTGGGTTTTCCTCAAGTTTTACCACAAAGCCATGGTAAGCTGCGTGGCACACACACACACGCACACACACACACACACAAATTACGCCTATATCTCTGGCGGGGTAGGCAGAGCGTTAACGACTGCAAAATTACGGTATTAATCGGCACGTCTGACAATATTTGAGGGTCGTTTCAGATAAGTTATGTAACACTATAGTGACAGGTTGTCAGCCTGTCGCCTAAAATTGCGACACCGACACGAGTCCCTTAGCCACGGGAAACGGGAAAGAAATGGGATGATGCTATTCCAAGCCGGCATCACACGGCAAACCTTACACCCCATATATAAAATGTATTTGATGGGTTTTCCTCGAGTTTTACCGTAAGCCATGGTAAGCTGCGTGGCACAAGGCGGTAAAGGGTTCGATCGATTGTAAACGCGAGCTGTCCTACTTAATATTTGGGCTTAATTTAAGCCCGCTTAATCCTCGTTAGCGGAACACACTGCCTGATCGGTATTTCACTTTTATGTCGTTAAATATTTAGTAAAAAAATTTGCCGGAAATATAAACGAAAAAAACTTTTTCCAAGGTATAAAAGCGTCGCAGTGCTAAATGAATGCGACGAACCCTATACTCAGTAATACTTATAACCAATGTGCCTTACAATTTCATTAATTTAGTACTTACGTCAAAATTCGTCTTCAGAGTACAGTTATATCAGTTTGTTTTAAAGAGTTTGAACTTTTTACGGTTTGCCGCGCGCATAACATTTGTGTTCAACAGCCTATCCGATTCTGATCTTGACTGTACAAGCACTGTTAAAAAATGGTCTCACATTTCTAGTGGGACACCAAGTCGTCCAACGCCCCGATGAACCCTGGTATCAGAGTGTTACAACCGCCTGCTACTAGTAGCAGACGTCTGACATGGTTGAGTCTAAGTTAGACAGAAACTGGAACCTGAGGCTTAACGTGCCCTCCAAAACACGGAACCATATTTTTAACAGAAAATCAGGTTCAGCCTGCAATGTCCTAACCAAACTAGAATCACAGAAAGTGATAAATATCAACTTTGTGAGTGTCCCACCGGGCATCAAGCCTTCTCGTCGCAGGCAGTCGCACTACCACTGTGCCACATTAAACATACATATTATGACGCCTTTCTCCCTTGCGGGGTAGGCAGAGCTTCAACTAGCGCAAAAAAGCGGCCGCTATTGCCACGTCTGAAATTTTTTGAGGATTGTTATTTTATTACTTATGCCGTGCCGTGTGATGCCGGCTTAGAATAACATCACCCCATGTCTTCCCGCGGGTGTTGTAAAAGACAACTAAGGGACTCTAGGGTTTCATGTGTTTTACAATTTTAGGCGACAGGCTGACAACCTGTCACTATAGTGATACGCGAATCATCTAAAAGGGCAATCAATACTTGTCAGACGTGGCGATAACGGCCGTAAGTTTCCGATCGTTAACGCTCTGCCTATCCCACAAGGGATAAAGGCGTGATTTATGTATGTATGTTTTTACTTATTAAGTCAGCCGAAGACCTGTCTAAAAGTGATGTAGGTGCCTTTATTGCCAACCTGTAGCTCGAATCTCCCAATCAGGCGGACTGTATGTAGGGTTGATTACGCAAGCCCATTATTTGTCTCCGTCAGCGTACGTACAGTTTAGCAAATGACGCGTTCATAACAATATTGATGAGCTGGCAATACTGCGTGGATTGGTAATGGGTTGGCAATATTTCATGTGTCGATATTGTACGTCGATATGTAAGTCAGTCTCGTCTTATTTGTTACACAAATGTCGTGTGATGCTGGCTTAGAAAAGCATCACGCCATATGTTTCCCGTGGATGTCGTAATATATTTAAGGCTAGATTTATATTACAATTTTTAGGCGAAAGGATGACAGTCTGTCAGTAGGGTGATTACAGACCATGCAGATGTAACCTTTTCTCTGTAATAATGATACAGTTTTCTGAAATAACCCTCAGCTATTGTCAGACGTGGCGTAAATGGCTATTTTTTTCGGCCGTTTACGCTCTGTCTACTCCGCAAGGGATATATGCGTAATATGATGTATGTGTGTTACACAAATTCTGTTAAATTTCTGCTGGGCAATTTGACACTGTGATTTAGCTTTAACATGTGGCTTGGATTTGTATAAGTATGAAGAAAAATAAGATGAGGTACGGGCTGGTTGTATACCGGTTCTATAATATCATTATTATGTTTGTGATATCGCAAACGGCCCTATGTCGACATATAAATAAAACTTACAAGAAATGGGTTGGCTGGAAGAGATCTTTTCCCAAGGGACAAGCTCGCCTATGCTACGAAAAATTTGAATTAGTTTTCTGTACCTGTAAAAGTTAAGTATTTTATGCATTTTAACTAGTTTAAGATATGAATCGTTTATAGCACAACTTCATTTAAAATAGTTAAAACAATGTTCGTATTCATGTCTCATATTGGTACAATAATTTATAAAACTTATCGTTAAAATAACTTAGTAGAAAAACAAATGAATTATTCATTAAGTGAGTAATGTCATTGAATCGCGCGATTAAATCGCAGGTAATTGCGGTATTGCATCGGATTAAACAAATTAATTGAACTGAAAGGGAACATCCGGTTTGTGGGTGTGCACTGTGCAGCTTTATTGTCTAACTAGATACTTAATCCCTACATAACATGATATAATTTTTACGCTATCTCTGTAAATGTAGAGGTTGCTTGGAAGAGATCGCTACAAGCGATAAGGCCGCCTTTGCTTACTTTTAGTTATAGTATATTGTGCCGTTTTGTGTTTTAAAATTGTGTTTGTTGTAAGCAATAAAGAGTTTATCTATCTATCTATCTATAAAACAAAGACGTTTTGGCGCCTATCTGTATGTATGCCTAAATTTTTAAAACTACACAATGTTAGAATCGTAGAAAGAGATAAAGATAATAATGAAGTTTCCATCTACCCACCCGAAAATATCAGAATTGTATCACGGTAAGAATCCCGTCTGAAATTTTTGTGAATCACTACACAACGTTTTCAGAAACACTTATTCGTATTCGTGCCTGATGTTATATAAAGTTTATTTAAACACAAATAAACGAAGGCAGGTCTCAGGTCGTGTTTTTTGTGAAACAAAATATTGCATATTAAAATAAACAAAGAGGCTATTGCCAGCAAATTTTCACAAAACATTCAACTCTCATCCCAACCTTTCTAAAGTACAATACAAACATTATCTAGTTCATAAATTCAATTTTAGTTGCCATCAGTTTGAATTTCAAACTAACAAATAAAATGTCCATTTGAATTTATATGTCGCGCAAAAATGGTCTCTGTTACATTGAGTGGAAGTTTATTTGATATTGATGTTCCAGTCAAATATTTGTGGCTATTCAGGTACAACTGTAAATAAGCTAAATTGCCAAGTGTAAACGAACATCTTAATTGGTTAATGTGTTTAAGTTTTACCGTGTTACATACTTGTAAATAGTTAAAAAAATATGAGAGTATGTTAGTTACATTATACAAAAATAGGTTCAAGCAGGAGCCGAGTCCTCCAACACAGGTGCTTCTTTAGAACTTAAAGGAAGACACTTTATGTGTTATTGTAACTTGTGAAAATGAAAAAAATATTTTTGATTGATTTTAAAATAGGTTATACGAGAATTAAATGCTTTGAATCGAAGAAATATGATTTAACATATTGTTTTCAAAGCATAATATTTACATACCCATGTTTCTTGGAAAAAGCTGTTCAAGGATCATAAAAACAGAGAGCGCGGTGTGATTTGATTTTAGATGAAATATATAAGTACTTATGCGTAGAACTACCTAGAATAGATTACCTAAATTAAATGAATATGGAGGCGACTAGATCAAATTAATTAATAAGCATAAAGTGTTTCGCTTTGTCAGGAAATATGTCAACGTGACGAATGGCGGTGCTCAGAACTTGTAACGGGATACATCGCTGGGTTAGGGCAGAGCTACACTTTAAATAATACAAAATCATAATTATCAAGGGGCTAACAAAAAATAAAATAAAAACCCATGAACACAAGAAAAGAATCCTTGTCTCCGAGAAACGGAGCAAGTTACCTCTTAAAAACGTAGGATGAAATCTAATTTTGCTGAAAAATTGTTTACGAGTAGGGATCAATTTTTGTATCCGTGTAAATGTTATTCATTCTGTTTTTAGCTATGGGTTGGTTGCCAGGTTTCATTTCGTTCTTATTTTAAGTATCCTACCCTGGGCAGCCTGAAAGTCTCTTAACAGACTCCGGGCTGGTGTTGGAAGGTGCCGCGAAAACCGACTAACGTGGGGTTTCTCCGACAAAGGTCTGTGAGATTATGAGTATGCAGGACCCTGCTGGGGGCTAACAGTCAGGCTGTCAATGTGGCCGAATATTGGTGCAATATATTTTTTTAGATATTATTTAGTTGTTGTTATCGACTCGAAGAAATAGAAGTACGAAAATATCAGGAGGCTAATGAACAACAATGTTCAAAGTTCAAAAGATTAACTTTAAAATAAAATCATCTGCCTCTTATAACATACTCAATTGCCAACTGTACTGGCAACGTCTTCCACCAAAAGTAGGTTACACACACGGAAGCATAATTTGATTATCAAGTGTGTCTCCACCCTTGCAGTGCTCGTTAGCAACTGTTCGAGACTCAGCAAGAGCAATCAAAGTGACAAATGCTACGCGAAATTCAACTTTAGATGACGCGCATAAATTCTACTTTTGATAAGACTTGTGTTGAGCTAATGTGACATGTTAACTGCTTGCGGTTGCTGGAAGGTTGCGTATTTCTGGTGTTTCGGAAGCTGAACTGGAATAGGTTTTCTATTTATATTTGGATATAGCAAAAACTATTCTACTTTCAGATTTTTTGACGTAAAGCTGTTTGTTTGTTCTGTTTTGTTTGTCTTTGTCGCAGACCAGAGATGTCATGCGCGCTCAAATGCTATTTTTTATATGTGGTCTTGGTGTTGCACAAATACATTCAATATAGACATATGTATATTATCAGTTTTTCATATTTAGAACTGATCCCACCAACCAGTTAACTCAGATTACAAGTACTAAAAATTGGTTGTCTGTAAAGTTGGTTTACAGACGATAGTTCCTGATATCGATTGTGCCACTTTGTCGCTCATCACGCTCTCTCTGTTGCTTGGTACCGCCTCAGAGCGATAACTCATGAGTTACCTCGCTCTGAGGCGTTACCAAGCAAAGTCACGTTTTTCGAAGTCACGAAGTCACGCAAGTCATGTTTTTTGGTGCGTGCAGCCGGTTCCATCGATATATAAGATGAAATGTGCTGATGTTAGTTTCTACGATCTTATTACATAATTATAGCTATTAAGTAAAATTTAATCACTTACCTAAAAACAACACTAGCTTCCTCGCCATCTAAGTGCACAACATCAGTCACACTCCACTGCAGCACCACGGTCCGTCTTCCCTCCAACGGACCACTCACAATCCTCGTCGGGAGGAACCGTCTTCGATACCTCAAACTCTTGGCCGTCCGCCTGAACACCGACCTTTCTACTCTATCACTGAACTTCGGCCTAAAGTAATAACCTTCGTAACTATCTACACTTCTTGTCCTATAACTATAATCACTCTCACTGGGTTCTGACTTGTAGTGTTTTTTGTAGTGTTTTGAGCGTTCGGCGCGGTTGAGCTTGGGCACGAAATAGGGTAGGGTTTGTACGTCGCCGCATGGGCGTTCGGCGAAGCTGGTTGGGGTGAAGTTGCCTCGAACTGAGTTGTCGACGATGGAGTAGAGAACGTAGTCTCTCAGGGTGCTGTCGTCGAACTGGAGGCGAACTGGAAAGAAAGAAAAAAAAGTTAGTCAAGTGAACATTGAAGTTAAAGCGGAAGGAACGATTTTGACTTGAGCTTTTACTAGCTATCGTTTGTGTGTCGTTTGTTTCACTTCCAAAGAATCTTCGCAAATAGACACTTTTCTAGAGGACTTGAAAATTATACCGCAGGAACGATTTTGCCTCTATTCAGTGGGCTAGCGCAAAGTTGCCTGCTATTTTTGATGAAATTAAGTTTACCTTACTGCCAATATCGCGGGCCAAAAACTTTTTTATATATTTTATGTGCAACTCCCAAAGAAATCTAATAAAGTGATCAATATATCAGAAAATAAAGTTCATACAAAACAGTTTCGCTTGTAATTTGATCTCCTAAACTTTTCCAATTCACGTAACTTCAAAACTCTATAAGAAAAGTTTTGATCGTAACTTCTAACTAAAAATAAGCTTCCTTCACAGTTTCATATACGCGTGTTGAAAAATGGTATATTTATTGGTTTTGAAACCTAATAACAGGACTAAATGAACAATGAGTAATACCTTGAATCGCCATTTAGGTATATTTTACATTTTCCAAATAATCTTATTTAAATTGAAGGCCAGAAAAGTTGAGAAAAAGAAAGATGAAGCAAGAAGCAAATGGGAACTTTTTCATTTCATTTGGGACAACGAGTCTCTCTACTGCCCGATGAGTGAGAATTGCCTCTTCTACAAAAAGACGGAAATGTACCAAGCTTAATTTTCATAAGCCGTATGAGATATTATATAAAGTTGTGATATACACATACGTATATACATATATCACGCCTGTATCCCTTTCGGGGTAGGCAGAGCGTTAACGGCCGTAAGAATACGGTCGCTATTGACACGTCTTACATTTTTGAGGATTGTTTTCCAAGGTTGTTTCAGAAAACATGTGTATCACTATAGTGGCAGGTTGTCAGCCTGTCGCCTAAAAATTGTAATACACCAATACCCTCGAGTCCCTTAGTCGCCTCTTACGACACCCGCGGGAAGGATGTGGGGTGATGCTATTCTAAGCCGGCATCACACGGCACAATTTAATATGAAACTAATTCTTTTCACATTGTTCCATATTCAGTCAGACAATGTCAATGTCCTCGATCACAATTGCCAACGATCTTCCGTCGTGTCGACCCGGATATCCAGATTGCTGGCTAGATACAGATACCCTCACTTGACGTTGACAAATCGCACTTGCATTTAGCGTCCAACCTTGAAAGATGTTCCCGTTTCGAGGCCAAGTCGGTATTCGGGGCGGAACCGTGAGCAATCATTGTGACGAGCAATTTTTTGATGTAGGGCAGTGGGGGAAGAGACAAAAACGCAGGTCATGCCAGATACTTCCGTCTGGAGTTCTGTTTTTGAATTTTTGCATGCTAACGTCTGCTACTAGTTGTGTTTTTATTCAATGACTTGTATTACACGTTGTAAGACTCTAATCCATTCACATACAAATTAAAAAATCAAAATCAAATATATCAAATTATTATAAATTAAATAATATGGTTGCAACAATTTTTTTTAGTTAATAAATGCATGTTTTAATGATTGTTATCTCTCATTTATTACGTCCACTCCGGAGCACAACTTCTCCCCACATAGTTAATACGTCGCTATGAAGTAACGTTACTAGCCCTAACACAGGCTCTGGTCTTTAAGGGCTGTTACCGTATACCATCGTGCTGTTTGTAATAGCTTGAATTAATGTTTCTCCTTCATTTTGCATGGTGGTGAAATGTAATGTTTTAATGATACACTGTATGAATATAATAAATAACTAAATAATACATATAATCAATTCTCACATAACCTTGACACAAAAAAAAAGGATTAGCAGAAATCGTGACACGAGTGGTTTGTTTCTGAAATCACTTTTTCAGAAATTGAACTCCTGGAACGGAGACGTAAAGTTATTTACTTGAATAAGCTACAGGAAGGACCCCAAACTGTCCACTCCAAACAAATTGAAATTATTAAAATTCTGTGAATGAATCTTGGAACAAAATTACTTCCGCTACCAGGATTTATTTCCTTAATTGTCATTATTTGTCATAATTTTATCATCAGGGATTATATTTTCATCTGGTTTTAAGTACTCTTGTGTCTGTGTAACAGTTTATTTGTGTACTTACTTGCCTAATGAGGGTCGTTTTAAGTAAATAAATAATAAATCATAAATAAATATTCTGGACAATTCACACAGAGCCATCTAGCCCCAAACTAAGCAAAGCTTGTACTATGGGAACTAGATAGCTGATACTAATACATATATACTTTTTTTTGTAAATAAATACATAATATACAAAGAAAACACCCCGACTCAACACAAATATTTGAAAATCGACTTAACAAATATTTGTGTTCGGTGAGGATCGAACCCACGACCCTCGGCGTAGAAGGCAGGCATACTATCCGCTACGCCATCGGGACAGTGCTTAGACATAGTTCAATTATTGGACGGACCAAAAAAAGGCGCCCAATAAACCCACGATTTGACGCTAAACTGCATCCGCTAGCGCGATCGGGTCATTAGACGACACGGTTTCCCACAAAAAAGAAAACAGTGCAATCGCCTTATTTTGCAAGCATCAGATAACCTAAAAAGCTAACGTTCCGTTTACATATGACTTGTTTCGTAACCAGGCAGCGGCAGTCTGGAAGGAGTCCAACTGGAAGCGCACTGCATAACTCATGTCACGACATGACCATTGGACAGGTCTTGGCTTGAATACGGTTTTGTACGCAAGATGGGTGTTTTTATCAAAAGTAGAGCATGCTATTAAAACTGGCCCATTAGAAACATTCGCGTATCATACCACCACAATCATTCCCGCACCAAAAGTAAACTCCAAAAAAGTTTGTAGGAACCTGGTCTAAAAATGGCGGCATTTTGACCGTGTCTCATGACCACTAAATAGACCGAAAAATCAAAGTCCTGTTTGGAGAAGTTAGCTCGATGAATGCTAGTATCAAAATCTATTACAAAATGCCACGCTAACTGCTTCTATCGATCGCAATCGGATCGGATAGAATACTTCTATCAAACGTAAGTATACAGATGTCAAAAATACTTAAATAAAACTCGCAAAGAAAACGTATTCGATAAATAACGAATGCTGACCTAAACACTACAAGGCTATTTGCAACGCCTTGTAAAAAGCCTAACAATACAAAAGCCTAGTCCCTTCTGTTGGCGAATCATAAAAGCGAGCTTTTGCGACAAAATCTACGCTACCGGAAAAAATAAACAGTAACGGTTCAGAAACAAATGTTTTTTATCCGTGTTCATTTATTCAAAGGCTGTGTTGGCAAGTATCCAAAACAGTCCGTTGGGCGCTGACTACGGACGGGTGTAACTTTACAGCGTGAGATTCAACACTGAACCACGTCGTGTGTATCGCCGAACTGACGCATACAATAATACAATACAAATATTTATTCATAATTAAAAATTTACATGGCAAATGTTTATTATTAAGTATATTAATTTTCATGGTAAACAATTTCATCATTTAATTATTATTTCATTCAGGTATTATTTTAGACTAGGGCAGCTTGTTTGTAGGCAAAAAAATCTTTAACAGAGTAAAATACTTTATTAAGTAGATATTGATTAAGTTTGTTGATAAAGGTTAGAGTTTATACCATCTCCTACTGCTAGAAGCAAGAAACTCACCTGAACGTGCTCTCCAAAGCATAAACTCTGACAGAAGGGGTAGGAAACTGCGTCAATATGGACTACTGGTGCATCTTTTTATTTTTCGTACTCTGTTAAAAGCCAGCGTAAAAATGCACTGAACTTTATCATCAAAAGGCTTAGAAAATCAGAGATCAGAAAATCGGATAGCACGCTATAAAGAAAAGTCTTACAGTACTTTGGCAAAGCAGTTTGCATTTTTAACCATATCCCCCCTGGTAACTACCTCACTTTTCGTTTATTTTAGATTCTGGAGTTACTTACTGTTCTAATATTAGCAGAGTTTTGAAATGCCAATTTGTTCAGCGAAAGATTATTGGAGAGTTATGAGATGATTGCATCAAGTTTCAGTAGTTTTAGAAGATATTTTTTTTGGCAGATAGGTAGGTAATGTCAAATGACAAATGGGGGAAAATGAGACTAGCGGGTAACTTGGGACATGGCCGACACCAGCATCTATGAACCAGCTATAAGCCTATAAGGTTATAACTGGTTGATAAATGTAGAGTCCAAAGTTTTCAACCAGTTACAACGTTATAGCTGGTTCGTAGATGCTGGTGTCGACCATGTCCCAAGTTACCCGCTAGTCTCATTTTCCCCCATTTGACTGAAACTAATAAATATTACAGTACCTACACTAGCGGTCGCAGTTAGATGCGAAGCGAAAAAATAATGTAATCGTGAGAAAGATAGGATTTAGCTTCAAAGAGCACCAACAGGCATCAGTCCCTCGGTACCCTCTGAAAGCTTTTTATTAAAATTACAATTTCCGGTTCAGAAAAACAAGCCTATTTCCTCATCAAATATTGAGTAAAGCCGACGTTCTTCTGAGTCTACGAAATTCAAAATTTGCTGAGTTCAAAAGAAGCAATTTCATCTTATTGAAATATTTGTGTCACGTCAATATCATATCCCCTGATGTGATGATAAATAACTTCCTAAAAAAGTTTCGCTTTATTTATCCATCTTCAGTTCCATTCTAGCTTTTATGGACCTCAATGTTGACCTCCATTTGCTACTTACTATTTCAAAGACTTGTCAAACTCAGCAAGACCCGATGTAACTGTCAATTTCGGTGACCCAAATAACCCTGTTCAGACCCAAATGTCCTGATTCCCTCAAATGGAATCTTGATTTATGTAAATAATATCCGCAGCATAATAGAATATTTTGTCCTCTATGAATAGCGACGGGCGGAATACTATTTTGACGTATTTTATGGTGCCAATAAAATTTCCTATATATCCCTGCTATGAAAAACCTACATTATAGTCCCAACTGACCGACTAACCATGACTCAGTTAGTAGGGCAAAGTGAGTCAAAAACGAGAAAAATAATTTATGAATTAGAGTTTCTTTTGGTACACTTTTATCGGTTCAATATCAGCGTAAAAACTGACTACACAAAGTTAAAATAAGTAAAACTGTTGCTATAATATGTCCCATTACAAAAAGCTTTTTGTAGAGCATGAAATTACGAAACTTGCATGAGACTGATATCTTGAATATTTACACTAGTGGTTCATGTGAATGCATTTCCAAATATGTATTATTTTGTTTACCTGAGTAGAATGTTCGAGAATAGTTAGCCTACAAAGCAGAAGATTTTTTTTGATTACAGAGAAATTGCCTAAACCATCACTTTATTGTAAAGCGATCCCAAAATTAACCTATTTAACCTGTATGGTGCTTTGTGCGTAGTTTCAGAAAATTGTGCAGTTTTTAGGAACTGAATAAATACTTGAGAGATCTTGCTCTACTTCCTAACCCAAGAACTCTGTATAAATAGTTATTAATAATACAGTTACACAGTGAACATTGAATTTGTTTTAGCTTCCTACGTCTAGACATCCAATTACCTAACGTTACAGCGAGACCCAAGATTGAAGTAGTTTCTCGAAATAAGATAATTGTTAAATGCCGTGTGATGCCGGCTTAGAATAGCATCACCCCATTTCTTTTCCGTGGGTATCGTAGGAGCCAACTAAGGGACTTGAGGGTTTCATGTGTATTGCAATTTTAGGCGACAAGCTGACATCCTGTCACTGTAGTGATGCATGACTTATCTAAAAAGACCCTCAAATATTGTCAGACGTGGCGACAAAGACCGTAATATTACGGTCGTTAACGCTCTGCCTACCCCGCCAGGGATATAGGCCTGATTTGTGTGTGTGTGTGTGTTAAACCAACCAGCAATGTTATTATTAGAATCCCTGAACTGTTGGGCTAGGTAAGTGTTAAGAAAAATTTTTCACATCACTGCCATTTATTTTTATGATTACTGGTTCAACCGAGCTGGTTTTATCATTCATCAATCAGCAATAACTTCATTTCAACAGTCCACTGCTGGACATGGCATGGGCCTCCCCTAACAGGGGGGTACTCACTACGCTTGGCAAGCGTGTAAACGAGTGTAAGGTGTATTATTCCCTGCATTCATCCCCTTAGTCATTTTTACAATATACATTAGGATAAACCACGCATCAGCAAGCGTACCGTTGGACGCGCTCCGGCCAGATGAACCGATGACTTAAAGAGGGCGACTGGTAGCGACTGGATGGCGAAAGCGGGAGATCGTTTATTGTGGCGTACACAGGGGGAGGCCATGTCCAGCAGTGCTATAGGCTGATGTGATGATGATTGGTATAAATAGGTTAAAGATATTTTAAGCTGGCATGACATGGTTATCAACAGCATCAAACCCTGTGCACATTGTAATAGCGTAGAGGGCAGTTGCACAACAGAGCGTCGCAACATGTGTCGCAAAACACAAAACGCTTCACAAACCCATGCTCCAACTAAGCCTACATATGACGTCATGTTTACAAGCCTGTTGCAGTGCGTCATATTGACTGAACAAGACATGCCTTGATTACGTGCCAGTAACGATTCCAAGGGACCATACATACATATATCACGCCTTTATCCCTTGCGGGGTAGGCAGAGCGCCAACAGCCGTAAGAGTAGAGAGAGCCGTAGAGCATTTGACATTTTTGAGGATTGTTTTCCAATGTTGTTTCAGAAAACATGTGTCCATAGGACCATTTCCTTACAAAAGTTTTAGCTAGGTAGCTATTTTAAATAAGCCGCATTAAAATACCTTACATACATACATACATATATCACGCCTTAATCCCTTGCGGGGTAGACAGAGCGATAGTGGCGTAAGAATACAGCCAATATCGCCAAGTCTGTCATTTTTGAGGATTGTTTTCCAAGGTTGTTTCAGAAAACATGTGTATTATTATAGTGGCATTTTGTCAGCCTGTCGCCTAAAAATCGTAATACACCAATTCTCTCGAGTCCCTTAGTCGCCTCTTACGACACCCGTGGGAAGGATGTGGGGTGATGCTATTATAAGCCGGCATCACACGACCTTGCGTGTTTTAGAAGAAGTCGGTGGAGTCTATGACAAACAGACGGTGTAATAAGATAGCGATTAATTTCTAGACCTTCGTGTTATTTTGCAATTACGTCTCCGTTATTACATTTTGAAAATGAGTCACAGATTTTGTTTTTAATCTCCCCTTTTTTCCTTACAAATGAAATTGACTTTGTAGCTTTAATAAATCATTTAAATGATTCCGGGAAGGTCTCAATCTTGGCGTGCAAACATCTTTTCCACGAAAGCGATATCATAACATTTGTAGGAATCCATTTAGCTTAGAGTTTAATGTAGCTACACACGCGACCAGAATTTCTGTAGCTTATTGTGATTGTGACATGATCATTCTTCTTTTCGTGTGGGACACTGAGTCTAAAGACTCCAACATTGTTGTGGAATGACTACTGTCTAAATTACTACAGGTTTTCAAGATTTCAATCGTTCATTTCCAAGTAGGTAGATTCACATCGAATACTTTTAGAATTACAGAAAGGTAGAATACAATACTGTCACTGAGTAAATGAATTAGTCATTGTAAAAGAGAGAAAATAGTCAGACGCAATTTTCTCTTTTTTATAACAATTTGTCTGTCCCGATGGCGTAGCGGATAGTATTCCTGCCTTCTATGCCGAGGGTCGTGGGTTCGATCCCCACCGAACACAAATATTTGTTAAGTCAATTTTCAAATATTTGTGTTGAGTCTGGGTGTTTTCTATGTATAATATGTATATATTTACAAAAATAAAAGTATATATATGTATTAGTATCAGGTATCTAGTTCCCATAGTACATGCTTTGCTTAGTTTGGGGCTAGATGGCGCTGTGTGAATTGTCCAGGATATTTATTTATTTATGTTTCTAGTAAAAGCTAGGTAGACAGCTATCGTGATCGAAGGGTTAAAGTTGCAGTCCAAAACACGGAACCATATCTCTTTTCAAATAATCAGTTGGTACAGTCTGCGAAGCTCCAACCAGGCTAGGAACTGGTAGATCAGGTAGACCTGCCTATCAAAAATTTTCTTTGAAACCAACTTAACAAAGGTCTTTTTTCCCGGAGGCAAACTTGGCGGCTACCCAGGCATAAACCTTAGCATTTCTACTTGTTGACATTTTAGTATTTTCGGCGCTTCATGCCAGGTGACAAATTACTAATGAAATTTGTTTGTTCATAACAGTTGCACCTGTGTTACAATAACGGCTATAACAATACAAAATTACCAACCAACCAAGTCAATTTGTATGGTGGATCCAAATTTTTATCTTATTTCGACCTGTGTTTCTTAAGGAAAAGTAGTTCAGATTCATGGGTTAATACACATACACATATCACGCCTTTATTCCTTGCGGGGTCGGCAGAGCGTTAACGTCCGTAAGAATACGGTCGCTATCGCCACGTCTGACATTTTTGAGGATTGTTTTACAAGGTTGTTTCAGAAAACATTGTGTATCACTATAGTGACAGGTTGTCAGCCTGTTGCCTAAAAATTGTAATACACCAATATTTACAGTTAATATTTTTACACCTTCTTGTTTTTTATGTGTTCTAAGGCGGATCACACACCTAACGCACTGCGGAGCGCTGAAATATCGCAGCGGTCTGTCAGATCAGATCGTTAAGAGTGCAATCCGCCTAATATTTGATACCTACTCAAACTATTTGTATTTTTTGGCAACTGAATAAATTTCCTTTATTTATTATTATTTTAATATGGGTAGCCCTATAATTTTGCCATCTATAAGGTGTAAAAATATTAGCTGCAAATACTTTAACGGGTGAATCAGTCCATGAAACTGAACAACTTTCCTCAAGGAACATAGGTCGAAATATGAGAATTTTTTTTGGACCTCCCATACAAATTGACTTGGTCGGTCTGTAGTTTTGTATGGGTGGTCCCTTATGCTCCTTCGGCTGCTTTGCCTTATGGTCCCTTATGCTCCGTGACTTATGTTTCTTGGGGAAAGTTGTTCAGTTTCATGGGCTGATTCACTCCTTAAAATATTTACAGCTAATATTTTTACACCCTGTATTTAGTACTGGATAAAATTCTACATTACCTGTGTTACGAATGATAAGAATATTTAGGTAAATTTTACGTATATTTTGTTCCAGTAAGACAATGTCCCTTTTAATCGCTAAAATCGTAAACATTAGCCATTACAAACCCTTCTCGTTTAATTTAATTTTCTCGTTAGTCGGGTAAATTATAAGGACCCTGGAGTCATTAATCCCGACTTCGGGATAAGAGGGACTCGTGAATTATTGGCACATTTGAACTTAATTAATATTAATTGGGGATGGTGCTTGCTTAGTATAGCATCACCCCAATTATGGCTATGAGTGTCGTAAAAATCTACTAAGTGATAACTGTCACCCAAGGAATGAGCAATTGGAGTCCCTGTGAATGTGATATTCCCTCGCTAGTACAGCTTGCCAAGTTTGGTAAGTATGGATGGCTTAAAGGTTTTTTTGGGCTGACAGCAACGCGTGTCTGAACTAGATGTCGTAGTTGTATTTTTTTCAGATTGAGGGATTATCTGTCAAGATCAGCGACTCTGAGTTTTGCAGGAACTAAACGAACAGATTTAAAAAAATCATCCCCCTTTGATCTAGGGAGACAGCCCATTTTTTGTCATATTTCTACTTGATATGTTCTTTCGAGATAGCTGTTTAGTTTTACGAGTAGAGCTCATACTAAAAGTATTTCCAATTAATTTAAATGACCTAACATAACATACCAGCATCAACTTTTTGTACAAAAAAACATCGTCCTCATTTCCCATGAAAACAAGGAATGACCGTTAACTGGGACCCTCGCGTCCATATAATTTAATTTTCCCATTATGTGCGGGAATTGTACGGTGGTCCGCATTATTATACCCATGAGGCCTTAATCCCTTACCTTGCGGGAAGATTTTATTCTTTGTTTACATTTTACGTTTAAGTTTTTTTTAAATCTTAAAAACAAGCATGAATGCCCTAATTTCCCCTTTTTGAACACTGTAGACCTCTTATGTCCACCTGTGTGGACCGTGGAAACTTTTATTATCCGACCGTACACCTCTCAAATTATATTATTAAAAAAATTAAAAATATATTGTTGACATATTTCAACCTATGTTCCTTGGGGAAAGTTGTTCAGTTTCATAGGCTGGTTCACCCCTGGAACGGAAATCAGTACTTTTTCTAACAACCTGTATAATTAGGTAAGTATTATTAGACTAACATATTTCCAAATGGTTCATCTCAAATGAACCCAAAAATATTTTGCGTAAAAGGTTTTGATCTCTACTCACATTAAATATTATTTGCTTAAGTATACAGAACTTCATGAAAACTTTTGCTGTGCACACAACAAGTTTTACTTAATTTTGCTTTTCTATTTAGTTTAAGAATTTAAACCAAGTTTTACTTTAATATTTAATCTCATTTTCTTATAGTACTTCTAGTGAACTTTTAACTTTTCTAACATTATGACGAAATTCTAATGTAATTATGGTGCATTGACATTTCTAGCTTCATTCTTCAGAGTACAATACTTCTTCATTATAATATTCACCTTTAAAACAAACTGGATAATTTTTTTACCGTTTAAGTTTTAGTTATATACAAACAAAAACACACACAAATGACATCTGTATGCCTGGCGGGGTAGGCAGACCGTAAACGACCGTAAAATTACGGTCTTTATTGCCACGCCTGACAAATGTTTGAGGTCAGTTTCAGATAAAGGCGTGATCTATGTATGTATGTATGTAATATTTACATTCTCTCTAGTATCTTAATTACCATATCTAAGTAAAGTAGTGGCGTCATTAGAGTTTGGATCGGTTCCAAAATCGCTTGGCAGTTGGCAACACAACACTGCATGTTACATGTGAGAAAATTGGATCTTAACGGAGCATAAATCACGCCTTTATCCCTTGTAGGGTAGGCAGAGCGTTAACGATCGTAAACTTACGGCCGCTATCGCCACGTCTGACAAGTATTGAGGACCCTTTCAGATGATTCGTGTATCACTATAGTGACAGGTTGTCAGTCTGTCGCCTAAAATTGTGATAAATATGAAACCCTCAAGTCCCTTAGTTGCCTTAACGGAGCACAGTCGGTTTTTAATTACTAACGTGGAATTGCGGGCAGAATAAAAAAAAAATGAAAATGAATGTAACCAATACACATGCAGTATTAGACCTTCAATTCTGCTCCTGTAATGCTCAGTCAGGAACTGAATAGAGCTGTTGTTGTTTTTCGAGTGGGACACTGAGTCGTCCAACGACCCGATGAACCCTGGTGTCAGATTTTTTCAAAGGCCACTAGTAGAAAAATATTAACCATTCGTCCGGCACCAAAATTCCATATCTTAAAATGGTATTTTCCATTTTTCCATTTCACTCACCAAATTCCACTGATAGATAGATAGCTCACCAGTTCATCGTAGCACAAAGGGGATTTATTATTATTTCACTGATTCGTTCCGAAACAAAGAGTTCGAAACCGTTATATTAACTGACTGGAAAATCGAATTTATTTTATCACAGCATTGGAAGAGAAACAGGCAATTTGCATTTCAAAGATAATTGTGATGATTAATATTTTAAATCGGAAATGGAGTCAATCGAAACCAATATCTATTATCTTATAGAAAAACTGTCAACGGAAAAATATATAAGCGTTATTCGATTTTAAAAATTTAATACATTACCTGCTTTTTGCACTTCACTTTTACAATCATCATCATCAGTTTCTGAGGCAAAACCACAGACACTGTGTTGCCTGGGGAGCAATTATGGAAATCTCAGGGTTGCGCAAGGCCTGCGCCACCTTCTCGGCCTCCCTGGCTGACCCCACAGAAACGACGAGTCGGTGGGTACGCGCGGAGCCAAGGTGGCTGCAGGAGTCTACCGCACGATAGACCTCTTTCACACGCGCCTGACGTAGACCCCGTTCCGGGTTGAGTGTGGAGTTTTCCTTCTCCAGGACCGGTTTTGGGTCAGGTTAATGCCGTGTGATGCCGGTTTAGAATAGCATCACCCCACATCCTTCCCGCGGGTGTCGTAAGAGGCGGCTAAGGGGCTCGAGAGTATTGGTGTATTACAATTTATAGGCGACAGGCTGACAACCTGTCACTATAGTGATACACATATTTTCTGCACTGCTATATGATATTTACAGTGACTTAAAAGATGAAAAGTAAAAAATAAAACATTTTCAGAAATAAATTTTGTAGGAGAAAGAAATTAACTTTTATAGTCAGGGAAAAGCCCTATCAGTGTTCAGAGCTTGTGTCCCTTGGCAGAACGCTAAAACATCGCAGCGGTTTATCAGATCCATACTAGAAATGTCAATCCCAATATTAAAACCGCCCAACCGCTATCGGCGCAGCGCTATCGCAGCGTCGTCCGCCGAGTGCGGTTTTAGTATGGAGAGACGTTTCTAGTAGGTATGGATCTGACAGACCGCTGCCATATATTAGCGCTCCCCATTACAGATGGCTTAAATAAGCTAACCGTTTTGAAAGTTGTCAGTTCCTTAGCCGAAATAATTATAACCAAATTTTTTTACACCTTGAAAAGCAAGGTGTTAAAAGTGGAGCGTGCGTGAGTCTCGCACTTAATTAAGGGCAACGCACTTAGCTTGTGAACTCGGCTAATGGCAGTCGCTATTAGGATCTGCTACACTTCGCTTTTTCACTAGTGCTGGGAACAAACTGAGTCAACTTTTTGATTCAAATAATCAAATAGGCGCAAAAAAACCGCGGGATTTGCATGTATAATTTGTTGCGTTTCAGATTGTTTGAACACGATATAAAACGTCTTTCCGATAAATTTATTATAATACAGGCGGCCTTTTTGACGATTAATCTTAGTATATGTACGTAGTACTAATTAATAATTTTATAATACAGGGAAAAAAAACTGCAAATATTTTAAGAAGTGAATCAGCCTAAGATGCCGTGTGTTGCCGGCTTCGAATAGCATCATCCCTTTTCTTTCCCGCGGGTTTTGTAAAATGCGACTAAGAGACTCGAGGGTTTCACGTGTAATACAAATTTAGGCGATAGGCTGACAACTTGTCACTACGGTGACATACAAATCATCTGTAAAGGACCAACCTGTCACTATTGTGAACCACATGTTTTTTGGAACAACCTTGGAAAACAATCCTCAAAAATGTCAGACGTGGCGATAGCGACCGCATTCTTACGGCCGATAACGCTCTGCCTGCCCCGCAAGGGATAAAGGCGTGATATATACATACATGCATACTGTAAAGGACCTCAATATTTGTCAGAAGTGCCGTTTGCGAATGTATTTTCACGGTCATTAATGTTCTGCCTACCCCGCAAGGAATAAAGGCATACACATACACATATCACGCCTTTATCCCTTGCGGGGTAGGCAGAGCGTTAACGATCGCAAAATTACGGTCGTTATCGCCACGTCTGACATGTATTGAGGGCCCTTTCAGATGATTCATGTGTCACTGTAGTGACAGGTTGTCAGCCTGTCGCCTGAAATTTAAATACACATGAAACCCTCGAGTCCCTTAGTTGCCTTTTACAACACCCGCGGGAAGAAATGGGGTGATGCTATTCTAAGCCGGCAACACACGGCAATAAAGGCATAATATGTCTGTATTTATGTATGTGCAATTAAATAGAGGTATGTGATGTGATGAGATTTGAATACCCACACCCAACCCTATAGCAACATTGTTGAAAGGAAGGATTAATGCCATCCATTATAAAAGTTCAGCTTAGACGGTTTTTTAAACTCGGATCATGACACTAATTAGAAAAGTTTTTATTGAATATAATAATTTGCCCTTTTACACCCAACAGAAAAAGGGGGTTCGAATACTGAAATTAAAGAGTGATCTTTTTAGGTTGTACAGACTTCAAAGTACATCGAATATTTTAAACACACACACACACACACGCACATCACGCCTTGCAGGGTAGGTAGAGGGTCAACGCCCAAGTCCATAAAAATACGGTCACAAATATTTTAAATGTTCACTAAATCCGCCCAGGATCTTCGTAACTCGATTCATGTGAAAATCTGCAACTAAATTATGCCTGTATCATGAAACCTTAGCGTCCTTTAGTCACCTCCTACGACATTATTGAAGTTTGAAAACAAGCCATGTCCCGCTCTTGTCCAACACCTAAATAGCTTTTAGTTCAGTTAAAGCAACTTTGGAAGCCGTTATAGCACCTATTCGATATTCAAATGAGGCCAATGAGAGAACTTTGATAATACTATGTCACAGTATAGGTAGAAAAAGAAAAGCAGTATCTACGTAACTACTAAACAATCAGCAATTGGCATGAGATCGCGCAGGACAGAGATCAGTGGAGACAGCTCGCTTCGGAGTACAAGATCCTCTTTAGGTCGCTGTGTCAGCAGAGTAAATTATATATAATTAATAATAATATTAATATTATATATAATTATATTTAGTATGTATACTAAACACTACTATGGTAAATATGATATCTAGCCAATCTAAAATAATAATTGCCTATGCTTCCGTATACGCATCTGATTACAATTCTTCGGTACTTGACTACTTGATAATAAAATACAAATGTTGTAAGTTTAAATTTTATCCAAAAATAAACCAGACTAGTATTCAGCGTTTTTTAAAATATTCAATGTTAGATTTATATGGTAAAAAAATATTTGTGTTTTGTCATTTTAATATTTTCTACAAGAAAATGTTATGAGTCGTTATAAAAAATATGTTTTTCAATCGAAGAATCCTATATTCAACCTACTTCATGCATGGCATAAGTTACTATTGGTTAATATTAAAATAGTACATTTATTTCCTTGTTATATTTATTTCCTTGTCGTATTACCTACTGATACATATATCTACTGTAACTGTGCGCTAGATTGCATCTTATATAGATCTGGGTTATCTCAACTTTAGTATTAGATTTAGTGTAGGTAGCTTTGGAGTGAAGGTTGCTGTTCAGTTAAACTTGCTGTCTCTCTCACACACTTTTTGAATGATATCTCCCTGTCTCCTTCACACGCTTTGTGATATCTCCAAAATATTATGATGCACTATTAGAAACATAGATGATAAAAAGTCAAGTACTTTCAAACTGAGTCTTAAATGTAATATTATTTAGTTTATGAAATTGTGTATCATTTAATGTGAATATCTACCGCACCTTGCACTATGTCTGCCAATGCCCCAGTGCCTCTGCGTGATGATAATACCCCCAATTGGGGGAGACCCATATCCTATAGTTGTAGTAGAGTTTTATGAAACGTACAAGGATAACTCCTTTTTGTCTTGTATGGTATCAAACAACTAACCTTTGTTGCTACTTACTTGAACTATTGCGGTTAAATTAAAACTGATTTTTAATCTACATAAACTCTTGTCGTAAAATTAAGAAGCTAATAGCGTTGAACAAATGTAATTCATTAAAATAAACTAAATTTTTATTCTCAAAAAGATTATCTTTCATATAAATACTGCAAACGAAAGGTTGACCTTAAGTAAATATAGGATAATCGCTTAATCTTCATTCGAAGGCATTTTTTCTCATTTTCCGGGACATCCGAATAGCCGACTTTCAACCAGTCGTTTCATTTTTACGAGCTACAAAAATCCCCGCAATGTTTGGTTTGAGCCCCTTAAGGGCCTATTTTAAAATGTACTTTTCAAGCTATCTTCATACAGCATAAGCGGATAGCATACTTGACGCACGACGGAGCGCCAAAATATCGCAGCGGTCTGTCAGATCCATACTAGAAACATCACTCCCCATACCTGTGCCCATACTAAAACCGCACTCAACGGAGGACACTGCGATAGCGCTGCGTCGACAGCGGTTGAGCGGTTTTAGTATGGGGATTGACATTTCTAGTATGGATCTGACAGACCACTGCGATGTTTTAGTGCTTCGTGGTGCGTCAAACATAAGAAGCCTTACACGTCGCTCATTCTTTTATACGAGCTATTTACGATCCCCAAGTTACACAACACACAATGTAGCCAACACATCAATCCAGTGAGATCTGGTTCTCGTCCAAAAGATACGTTCGTTCTGGCCAAATCCTAGCAATTACTGTTAGGCGAATCTCACACCTGACCTCCATAGATGCAAAAGAGATAGGTATATTGCATCGAACTTAATAAGTGTAACGGAGACAGACGCCAGAGAAACTTTTTAGTGTAACTCCTGCGGAAGTGTCAGATTTTTGTACGGTGACCCGTCGACCGATGTGGCGTAGTGTCTGTGACGCAGGAGGATCCAACGGACGTCAAATATGGAAACCGCCTTACTCTGTAACCCCAGCGCTTTCATTTTGGCTTCTATTTGACAAAACTACCAAGCGACGTGCATTCTACTCATTCAAGTTTATAACCATTGGATTCGGTCCAATGTTGCAATTGGCCGTTTTAGTTTGGGTTTGATACGACTTACGTAATAAAATACTTTGTGTAATAATTAATGGCCGATGGATTTGAAATAATAACAGCCACGTAGTCCACGCAGCATGTTTTATAAATAAAAGACGACTTATAGTTTCAGACCTTAGTTGAATACCTCACATACTGCCCTCCAAACTATTTATAGATGGCCTCAATGATGATAATAAATATCTCGTAAACATAGTCAACCGTCATATTGCCTGGGAAGCCACCTACAATAGCATTTGACGTCAGGTTGGTGGTTAGTTGTAAAACAAAGCCATTCAATTTAACAAAACATGTTGTTTCAACCTCAAACTAATTAGAACAGGGTGATGCTGGTTGATGGATATGAAAAAAATATTTGTTATTTTTATATCCTTAGAAATAATATTTAAATTAAATTACTTGAAACTACACCAAACTTCAGTGTTTGGGAGAAAATGCAGTAAATTGGGCACATTGTTTAGTGTAGGGTTCAACTATTCACTAGCAAAAATGTTGAGCCCCCATTTTGCATTGTTGAAGGTCGAATTTCATTAGTGTTTTTCAGAATATGTCCTATGATAAATATAGTTTAGTATGGTGACTAAAAGGATGTGTCTAATTTAATTCATTTCCTCCAGATAAATTATTTTGTAACAATCAAATTCCCATATTCAAGAGATCCAATCCATCTCTAAGTGCATTATTAGATTTCTCCTGGGGCAAATAACGTCGGTCAAAACTATCCCCTTCTATTGGTAAATACACGTCATGCTTTTTTACATCTTTGTCTTTTTGAAGATTTTTTCTTATCTTTTTCAACAAAGTATTTGCAAGAAGCATTAAATTATTTGATTGAGACTTTCTATAATTTTTCAAAACATGAATCGTAGCATTCTCTGTGGGTTGAGGTTTATTAGCGTTTTCAAACAATTCTTCTAGTTTCGATATTGTGTTAAGCAATTCTTCTCTTGTTTTTTTGATGTAATCTGTGTAACTGTTCACTCTATTTGATCTTTCGTTGCCCAAATCTTTCTTTTTAGAGGAACTTGTAACAGCGTGATCATCATCAATAGCAACCAAAAGGTTTTGTTTCTCAGTGGTTACTGCAACAGTGATAGTTTGTTGAGTATCATTATCATTTGCTGCAGTCACTGTACTTACTTCGACACCAGAATTTGGTACACCATTAAACTGAAGAGCAACTTTGTACAGTTTCGATTCCTTTTCATGAATATCTGGTTCGATATTACTTGGTTTGCTGTTGTTGTTTTTCGCAGATGAGTTAAGGTTTCCATTTCTAAATTTAGCTTCTAAGTGTTGAGTTGATTTTGGTTCTATTGTTAGAGGTATGGATTCATTCAAAGAGCTCAACGTTGGCTTCGCAAATACACATTCACTGATGTATAGTAAGTTTATGATAAAGACTGCTAGGTTTTCAACGTACCCCATGGCGTTGATTGTACAGAAATGACTCTATAAGCGGAAAATTTGCATGATATAGCAATCAGAGAGATTACACGCCGTTTATTGAAACAAGCGAATGATTACTAAATATGCTGATAAACATAATGACTTTTGAATTTTGCGTTCCAAGTCGAGAAAAAATTCCTATCTATATTATATAGAATTGTTTTCAGTCTACAGTATGTAAATAATGTTAAAAATAGTTTGGAAAGTAATATATGAACGTAGGCGAACTTCACACTGACACCGAGCACTACATCCGGATCCGACACAAAAACCGCACGGCATTCACGCCGGCCTGCGGCGGATCGCACACTTGATGCACGACGGAGCGCTAAAACATCGCAGCGGTCTGTCAGATCCATACTATAAATGTCAATCCCCATACTAAAACCGCTCAACCGCTATCGACGCAGCACTATCGCAGCGTCATCCGTCGAGTGCGGTTTTAGTATGGAGAGTGACGTTTCTAGTATAGATCTGACGACCGCTGCGATATTTTAGCGCTCCGTCTTACGTTAAGTGTGGAATCCGCCTAAATTGAGATCCCATGCACACGCGTCCTTGTGTGCGAGTGCACCGTACCTCCGTCCGAGATCCGGTATCCGGAAAATATGCGATCCGCCTTAAAATAAAAATTTACACAACAGTAATGACTGCCAACCAAAATTAAATACCACGAAATAATAGTCTTTTGTGCTGTACTAATTGAAAATTAAAATTCTTTCATAGCCAGTTGGAGAAAGGCCAAGTGGCCTCTCGCCCTCTGCTTCAGTGATGGCATAACTTGTAGAAGAGCACTTACAGCTAAGTGTTTTGCCAAAGGTAATGCTGTTATAATTTGTGTATTGGCAGTTTTTACTCACTAACGGCTCACTTTTTTGGCTTCAGTATTAGTAAAGCACTGAGAGTCCAAAACTCTCTCTCTCTCTCGCTCTTCGTGCGGGATACTGAATCGTATAACGACTCACATGTAAGTAATACAGTCGTGGAATTCAACAATTCCACGAAATTTATAGTTATCTTGGTAACAGGTGTATCTGATCTGACATACATGGCAAATTGAGATGAATGTCAATGGTATCACCAGCCCTATTTTCGCTGTGTATTTATATGTCAAATAGGTCTGTCAGTACCCAAGATGCGTGACGATATTTTCCGAATCAATAAAAAGACGGTAACCGCATGAATGCATGCGGTTACCATCAGGACTTTTATAGCGCCATTATAGCACCAATCAAAAAACTATCGACGTATCCAATTTCTAAGTCCATTGTAATCTAGGGATTGGTACCATTGACCCTAAAAGAAAAAAAGTTACTGAAAACGGAAGATATTTCCCACTACCGTAATAAAGACCGTGTGCGGTGTCTCAGACGCTGATTACGCTTGCGGTGTAATTAGTGTGCGACCAGCCTCTTTGAGTCGGTGTGACTCGGAAGGAAGTCTCGCTGTGTCTGTGGGAATCTTTGGAGCATTAGTAAGCTGGTAATGCGCTACCGTAATTGCCGTGATGCCGGCTTAGAATAGCACCACCCCGAGTCTACCTGTGGGTACCGTAAAACCTACTAAAGGATAAACATCAAGGGAGTTTGGCAGCAGCGTTTCCTAGTTCGCCAATCTGCCTGGTAAGCGTGGTGAGTATTGCAATACAAGAGTACTTTTGAGTCTGTTATAAGGTAAAACGTAATGCGCTTCAGATTTCATACAACTTTGTAGTAAAATACAGGCTATGTCTTTACCCGTTGCGAGGTGGGCAGAGCGGGAATGGCTTCATGTATTTTGTGAGTTGTTAAAAAAGTTGGCGACCCAAGAACAATTCATACAAATATATATTATATATTATCTAAATATTATTAAAATATAATCACCATTTAATCATCATAAATATCTTTTCATTGATGTACTGTTCTATTCATAGTACCTACGAAGATTTTCATAATATTTTTGAAACAAATTTCAAAAACAACTTTATCCAAAATACGCACTGTTCCAGTTTTACACTTCGTTGCATAAAGTGCGATCCAAGCTAAGTGATATTTCCTTTTTTCATTCATCCCGAAGGTCCAATTTTGTTGAAATTACTTATCGTTATTCTAACTTATAGACCCTTGGGGTTTTCAAAGTATGGGGCTGTTTGATCGTATCCAAAGTATGTTCAATGACAAATTCTTATCTACCTGAAAGATCTTTAATCTTCAAATGCGTAGAAGGCCGCTGAAAAATTTTAAACTAGGGTTCATTGGGTCACACAAAAAGAGAGAGATAGAAATAGTGATGCCTGCCCAAAATATCATCACCCCATTTTACGCGTGGGTGTCGTAAAAGCCGATTAAGGAATTGATCCAGGAAATGAACAGCAGCGTTCCTTGGTATATCTACAACACCTTGCACTGCGCTCGCCAATCCGCCTGCCTAGCGAGGTGGTGTAGATATTTACAAGGAACGCGGCTGCCTACTCTCTAGATTCATACCCCACGGGTAGGAATGGGGTAATGCTATTCTAGGCCCACACTACAGTAGTGTCTTAATCTTCATTGGCCTCATACATCTGTGACAGACGATTTAATCAGTATCGGAGGCATGATTTTTCGTGGCTATTCCGGGTGTTAGGGTCAGAGTCCCAAATACTGATAGGCTGCAAGCATATGTCAGGAAACAACAAAAAAATTTCGACTCCCGATTCAAAATCACGTTCAGCTGACTGCATTTACTATGGGAAGTCCCTTACACCCCGTATAAGCAGGAGCGGCATAAATTTCCGCACTGTTTGGACGTCGTTTGGATGGAACATGCATGTTTCGACGTCGTTTTGTCGGTTTGTCATTTCGTTTGTCCTACACCTCGCACACTTAACGCACGACGGAGCGCAAAAATATCGCACCGGTCTGTCAGATACATACCTAGAAACGTCACTTCCCATACTAAAACCGCACTCGACGGACGACGCTGCCATAGCGCTGCATTCTCAGCGATTCAGTGGCTTTAGTACGGGAATTAACATTTCTAGTATGGATCTAACCGACCGCTGCGATGTTTTAGCGCTCCGTCGTGCATTGAATGTGCGATCCCCCTTATACTTAAACAGAGAGAGCTCTGTAAGTGCCGAAATTCCGCTAATCGATACCCAACAGGTGTAGGCAAATAGGTCAAGATGGCAGCTCGTTGTTTAGCATGGAGATTGCGAGCAACCTGCGTTAAATATGGATTTCATTTTGGCCTGCAAGGCGGAAGGAAAAGCCATTAAAGGACAATTTTGGGGTAGAACGGGGAGTTTGCAGTACGTCAGATTTTTAATAATTTTATAGGTTATATCGAATCGTTAGAAGACTCGTTAGATATCTTACACAAAACAAAGAAGACAATATTTCGTGTGTTAGTTGTCATTTCCAAAACTTTAGAAGCTATCGCCGCAGGATACTTTAGATCATAATATTTCCTCATACGAGTAATTATTTAAAGTTATAACTCTTTAGTTACTATGTTGAGACGACGCAGAAAGAAAAAATATTCGTTTGAGGAAATATTCTAAAGTATCCTGTGGCGTTAGCTTTTAAAGTTTAAGTCCATTGCCGGTTTTTTAATTCGCATTGGATTCTTTTTACCCAAATATTTACTGTTAAAAGCAGGACTGAACAAGGAAGTATACGATACCTATATTATTGTAAATTATTAATCAATGTAAGTGAATTTTGTATCCAGTAATTTGCTTAAATATTGACGTAACCCAGCGAGTAACCCAAATGAGAGATCGTTACAAACGGCTTCACTTAGGTAGGACTTGACTTTACAGTCAAGCTCACGAACGAACCGCCTACGTAAGGCGCTGTAAACACACGTGGGACATAAGATGTGCCACGTGATGCTGACCGCCGGCGCTGAGAAATCCAACTCATGGGTGTAGACGGCGTCTCTTCTGCTTCATAGATTTCATAAGGAAACGGATGCGAGCGTCGCACTGTCTCACGTCTCGGTCTTACTTTTCTTGTGTGCAGATAGCGCCTAAAAACGGTTCAACAGACTAAAGTCTAAACGGTCTAACCCAGCCTGAGCTTGACTGTACATGGGTTGAGGGACAACAAACCATTAAGTGTTTAGTTAATAAAGGTGTGTCCTAGAAGCCACCTTAGTGTCCTTCGGGTGTCGTTTGCTTGAATATTGACGACGGGAATCGATGTACTTAGAAATTTCACCATATGTACTCAAAATAATCGAAAACCGAGGAGGGAAGATGGTAGGCCACTTATTACGACACGATGAATTCATTAAGATATCATTGAGGGGAAAGTCGAAGGGAAAAGAGGAAAAGAAAGACCAAAACGTACATTCTTCAATCAAATAAAAGAAAAGGCTCACATTGTGTCGTATCAAGAGGTCAAAACATTGGCAGGAAACAGACAAGAATGGAAATTGCTCCACCGACAAGAGCTGGCTCTTACGTTTTATGATGATGATGATATTACAGTCACGATATTTTGGTGTGTAAATCTTAAATGTAATAATAATAAAACATTATTAAATGTATAAACAAAGCTGAATGTAGTTGCTTTTGACAAAATCGAACTATTTATTAATGAAATTAATAATGAAAGTGATAAAATAGATAAATTGTTATCTATACCCCAAATTACTTACTACGCTGGCTCATACCCCATATTGAGTTTTTTATTAGCCAAAATAATCTGCATGGAATAAAAAAAATATAAAAGAAGGGCTTGTTTATTTAGAAAACTTACTCATATTATTTTGGTTTACCATCCAATAAAATTTCCGCACCAAAATAATACGCTTTCCACATCACATATTGTAAAATGCAACGCAGTGTGTGAATATCCCGGATAAAATGGAGTAAAGTAGCAAGATGTACCGGAAGTAGTGAAATTAAATTTTGGCTCAGCGTGTGCTTACCGAAGCAAAATGGAAGCGTTACAACAGCGTGTTGGGAAACTAAAATCCCTTTATCATCGCTTGATCTAGCTTAAATAGTTTAGTATTTAAATATTTAAGTAACTGGCTGATAACCTATCACTATTGATACACGAATCATCTGAAACAGCCCTCAATATAAGTAAGACGTGGCGTTTACGATCGTATTTTTACGGCCGATAGCGCTCTGCCACTTTCTTATTGTGTGGGAAACCGAGTCGTCCAGCGACCAGATGTACCCTAGCGTCAGAATTTTTCAACAGCCTTCTACAAGTAGCAGGCTTCTGACATGTAACATTGCTTTATATTTTGTTATGCTGCTTAGACAATAGCATAACAAAACAGTCTTACCAAAGAATATTAACTTTAGACTAGTCTTACTGACAGAAAATGGTGAAAAAAAATTATCCGACTCGAATTATAATATAAAATTCAACACAATAACCCTAAATATGCAAGATAAGAAAACAAATAAATGTTTAAAATGACAGAGACAATAACATAAAATACGGACAGTCGACGCACAAACGGAATTCTTAGCGTTTACTGAATCACTTTGCTCTAGTGGCATATTTTTGAACATGTGATATTACATTCGAATACCACTCGATGTGGTATTCCACTCGTATCCGATGTTCGTACCTACGATACATTTTTTTAAATATTTATTATTCATTTAATAGGATGAGGCCTATTTTCAGCTGTGGCAGTTGTGTAGTATGCCTACTGTCCAACTACCCAATAAACTCTGTCAGACTATTTCAACCGCCTTCTGCAAGTAGCAGGCCTCTGGCATGGCTGTATAGTACCTATAAGGATCGCTGTCTAAGGAAGCATAGACAGCAACCGGGAACTACTGCTTAACGTGCCATCCGAATCATGAAACCATCTTTCTTATGAACAATCGGGTGATTCAGCCCACAATGTCCTAACCAGACTGAGAACAAATTCACAAAGTGATAAATATCAACTTCAGCAACACCGAGAATCAAACACGAAACCTTTGGCGTCACAGACAGTCGCACTACCACTGCACCACATCGGTCATCAACTAGACTATGTGATACAATTATTACTTAAACTATTCAAATTCTGACGCATACGAAATCAGAGTTCTACTGATTTAAAAATAGGCCTTCTATATCTGGGTTGTAGTTACGCTGATAAGAACAAATGTCTCAATAACAGTTTATGTAACTGTTACAACGTAAACGTTAACTTATTACAAGACTGTAATATTATTTAACGGGGAGATGCAAAAGGAAGGTCGGGAAAATACTTTCGCTGACTTTTTAAGCATAAAGACCAATGGTTAAAGTTTTCTGCTTTGTGATGCTGGCTAAAAAATAGCATCACCCTAATTTTACCATTCGGTGTCGCAAAACAGTCTCAACAGGTCTCATGAACAACAATTTTAAGGTTTAACTAGATATGTATTTAAAATACATTTTATGATTCAGTAAATGTTGCTGCAATAAAAAAGTAACACTTATTTCTGTCTTCTCCTTTTCGTGTGGGACACCGAATCGTCTAACGACCGGATGAACCCTAGTGTCAGAGTTTGTATATACATACATAATCACGTCTCTTTCCCGGAGGGGTAGGCAGAAACTACATCCTCTTGCTAATTGCTTTTCAACCACCTTATTGTTATAAAACGTGACATTGTACACTGATACCCGAACCATCTGTAAGGGCTCTCAATATTTGTCAGACGTGGCGATAGCGACTGTATTTCTACGGCCGTTAAAGTTCTGCCTACCCCGTAAGGGAAAAAAGAGTGATATGTGTATGTATGAATGTATGTAAGACGTCAAAGTCAAAGTCAGTGAAGTTGTACAGTACGAGTACATAGAAAACAAATTGAATAGCGCTTTCTAACGTAGCAGTACACGGATATAACTTCTCAGAATAAATTTAACCCCACCCAGCCATTTGCGTCATAAATGCCCTATTTCAAACAAAGTGCATAGAAGCTCAACAGCGTGTCATATCTGTTGTGTGGGTGGTTTACACACGCACTTCAAGGATTTGTGGAATTTATTCGGTCAGAATTTATTGACGAAAGGTGGATCGCATGAGAAAATATTTAGAGAGTCTCAATAATTTTACAACACGGTACAGCCCCAATTGCTGTGATGACGAGTACCTTGGTACCCGACTTTGAAATTGAAACTCTGTTAGTCAAAATAATCTGATCAGGCAAAACACCGTGAGTCAACCGAAAAATGTGTTGAAATCACACAAAAACAACGCATATTGATGCTGTATTTCCGTAAATGTGAATCTGTCACGGGCGGTCATTTGCTACAACTACTACTACAACAGCCACAAAAGTCCACTGCTGGATATGGGCCACCCCTATTAGGGGTATTTGCCATACTCATCACGCTTGGCAGACAGATTAGCGAACGCAGTGAAAGATGTTACATTCACAGAAGCCACTACTGCCTGAAAGAATTGAATGATGCCATTCTAAACTGGCCTCAGACGGCATAGCATTGGCTAGGTCACATTTTTAATTTTTTTTTCTTTAAAGTTTGGTGCCACCAAACCGATGGCTCTCAAAAACCGCATCACTATATGGCGCGTGTGCGATCCTCCAAAGCTAGTAACACAATACAATGCATTGCTGAAGTAGCTCGGACGCCGCATTCAAAGGTTGTTGAACCCTGGGCCGTCCACAGAGCATAGATAATAGATATGGCGACCAATTGCAAGGAGTGGCTAATAACAATTAGCAAATTAGTCTTTAATGAAAATTAAATTGGGAATGTTTTTAATGTACCGGCATTAATCTTGAAAATGGAAATGAAAACGAGATACTCTATAGAGTCTCGCGATGGTTTTTACACATTTTATGGTTAACCCGAGTCACTCGAGATATTATGTCCCTCATTTGCGCCTCATTTTGGCAATTACCGGCACATATCGGGTAGATGCAGTCCGATCCGTTCTTCCCAGAACAACTCCTAAGCCTGGAAATAAATGATTGGTTGTTTGAACAACCAATCATTTATTTCCAGGTGAACCCTTGTTCCCCACCAAGCTGACAGGCGTAGTTTTGATGGCTCCGGGGTCGTAAACGTAGTGCCCATTACAAAAATAAAAAAATAAAATCGAGATAGTTTTTATGGTAATATAAACGAAATTACTAGATATGATAATTTTTTCATCAGCACAAAAAAAGGTGAAAATGAAGATATTACTGCTGAATGGAAGAAAAAGACATCTTGCGCCGACCCCAAAATAATTGGGATAAGAGACGGCAGTTATAACATTATAGCCTGTTCGGTCCTCAATATAAAATTAAAATAAATTGCCAGCAGAATAAATATGTCCAATGTAGCCAATTTTTCCATTTCTGTTGCTAAGCTGATACACTACGGATAGCATTCACGGTTTCCGATGTTACGTAAAAGGCACATTTTCAAGTTAAATTTCAAATTTTGCTGTTAAATTTTAGAATTTTGTCCATTCTGCATACATTTTATGAAAGGTCGGCTGAAGTTCAAAAAATTTATTTTGTAGGGAAGGTATTTAGGTAGGAAGGTGAGGTTCTTCACCTAAATAAAAGAAGAGAAATAAAGGAAGAAAAGAAGGTTCATGTTGTGTCGTTACAAGAAGTCAAAATATTGGCAGGAAACAGACAAGAATGGAAATTGCTCCACCGACAAGATCATGCCTCTTAAGTTTGATAACGATGAGAAAAGGTACCTATTTACCAATTTTATCTCTCATGCGAACTCTGCCGTGTGATGACGGCTTAGAATAGCATCACCCCACATCCTTCCCGCGGGTGTCGTAAGAGGCGACTAAGGGACTCCAGGGTATTGGTGTGTTACAATTTTTAGGCGACAGGCTGACAACCTGTCTCTATAGTGATACACATGTTTTTTGAAACAACCTTGGAAAAAAATACTCAAAAATGTCAGACCTGGCAATAGTGGCCGTCTGCCTACCCCGCAAGGGATAAAGGCGTGATATATGTATGTATGTCTATAAAAAATTATAATATTCGCAGCAGAATAAATATGTCTAATGTAGCCAAGTTTCAACTTCTGTTGCTAAGCTGATACACTACGGATAGCATTCACGGTTTCCGATACTACGTAAAAGGCACATTTTCAAGTTAAATTTCAAATATTGCTGTTAAATTTTAGAATTTTGTTCATTTTGCTACATTTTATGGAAGGTTGGCTGAAGTACAAAAATTTTATTATGTAGGAAAGAAACGCACGACGGAGCGATAAAAAACATCGCAGCGGTCTATCAGACCCATACTAGAAACGTCACTCTAGCTAGCGCTACGTCGACAGCGGTTGAGCGGTTTTAGTATGGGGATTAACATTTCTAGTATGGTCTTACAGACTGGTGCGATGTTTATCGCTCCGTCGTGCGTTAAGTGTGCAATCCAACTAAAAGGAAAAATTCTGTCGCATCGCTCTACGCCACAGCAGCCAAGGAAATCCATTTGCGGATAAAAAGACAAGAGGAGCTTAAAGGATCGAATGCTCTTCACGCCTTCACTTGACAAGGAAAAGCCATAGCGACATTTTTCTAAGCGTGACAATAGAAAAAGCTGGAATTTATTGTACTGACCTAATTTTACAGTTAATAGGGACCTTTCCAGCCTTTCACCTACTGTTCTATGGACCTTAGGGAGCTTTCCGCGGTAAAATTTAGCTCTTACTATCTTCTTTTCGTGTGGGACACCGAGTCGTCCAACGACCCGATGAACCCTAGTGTCAGAATTGTTCAACCGCCTACTACAAGTAGCAGGCTTCTGACGTGGTTGTGTAACGACCGCCGTCTAAGTGATCATAGACAGCAACCGGGACCTACGGCTTAACGTGCCATCGGAAACTCGGAACCATCTTACTTACGGACAATCGGGTGGTTCAGCCCGCAATGTCCTAACCAGACTGGGAACAAATTCACAAAGTGATCGATATCAACTTTGTGAGTGACCCACCGAGAATCGAACCCGGAACCTTCTGCGTCAAAGGCAGTCGCACTACCACTGCGCCACATCGGTCGTCAAACGGTCGGCGCTCTTACTATTCAGGTATAATAGCTTGAAATAATTAATTAGTTATCTATATGGCGAACATAATGGAATATGAGTTATAGCGCCCGCCCGGAGCCGCTTGGCGGGCATATAAAAATATACACAAATCACACCTTCAACCCTTGCGGGGTAGGCAGAGTGTCAACGATCGTAAAATAATTGTCGTTTTTGCCACGTCTGATATGTATTGAGGGCCCTTTCAGATGATTCTTGTGTCACTGGAGTGGCAGGTTGTCAGCCTGTCGTAAACTTGTGATACACATGAAACCCTCGAGTCCCTTAGTTGCCTTTTACAACACCCGCGGAAAGAAATGGGGTGATGCTATTCTAAGCCGGCATCACACGTCATAAAAAATATTCATGATAGATACATTATGACTGCAGTGCAGTTGCTTCAAGGCGGATATCAAATATATTGGATATCCAATCAATACTCAAGGATTACTCTGATCGTTATAACGGATTTTAGAGCGGCTAGAGCGTTAAAATTCCGCCATATCATCCATTTATTACTCGTACTCATATATTTTAAAGGCGAAGTTACGTTGGCGGATTGCGATCCGCCACTTTACACACGATGGAGCGCTAAAACATGGCAGCGGTCTGTCAGATTCATACTAGAAATGTCAATCCCGATACTTAAACCGCCCAACCATTGTCGACTCTATCGCAGTGTATTCCGTCGAGTGCGGTTTTAGTATGGGGAGTGACGTTTCTAGTATGGATCTGACAGACCACTGCAATATTTTTGCGCTCCGTCGGGCGTCAAATCCGCCGTTTTACTAGGAAAACGAAGCAACGAAAGCTAAAACTTCAAATATTAACCGAGAGTTCTAGGAAAACAGCTTAATACTAGTAATAGAATTGAACGCTGCTTTGAACCAATAGCAATAGTCTGGCAATAAAAGAAAGTACACTATGTGTTTCGAATCGGAACTGCATTCGGGATACCAATACATACATAGTATACCTAGTTTACAATATGAAGTCGCTTTTTGCGTTTCTCTGTCTGTCATGGGTACCGCAATATCATCTCAAACTACTCAACAGATTTTGAAGCGTTTTTTAAATAGATTAGAGTGATAAAAATAGTTTATGATAATGAATTAGTCACTGACCTGAAATTAGCTATGGACTGGTTGTTGGTACAATATTGGTGGCACTCATTGAAAATCGCATTTTTGGCACTGGCAGTCAAGGAAAGCAAATACGAAAGTAACAGGAACCAAATAATTTAGTTCATTTAGTTCCAAGGTGGCACTTCAATTAGGGCCGCACAACTAGCTGTCATTTGTATGGGACAACTTATCCAGTGCGTAGAAAAGTTCATATCAATGAAGCCACCATTTTTTTCATGTGGGGCACCAAGTCATCTAACGACCTGATGAACCCTATTTCTATTTCAGCCTATTGCAGTCCACTGCTGGACGTAGGCCTCCCCCAGGGAACGCCATAAGGCACGATCTCCCGTTTTTGCCATCCAGTCGCTACCAGCCGCCTTTTTCAAGTCATCGGTCCATCTGGCCGGAGGGCGTCCAACGCTACGCTTGCCGAGGCATGGTCTCCACTTGAGAACCCGCTTACTCCACCGTCCGTCGGTTCTACGACAAATGTGGCCAGCCCACTGCCACTTCAGCTTGCTACACTTCCAGACTATGTCCGTCACTTTGGTCTTTTTTCGGATGGCCTCATTCCGGACTTTATCCATTATAGAGATACCAAGCATAGACCTTTCCATAGCTCTCTGAGTGACATGTAGCCGGTGGGCCAGTATTACTGTCAAGTTCCACGTCTCAGCTCCGTAGGTCATGACTGGTAGGACGCATTGATCGAACACCTTGGTCTTGAGGCATTGTGGCAAAGATGATTCGAGGATGTGACGCAGCTTTCCAAATGCTACCCAGCCAAGCTGCACTCTTCTGGTGATTTCAGCCTCAAAGTTGTCTCTTCCTATCTGCAAAGTTTGCCCAAGGTACACGTATTTCTGGACAACTTCAAGGACTACACCTTCGACGGAGACCGGCTCGGGGATTAAGTGTTGATTGAACATGACCTTCGTCTTATCCAAGTTCATCCCAAGTCCAACACGTCTCGAGGCAGAGTTAAGACTAGATAGCATTTTTTGCAGGTCCTGCAGCGATTCGGCCATTATGACTATGTCGTCGGCAAAGCGGAGATGCGTGAGACTTTCGCCGTTGAACCCTAGTGTCAGAACTTTTCAACCGCCTTCTACAAGTAGCAGGCTTCTGACATGGTTGTGTAACGACCGCCGTCTAAGTGATCATAGACAGACAGCAACCGGTACGTACGGCTTAACGTGCCATCCGAAACACAGAACCATCTTACTTACGGACAATCGGGTGGTTCAGCTCGCAATGTTGACCAGACTGGGAACAACACTTAATATTTCGTAAAAAATAACCCAGAACTTTTTATAAAACGGCACGAAACTTGCACATTTGCTACAAGATACCCAAATCGATTGTTAGGCCTTCCTGGTACCACAACTTGTTTGCTAAGAAATTCTTATTAACATGGCAGTCAAAGTATTTAATAAAATACCAGACAACATTAAAAATTTGCCACTTAAAAAATTATAGAAGTATAATGATTTGTGCGAAAAATGTATTTACAATATTCTAGATTATTTGAAATAATTATGTAATTAATAATAATTTTAAATAAAAAATTATATTGTTTTATTATTGTATGAAATTTGCGTAATTACTTATTCATTGTTTTTTTTTTCTTTATTTAAATGTAATTTAGTGTTATAATTAAGTATAATTTTGCATGCCCATGTTCTGGGTTAAATGTGTGATACTATATACTAATGATACTTATTTGTAAGAACATAATTACCACATTTACTGCAAATAAAAATCTTTATCTTTAACAAATTCACAAAGTGATAAATATCCACGTTGTGACCGAGAATCCAGCCCAGAATATTCGGCGTCTAAGGCAGTCGCACTACCACAGAGCTACATCGGTCGCAGCCACAAAAACCAAATTTTCCAACCCATTTCACGTCCACAATAAAAAATTCCCAACAAAAAAAAAAAGCGCAGTAACAAAGTTCTCTCAACCATCTTTTAGAATCCATACTACATCAGAGCACCATTACTCTCAATAGAGATAAGCAGTATATCGCTTAGCGCCCGGGGGTAACTCGCGTATCTTGCTGCATTGTAGAAATAATACTAGATTGGATCGTTTTATACAGGGGTGGTACAGAGCATAAGGCTTTTTTCAGACTTGACGCACAACGCAACGCTAAAATAACGTATCCGTAACGCAGCAGCGGTCTGTCAGATGCATTCTAGAAACTTCAATCCCTATATTAAAACCGCTCAACCGCTGTCGCCGCATGCGCTATTTTGAGGTAGCTGTGTCGACAGCGATTGATCGCTTATATTATGGGGATTGACTTTTCTTGTATAGATCAGACAGACTGCTACGTTATTTTAGCGCTGCGTTGTGCGTTACGTGTAAAAAAGGCTTAAGGATCATGCAGTGTATGAAAATTTTGCAGGTGTGTCACGCACTTTTTACTGCGCTCGCCAAGCATGATTGTACGAAATTTACCCCCAAATAGAAGAGACCCATGTCCAGCAATTGACTGTTGTTGCTATTATAAGGGTCAGTGTACCGAGAATTTAGCAAATGTGTCAGATAGCTTACTATTACTTTTTTACCGCGCTCGCCAAGCGTGACAGCATAAAATATACCCCCCAAATAGGGGAGACCCTTATCCAGCAATGGACTGTTTTGGCTATTATGAGAATCAGTGTACAGATGGACACATCTGCAAAGTTTTCTATCTAACAAGATAGATTACTATCTGAGAAGATAGTTTACTATCTGAGAAGATAGTTTACTTTTACTTTTTTACTGAGCTCGCCAAGCGTGACAGCATGAAATATACCCCCCAAATAGGGGAGTCCCATGTCCAGCAATGGACTGTTCTGGCTATTATAAGAATCAGTGTACAGATGGACACATCTGCAAAGTTTTCTATCTAACAAGATAGATTACTATCTGAGAAGATAGTTTACTATCTGACAAGATAGTTTACTATCTGCCAAGATAGTTTACTTTTAGTTTTTTTACCGCGCTCGCCAAGAATTAGTATGACATTTCCCCCAGTACATAAAGAAGACAGTTGTGGCTGTTGTAGTAGTAGTAGCGAGTTCAATTCATGTCACTAATTGAGTAATCGCATCACAACTGGATAGGCGATAGGATTAATAGGATCGTGCGAACGCTGACATTTGAAACCGCTTCGTTCCGGATAAAACCGCTTGGAACCGGTAATCCCTTTGATCTTATACGCTGCGATCGCAAACCGATTACTGTAGCGGAATTAGTAGCTTAGTAGTTAGCGATGCCGGCATAGAATAGCATCACCCCAATTCTGCCCACGGGTGTTGTATGGGGCAACTAAGGGACTCGAGGGTTTTATGTGTATTACCACGTATTAAAAACTTTAGGCGACAGGCTGACAACCTGTCACTATAATGATACACAGATTATCTCAAACGGCCGCCTATATATATCAGACGTGGCGATAGCGATCGTATTTTTACGATAGTAAACGCTCTGCTTACACCGCAAAGGATAGAGGCGTTCATATTGAACTAAACCAGTGTAAAAAAATCCATCGTAATTCATCAATATTAATTAGGAACCGCCTTTATTGACTCGCTTCAGACCCCACTTCAATTAAGATAATGCCTATACCATGATTGGCAGTTATTTTTAATGAAAATTGATCAAAAAAAGTTTATTTCCAAGGCAAAGTATTTTATCTATAGTCTGTAAGTTTAGGTACTTATTTTTTGTAAACAAACTTTGTATGAAAATGACACTTCTGAACTGTCAGTTTCATACAGAATTTGTTTACAAAGAAAAGTACCTAAACTTACAGATTATAGTTGAGTATCAATATAACTCACATATCAAAACTTTAACTTAACATGCCTTATCAAAATTTTTACTTGCCGTATGATACATACATACATACATACATATATCACGCCTTTATCCCTTGCGGGGTAGGCAGAGCGTTAACGGCCGTAAAAATACGGCCACTATCGTCACGTCTGACATTTTTGAGGATTGTTTTCCAAGGTTGTTTCAAAAAACATGTGTATCATTATAGTGACAGGTTGTCAGCCTGTCGCCTAAAAATTGTAATACACCAATACTCTCGAGTCCCTTAGTCGCCTCTTACGACACCCGCGGGAAGGATATGGGGTGATGCTATTCTAAGCCGGCATCACACGGCACGTATGATGCCGGCTACTATAGCATTACCATATTTCTATTCGCGGGTGTTGCAAAAGGTAACTAAGGGACTCAAGGACTATACACATGAAATGTGTATTACGCTTTTAGGCGACATGCTGACAACCTGTCACTACAGTGATACACGAATCATCGGAAAGGACCCTCAGTACTTGTCAGACGTGGCGATAACGACCGTAGTTTTACGATGGTGAACGCTCTGCCTACCCCGCACGGGATAAAGGCCTGATAAGTGTATGTATAAAAAAAAAAAAAAAATAGATAATAAATATCCTGGACAATTCACACAGCGCCATCTAGCCCCAAATTAAGCAAAGTTTGTAATATGGGAACTAGATAGCTGATACTAATACATTATATACTTTTTTTTGTAAATAAATACATCTGATACATAGAAAACACCCAGACTCAACACAAATATTTGAAACTTTACCCAACAAATATTTGTGTACGGTGGGGATCGAACCCATGACCCTCGGCGTAGAAGGCAGGCATACTATCCGCTACGCCATCGGGACATGTATGTAACTTAACATCCGATATCAAAATTATACGAAGGGGTAATAACTGTGGGATATAAAACATATATTTAACTAAGTTTTGCTTGTTTCAGATGACAGTGACCAATGCGTTTTTTTTTTTTTTCTGTAGTATAAATTCTGTACAATATAAAACACACAAACACAAAAACACAAATCACTCCTTTATCCCTTGCGGGGTAGGCAGAGCGCCAACGATCGTAAAATTACGGTCGCTATCGCTACGTCTGACAAGTATTGAGGGCACCTTCAGATAATTCGTGTATCACTGTAGTGACAGGTTGTCAGCCTGGCGCCTAGAGTTGCAATACGTGCTAACACACATGAAACCCTCGAGTCCCTTAGTTGGTTCTTACAACACCTACGGGAAGAATTGGGGTGATGCTATTGTATACGGGCATCACACGGCAAAATATAAGGAAAAATAAATATTGCCTTAAACGAAAGCTAACATGATGATTTTTGATATAGATACGACCTTTCTCGCTACACCTATTGTTTTCTTTGTTTCCACGATACAGCAATTACCATATTTTTGTCGTTACCTCGCTTTCTTTCAATTTACGTAATTTTCTGCTCACGAAAAGATTTTTTCCCCAAATTGCCGATTAGGAGAACATTTATTCTCATTTATACGTTTATTGGTGGCTCAATATCGAGATGAAACGTTAATGAGTTTGTTTGTGTAACAAATTTACTTACGTAATAGTTACTGTAAGCGATCTAAGGTTATATGTTACGTAATTCAGTATATTGTAAGAAACATATCAAATGTAGTTAGTACTTGATACTGTCGCTACGTCGAAACACCTGAAACGTAGCAGATCGCTACGCCGTAGCAGTTCGCTACGACAAAGTTTGATGGGAATCGGTAATTTAAGGGATACGCTTATTATAGCTTTCAATACTAGTGTAGTATATGACGTGCAGCTCTGATAGACCAAAAAAAGAAAAAAAAATAGGTACAGTTTAAAAAGTACATGTAGAGGACCACCTCAAATGGTTCAAAATATCTCCTACACTACATAACTTAAACAAATTATTTCTTTTGTTGTCTATGCAGCTAATGAAACTCTATTTATAAAATTAAAAACCTTAGGAATAATAAGTTATTTTTAAACCATTTCAGGTGGCCCTCTACATGAATTTTTTACCGTGACTGTACAAAAACAAGAGCAAAAAATGCAGGTAATGATCTTAATTAAGTCTAACATACTTTGAATATTTTAATGCTTATTACAAAATTATACAAATAAAAAAGTTATTAAGTGCGTAAATCTCTACATATTACTTAAAGCTTGGAAAACAAGCCAACTTTTCCAACAATTATCGGAAAAGTATCATTTAGAAAAAAAAATTGTGGCGTGTGATGCCGGCTTAGAATAGCATCACGCCACATCCTTCCCGCGGGTGTCGTAAGAGGCGACTAAGGGACTCGAGGGTGTTGGTGTATTGCAATTTTAGTCGACAGGATAACAACCTGTCACTGCAGTGATACACGAATCATCTAAAAGGTCCCTCAATACTTGTCGGACGCGGCGATATCTATCGTATCTTTACGGCCGTTGACGCTCTGCGTACCCTGCAAGGGATGAAGGCGTGATATATGTATGTATGTGTACAAGCAAACTTTTCCAACAATTATCGGAAAAGTGTCATTTAGGAAAAATACTACTCCATAGAGATCTAAACTAAAAACAATTCAAATACTCTGAGAAAACAACAAACACAACTACTTAGTTTGTTAAGTCAATTCTTTTGGTTTTCACACTTTACGGAGCTATTTTAGCTCATCCATAACGCATGCGTCTGTCAGATGCTAGATAGTTTCAAATTCCTTAAACTAAAACCATAGAATTACTTATATATGTTGACGTTGACACAACAGATGAACTTGCAATGTTTGACAGAAGCATCCGTTGACGCAGATTTATGCGTTGGACCTGCTTCGGTTTTAAGTATGGGAAACTTTAAGTTTCCTTACATCTAACAGACGCACGCGTTACATATAGTATAGGTACATACATATTTCACTTTATTTCTTACGGGGTAGGCAAAGCGATAACGGCCGTATAAAACCGGTTACTATCGCTACGTCTAGTGTACAAATATAGAGGGACGTTTGAGATAATTTGTATATCACGATAGTGACAGGTTGTTAGCCTGTCGCCTAAAAGTTGTAATACCTAACCTGTCGCCTCTTGCGACCTCCACAGGTAGGAAATGGGATGATGCTATTCTAAGCCGGCATCACACGCATGCGTTACGGATGCTCTAAAATAGCGCTCCGTCGTACCTTAAGTGAGACAACCACCTTAGTCTGCGAAGTTAATTATTTTCTCCAAGTGTGCTAAGTGCTCTGTAACTATTAACATAATCTTTGTTACCAGTATTATAAATAAAAACTACCATTGTTTGTGTTTCTGGGTGCATGTTAATTGTACAAAAGTGTTCAAAGCTTATGTTAATGTGTTATATAATGTGTCTCTTAAGCTAAAGATAAAAATTAACCTTTTTGTACTAGGGTTTTTCGGACTGCTATTCTATGCCATGTGATGCTGGCTTAGAATAGCATCACCCGACATCGTTCCTACCGGTGTCATAAGAAGCGACTAAGGGACTCGAGAGTATTGGTGTATTACAATTTTTAGGCGACAGGCTCACAACCTGTCACTATAGTGATACACATGTTTTCTGAAACAACCTTGGAAAACAATCCTCAAAAATGTCAGACGTGGCGATAGCGACCGTATTCTTACGGCCGTTAACGCTCTGCCTACCCTGCAAGGGATAATGGCGTGATATATGTATGTATGTATGTTCTTCGGACTTTTCTTAATCTTAATTATACTGTATCGGCCCATATTGTTGGGCAAAGGCCTACCTCTACTCTTTCCATTATTTTTCGCTCTTGGTCTCCAAGTACCAATCATAGCCAAAAGCATCTAGCTCGTTAAGCTTTTCGGACTCTTATTTATAAAAATTCAGTGCGTATCTAATTTGCTTTGCGGACGAAATAAAATATAGGTAAAATTATACATACATACATACATATATCACGCTTTTATCCCTTGCGGGGTAGGCAGAGCGTTAACGGCCGTAAGAATACGGTCGCTATCGCCACGTCTGTCATTTTTGAGGATTGTTTTCCAAGGTAGTTTCAGAAAACATGTGTATCACTATAGAGAAAGGTTGTCATTGTCAGCTTGTCGCCTAAAATTGTAATACACCAACACTCTCGAGTCCCTTAGTCGCCTCTTACGACACCCGCGGGAAGGTAAAACTATCCTAGTTCAAAAAACTTTTCTAATCCAAGTGGACGTCCAATTCAGCACTTTGCCTGACCCACTTCAAACTATTTGTCTGCTAATTCTCAGAAGAAATAAAACCGGCCATTATACATTGAAGCCACTTCCACACATCGGTTCCTAGACTTAGGCTAGAGTTCTAGGGTTGTCAAATACAAATAACATAGGTGCGTTACTAAAACCATGTTTACAGAATGGTTGTGTGTTTCGGATGGCACGTTAAGCCGTAGGCCCCGGTTGCAGTCTATGATCACTTAGACGGCGGTCGTTACACAACCATGTCAGAACCCTGCTACTTGTTGTAGGCGGTTGAAAAATTCTGACACTAGGGTTCATCGGGTCGTTGGACGACTCGGTGTCCCACACGAAAAAGAAGAAGAAGAAGACTAAAACCATCACATTACCCGATTGTTACCTATAGTAATGTTTAATTTACCCGCGATCATTATTACGCTTGCAAGAGCGTCGAAATATCGGGCACTCAAAATAAAATAATTCGTCGGTATGAACTCATTCAAATTGTAATTATAAATACGTAATAGTATAAATTTTGAGATACCTAGAGTTATTATTTGTATTTATTAGACTTGGGCCTCCCCTTATTGGGGGTATTTGCCATACTCACCACGCTTGGCAGACGGATTAGCGAGTGTAGTGCAAGGTGTTTTAGAAATTCACTGGATATGCTGCTGCCCACACCTTGATTCATCCCTTAGTCGCCTTTCACAACACACAAGTAGAAATGGGGTGATGCTATTCTAAAACAGCATCACTCGAGCAATTGCAGTTCCTACAAACATATATCACGTCTATATCCCTTGCGAGGTAAGAACTTAAACGGCCATAAACCATTAGCGTTCCTATTTGCAATAAAATAATATCCTTCAAGATGACAACCCTACCCTCCTCGCGATCTAGCGCCAGGCGGACGTCAGGTGATCGGGTCATTGACCCCAGTTTATCGACGCGGGGCGATGACCTGGTTACAGTGATAGTTAGGGTTAAACATTAGCTGCGCTAGTGCCTCATACCGGTGAACTTAATGGTCTTTTGCGGGTAATGGTATCAAAACATTCCAAAAATATGATTATACTTTTTGACCATCTTATGCTAAGTGGTAGAGTTGTACAGAGATAGTAAAGTTGTTTCATCAAGACTTTCAAAATTGTTATTTTATTTTATTCTGACACTGTATTGGGGTTCATTGGGAACTTTTTGTCCCATACGAAGATATAGTCAATTACGTTGGTAAGCTCAAATATTCATTATTCCTTTCGCTTTAACAGCCGTCAAAATTATCATTATCTTCACGTTTGAAAAATATTTCAGGGCCGCTTCAGGAAAATTGTTTATCACATAAATTACAGGTTGGCATCTTGTGGCCTAAATTGCAATACACTCTTACGACATTCACAGGAATGAAATTCATAATTCAATTTATTAATCTTCACGCGTAAAATAATATCTGATGCGAGTAGGATTGCTTCTTTTGGCTTTAGCAAACGTTTTATTCTCTACATCATTAAAATTCACAAAAACTTTAAAACGAGGTTTCATGGAACAGTGTTTAGCAAGTTTTTCAAGTTTAAAACTGTTTATCTTGAAAATTGGGTTTAGTAAACTATACGATGGGGGCTTGATACCGGTATTTTAATAACCGGTATTGTACGCCCGGTTGGGGGGAGGAAATCGGGTTAGTGGAGAGGTAAACTAGGTTGGGAGTCTGCAAAGAATAACCAGCTGATCAAAGCTGCCCGATCAGCTCTTTAGTTATGTTATTTTGCCCTAGTTTTGTGGTTTCGTTGTTAATATAAAATATGGCTAACTATATGTTGTTTTTATCTTCTTTCTTCTTGTACGCATTTGTCCTTTAAGATGCAAAAGCAACAGAAACAACATAACAACAAAAAAACTCTCTCTTATGAAGTCTATTATCGATATTAATTTCAGTGTAACATTTGACATCCTGTCATTTTTGGGCTACGACGGTGTAGTGTCTGCCATCGACACGCTAAGAAGATTTTTGACACTAAGTTAAAACCTCAGATACTAAATCCCTTTTGGAAATGGTATTAATCGATCTTTTTTATTGTTAGGTAACTTAATAGAGCCATAAAGAGAAATATGTCTAAGCTCTACCTTAACAACCGTAATAGTCCGCTGCTTGACAATCGTCATTAAAAATATAAAAAAAATATATTAATATCTTAAAAATTTCATTTTCACTCATTAGTCTCATTGCATAATCGTTACATAATTATTATAAATTTAAAAATATTAATTAGTTATAAAATAATTTGAATAATAATCACTATTGTATGGTTGATTCTCTGGCACACATCATCTCACACACCCTCCTACATTCATCGCTCGGCAGGCGGACTGGCGAGTGCACTGATAGATGTTAAATTTACAGGGACCGCTACTGCCCATTCCCTGGCTAAATATTCCTAAGGGTTCAAAGATTCAATTTTAGATGGTTAGTCGCTTTTACGACTACGACACCCACGAGTAGAATTGGGGTGATGTTATTCTAAGCCGACCTGGCATGGCATGGTATTAAGCCATAAAATGAAAGGATCCTGAAATGGCAACATTATTGCAATGTTTTAGCACTCTGTATAATCTCGCTCGTTGATGCCGAAACCTTCCTAACCAACAGTACAAGTGACCTTGGTAACGCATTGGCACAGGTCCAAGCGTATTGATTGCTTACATAAGATGCCATCTTTTCGCTTATGTAACATTCCTACCGAAGTGGTTCTTTAGGTGGCTAGTGAGGATTACGTGCGCGGAAATTGGGTGAGAACGGGACATGTTACGTCCCCAAGGCGTTCGTAATTGAATCAGTTTTTGTTAAGACGTCTTAGAAAGAGACGTCAAAAAAGGAGGTCAAGTATGATTTCTTTATAATTTTATCAGTTAGCTTGCTTGCTAGTCTTGTAGGACATCGACTCAATTAACACACACACACACAAACACACACACACACACATATCACGCCTTTATCCCTAGCGGGGTAGATGAAAGTATGATTTCTTTACAATTTTATCAGCTTGCTCGCTTGCTAGTATTGTAGGACATCGACTCAATTAACACACACACACACACACACACACACACACACATATATCACGCCTTTTTCCCTTGCGGGGTAAGCAGAGCAATAACGGCCGTTAAAAAATAAAATACTCAATTAACGTCCTGATTAACCCTGGTCATCAGAGTCATTAAAACCAACTGATATCTACTTATCATTATCTTCACGTTTGAAAAATATTTCAGGGCCGCTTCAGGAAAATTGTTTATCACATAAATTACAGGTTGGCATCTTGTGGCCTAAATTGCAATACACTCTTACGACATTCACAGGAATGAAATTCATAATTCAATTTATTAATCTTCACGCGTAAAATAATATCTGATGCGAGTAGGATTGCTTCTTTTGGCTTTAGCAAACGTTTTATTCTCTACATCATTAAAATTCACAAAAACTTTAAAACGAGGTTTCATGGAACAGTGTTTAGCAAGTTTTTCAAGTTTAAAACTGTTTATCTTGAAAATTGGGTTTAGTAAACTATACGATGGGGGCTTGATACCGGTATTTTAATAACCGGTATTGTACGCCCGGTTGGGGGGAGGAAATCGGGTTAGTGGAGAGGTAAACTAGGTTGGGAGTCTGCAAAGAATAACCAGCTGATCAAAGCTGCCCGATCAGCTCTTTAGTTATGTTATTTTGCCCTAGTTTTGTGGTTTCGTTGTTAATATAAAATATGGCTAACTATATGTTGTTTTTATCTTCTTTCTTCTTGTACGCATTTGTCCTTTAAGATGCAAAAGCAACAGAAACAACATAACAACAAAAAAACTCTCTCTTATGAAGTCTATTATCGATATTAATTTCAGTGTAACATTTGACATCCTGTCATTTTTGGGCTACGACGGTGTAGTGTCTGCCATCGACACGCTAAGAAGATTTTTGACACTAAGTTAAAACCTCAGATACTAAATCCCTTTTGGAAATGGTATTAATCGATCTTTTTTATTGTTAGGTAACTTAATAGAGCCATAAAGAGAAATATGTCTAAGCTCTACCTTAACAACCGTAATAGTCCGCTGCTTGACAATCGTCATTAAAAATATAAAAAAAATATATTAATATCTTAAAAATTTCATTTTCACTCATTAGTCTCATTGCATAATCGTTACATAATTATTATAAATTTAAAAATATTAATTAGTTATAAAATAATTTGAATAATAATCACTATTGTATGGTTGATTCTCTGGCACACATCATCTCACACACCCTCCTACATTCATCGCTCGGCAGGCGGACTGGCGAGTGCACTGATAGATGTTAAATTTACAGGGACCGCTACTGCCCATTCCCTGGCTAAATATTCCTAAGGGTTCAAAGATTCAATTTTAGATGGTTAGTCGCTTTTACGACTACGACACCCACGAGTAGAATTGGGGTGATGTTATTCTAAGCCGACCTGGCATGGCATGGTATTAAGCCATAAAATGAAAGGATCCTGAAATGGCAACATTATTGCAATGTTTTAGCACTCTGTATAATCTCGCTCGTTGATGCCGAAACCTTCCTAACCAACAGTACAAGTGACCTTGGTAACGCATTGGCACAGGTCCAAGCGTATTGATTGCTTACATAAGATGCCATCTTTTCGCTTATGTAACATTCCTACCGAAGTGGTTCTTTAGGTGGCTAGTGAGGATTACGTGCGCGGAAATTGGGTGAGAACGGGACATGTTACGTCCCCAAGGCGTTCGTAATTGAATCAGTTTTTGTTAAGACGTCTTAGAAAGAGACGTCAAAAAAGGAGGTCAAGTATGATTTCTTTATAATTTTATCAGTTAGCTTGCTTGCTAGTCTTGTAGGACATCGACTCAATTAACACACACACACACAAACACACACACACACACATATCACGCCTTTATCCCTAGCGGGGTAGATGAAAGTATGATTTCTTTACAATTTTATCAGCTTGCTCGCTTGCTAGTATTGTAGGACATCGACTCAATTAACACACACACACACACACACACACACACACACACATATATCACGCCTTTTTCCCTTGCGGGGTAAGCAGAGCAATAACGGCCGTTAAAAAATAAAATACTCAATTAACGTCCTGATTAACCCTGGTCATCAGAGTCATTAAAACCAACTGATATCTACTTGTCCGTAAATAGACGTGAGTAGACAAGTAAGAGTGAATAGGCATTATCTAGGCAAGCATTTTCTATCATCGTCTGCATCGTCACTTACCATCAGGTGAGATAGTAAACAAATGCGGGCCTAGCTTAAGTGAAAAAAAACTTGTCGTAAAATTGTAACAACTATGACCATTGCATAAACATAATAGTGCCTAAAGTGTAAAATCTTGGTTCCACGTCAAATCTCCTAGGTTAGGTGGCAGACCCCGACAGGGAATGGGATAAGGTAAAAAGAATGAATAGTGCCTAAACTGAATTCATTCAGCATCAGCTACACCCTTCAATAGCCCACGGCTGAACATTGGCCTCCTGCTATTGTTAGTATGATTATACTAATCACGTTTGGCAATACATAAAATTCACAGATAATGCAGCTCTCTCTCTTTTCGTGTGGGACACCGAGTCGTCCAACGACCCAATGAGCACTAGGTGTTAGAATTTTTCAACCGCCTTCTACAAGTAGCAGGCTCGTGACATGGTTGTGTAACGACCGCCGTCTAATGCAGCTATCCAAACCGTAAAATAAATTTAACGGTTGGACACTTTTTACAATTCCCACGGGTAGAAAGGTGGTGGTATTCTGGCCCCACATGGTACTCCTCTCTCTCTCTTTTCGTGTGGGACACCAAGTCATCCAACGACCTAATGTACATGGTAGATAACAAATTCAATAAAAATGCCGAGCTGGCTGGTAGCAGGAAGTCAACATTCAGGTTGATCATGGAGCAAATACAAACACACGGGGCCGCGCCGTGTTTGCTCTGTTTTGCTGATCCCATCTATGACGTCAGCACTACTTTGTGTGTTTTTGCTACTACTAGTTTATTATGGATAGATACGGAGTATATTCAATGTATTACGATAAAAACACACTCTTCTTTAAAAAAAATACATACTGACTCATTTTGATTTTATCATTTTTTCAAAATCTTTTTAGTTTGGACTAACTGAAAATACTCATATTTAGGCTTTCATAGTCAATTATTATAACTGCAAAACCTTACGATCTTTTTCACTAATAAAATTTGACTTGCATCTTGCATTCTACTACACAAATGAATCACACACACACCCTATTAAATTTTGATACGACTGGTTAGATGAAGACCGATGTGGCGCAGTGGTAGTGCGACTGCCTGTGACGAAAAAGGCTTCCAGTTTGATTCTTGGTTGGCCACTCACAAAGTTAATATTTATCAGTCAGTTCTAGTCTGGTTAGGACATTGCGGACTTAACAAATGATTGTCCGTACCTAAGGAAAATGGTACCGTGAGGTCCCGGTTGCTGTCTATGATTACATAGCCGGTCGTCGTTACACAACCATGTCAGAAGCCTGCTTATTGTAGAAGGCGGTTACAAAATTCTGACACTATGGTTCATTGGGTTTGACGACTCCGTGTCCCACACGAAAAGAGAGCCTGGTAAGATCACGACATTACCTACACTATACTAAGCCAGCATGGCATTACGGAAGACGTTTTATTGTGCTTCTAGTACCTACGAGTACCTACTTCAGCAGATACTTGACTTTTTAGTACGAGCAAGAACGAGGAAAAGGTGTTTCTAGTGGACGGTTTCAAGAGAGATTTACCGTTCATTGCTCTGCCACGGACATTGTTCTGGACTGACATTTTCACCCGTTCTGTCTCCTATATTAAACGTGCGGAATGTCAAAAGCCTGCTACTTGTAGAAGGCAGTTGAAAAATTCTGTCACTAGGGCTCATCGGGCTGTTAGACTACTCGGTGTCCCACACGAAAAAAGAAGAGAAGAAAGGTGCAGAATTTTAGATTTAAGCGAATTGCGACCTAACCACTCTAGAAACATGACATAAAATACGAATTTCTCAGTACATTAACAGAAAATTACCTGCGTTTAGAATAGGACATAAATTCAAAACGGGTCGTTACTCGCTATTTTCCGACTTAAGTGCCCTAAAGCAAAGGACTAGATGATACATAGCTTACTTTCACGGGAAAAGAGACTTTTTCAAGCCTAGTTCAATCAGAGAACTTTAGATAATTAAAAACGTCCTTTTGGACCCTTTTACAAAATTTTAGTTATACCTATAGTTACTGATATATTTTTTTTAATGAAAATCGTGTTATTTTCAAATATTAACCATTAATGTAGATACTTGAACAAATCCTACCAGGTTACATAATAAACAAAAAAGTTTTTAAAACAGCGCCTCCAATTAATAAATAAGTTACTAACCTATTTAAAAAAATACCACCAAACAAAAACAGATTCTCAACCCTCACAAGACTCGAATGAACACATGAAGTAGTTTCAACTACATTTAGTCAGCGATTCCCAGTGCTAAAGGGAGTGAAGCGAACTGAAGACAGATAGATCCTTCACGTGATTAACGAGCTATGAGATTCAGGGATACACACGATGGCTAGAAACTGCTGCATACAAATCACAGATCTTTTGCTAAAACCTTCGCTCCATCTTTTCGTGCTTTTCCTTTACTTACTCATCTTCACAGTAAACCGAGAAATATTTAGATAACCAAAAGTGATAGATCAAATGTGTCATGTATAGTTTTTTACCGTCATAATTTGATCATATGATCATAGAAACTTATAGATCTAGTACCATATTTACCATCATCCTAAGGTATTTGTGAATTTATCTGTTGACATACCTGTAACAAAAATATTCTAATTAAAGGTATTATAAATAACAAACTAGACTAGAAGTCCACTTACATTTGTTTAATATTGTGTTTTCGGTACTTGCAAGAATTTAAATAAATTAATCCTAATTTTAAACGGAGCAGATTTCCAACATCGTCTGTTTCAGGGTGTCGTGCATTCAAGAAAAATCTAGCCTTAAGTCGTGGTAATAAATCAGGAGCCTTATTTTTGGACTTTCCCGTGCAAAAGTCTGCTGCTGATTGCGCTTGTACCGCATGTTCTAATACTTAAATCCATTGCTATATTGCCTTTATAAATTGTAACATATCTTAGACATTGAGCAAAAATTGGTGGTGGTGGTAAGTTACATGCCGTGTGGTCAGCCTGGCTAACCCCGAGGCAGTGCCTTTATTATTATTTTTATTTTTTATCCCACTCGTACTTCGTTCTACTAGAAACATAAAATTGTTATAAAATACAATGAGTAATCGTGGACTAATTCATTTATTTAGTGATGGTATTGTAACTAATACGTAGTCGGTCCCAAAGTTCTGTCACTGGCATATTATTTTTGAATTTAGAACACGGATTTGGAAAAGTTTTATTGCATTCCGTTTTTGAATGTTTAACAATTATTTTAAAACAATAAATAATCATTTGGCGCGATTTTTCACGATGGAGTGGACTTTGAAAGAAAACCGAATAGCAGTTTTGGCGTTGCATCGCTGTGGGCACTCGCCGAGTACCATTTTCAAGTTGCTCAAAAAATTGAAAATAACGCTTAGGTTTGGGTATCGTACTATAACTAGGTACACTGAAGTCTCTAGTGTTGAGGACAAGAAAAGAACTGGCCGGCCTCGCTCCGCAAGAACACCAGCAGTGATCAAAGCGATCAAGGAGCGCATACGAAGAAATCCTGTCCGAAAACAGAAACTTATGGCTTTGCAGATGAAGGTTAGTAGAAAAACAGTCAAAAAGGTTTTAAACGAAGACCTTAAGCTGCGAGCATACAAAAAAAAGAGTGGGCACTTACTTAATGCCCGTTTAAAAGAAATTAGACTCAAAAGATCTCGGGTGTTGTTAAAACGGTACGCGAAAAACCGGCACCGCGATATACTTTTTACAGACGAAAAAATTTTTGATATAGAAGAAAAGTATAATAAACAAAACGATAGAGTGTACGCTACCAGCTCTGAAGAAGCAGGAAACAAAGTTCCGCGGGTGCAACATGGGCATCATCCCTCTTCAGTCATGGTCTGGTTAGGAGTCTCCTACTATGGGCCAACTGAGGTTCATTTTTGCGAAAAGGGGGTCAAAACCAGCGCAAAAGTGTACCAAGAGACGGTTTTGGATCGGTACGTCAAAGACCTGCCCAACACACTATTTTCAGGACATCACTTTGTATTCCAGCAGGATTCTGCGCCCGCTCACAAAGCCAGGACCACTCAAGCCTGGTTTGAACGTCAAAACATTGAGTTTATAAGACACGAAGATTGGCCTTCCTCCAGTCCGGACCTTAATCCTCTGGACTATAAAATTTGGCAGGTCTTAGAGAGCAAGGTCTGTGCTAAGCCCCATAAAAATTTGGAGAGTCTGAAGTCAGCCATAGTTAAAGCAGTCGCTGAAATCGACATGGATATGGTGCGTGCTGCTATAGACGACTGGCCGCCGCGGTTGAAGGCCGTTGTTAAAAGCAAGGGAGGTCATTTCGAATAGTTTTATGTTATTTTGATTCTTCGATGATTGTATTTTTAATTGATATATAAATTTTTAAAAACGGATTGGTACTTTTTATTTTATCAGTATTTTCATATATGACAGAACTTTGGGACCGACTACGTATGTATTGACATTCTAAAAGTAATCGTTGTGGATCTACCTACTTGAAAACAAACGATTGAAATCTTTAAATCTTAAAATTTAACCATAAATTTTCACAAAAATATACTCAACACTAGTACTGAAATCATACAGACATTCTTAACCACAAAGTCTTGAAGACAAAACATTATCGCGATAAATTTTATTCCAATTTCCGAGCCTCCGCGGGTCGCGATATCTTCCAAGATAAACCTTGCCACAAAACAGATTTTGGAGTAAAGGATTTTTCGGTGAACTCTTAAAACAATTCGCAAAAAACATCCCGGGTGAAGTAAATTTAGTTTGTAAGTAAAAGAATGTTTAGGTTAGCGGTTTAGAAATTAAGTTTACCTACTTTCAAGTTTTGAGACAGACAGGCGTTTAAGTATGTATGCTTTTGGTTAGAAGTAAGTTTAACAACGAAAAAGTTTCCGAAGAACTAGAAATTTTCCCTCAGAATGGAAACTACGTACCTATATATAAATAGGCACCTACTACGCGTACCATGACATCTAGTTACCTATATTTGTTTCAACAGTTAGAATTTATTCGATAATGTATCTTGAAATTGCTTTAGAGAGCTCAAATGGCTTCTTATAGGCCAATATTTTTAGTGATATTTTCATGTAGTTTATCGCCCGAAACTTTATTCTCTTACGTAAGGAGACGTCAGTACAATTTTATTTATATGCCCTAGAGAAAGGCGCAATATACTTTTTCTTACTTTCGGAGGTAAGTAGCGCTATCTTGACTTGAGTTGAGTTATGTTAATAAATAGCTTGTTTAAAAAGGGAACCGACTTCAAATAATGTGTAAAAGTGCGAGCCTCCCTTTTTTGTCGGTTAATATGCCTGAAACCTTCTCTTAAGCATGACAAACAATTTGTTGAAAAACACATCAAATCGGGTCAAGTAAAACGCGAGATAATCGCGGACAAACACACAGGTCAAACTGAAAACCTCCTTTTTTTGAAGTCTGTTAATTAGGATAATTTGAACAACCTTCTTTACGTTCACTTCAGAATCAGTAATTCGACCGAAGCAAAGCCGGCAGATAGCAAATCATAAACTTCATTTTCCTAAGCAGATCCAGGAATCCAGCCAAAATACTAGGATTTTATACTAATTCAAACACAAATAAAAGCGAAATAAAGTAAAAAAGGGGGGATGAATAAGCATTTATTGCCCATTTGTATGCAATACAGCAGGAATACAGTTGTCAGAATAGATATGAGCTTATTATGCGTGTACACGACTGCATTATGCATAATCATGTTAAATGGGGTTTTTATTTGTACGATTTCAGATTAGAAAAACTACATCAACTCAAATTATCTTTACTGGGTTTTACCCGACAGTTTCAGAAGGAGGATTATGTTATGCGGAAATTTGCATTGGCATGTGCTCTGATTTCTTTTTTTCATGCGTTCGTTCAGTTTTGGATTTGCCTTATATTGTTTATCATCATCATCCCTAACTTTAGATCCTCGCTCTCTTGTCGGTGGCTGATCTCATTTGAGCCTCTTCCCTTACTTCTTTATACAACATGAAGCCTATCTTCTCCCTGTATGTAAGACCGGTGTCCTAACCACTTGGCTACTGACGCTCTACAACAATACAGAAATGTCTTGGTAAAATTTAATGAGCATAACAATAATACTTTTCCCTTTTCCTCTTCTTGGCACAGTCAGCTTCGTTATTTTATTCCCCTTAAAAGTAATTTATTATTCACATGTTTATCATGTTCATGTTCGCATTATTTCTGAAGCATTTTTGTCGAGAAAGTATTTTTATAGCATTTACACAACGCATGATTCTTTTGAATAAATTGACCCCATAAAGGAATATGAAAAATATATATAAGTACCTAAGTTATTTTCTTTCCTATTCCAATAAGCTATCAAGTAAAAAAATATTATGAATATCGATATTCACCCACAAAAGTTATCTATTTCGCCCGCTGACATCGTCGTCGGCTGTGCGGAATAAAATGTTTCTTTCTGTGATAAGAGTGATATAATAATTATGGCTCAAAGTAAAAACAAAACGTTTACAAAACAAAACTCTTTTTCATATTATTGTGAATTGTGCAAGATATTTATTTATTTATATTTATGTGCCGTGTGCTTTGACTACTCGTGGTCGCTGTAAAATACGACTAAGGAAAGGATCCCGGAAATGGGCAGTACCGTTCCTTGTTTTGCATTGGGCTCATTTGGTGAGGTGGTTTAGGCGGAGCGGATCGCACACTTGACGCATCACGGAGCGCAAAAACATTGCAGTGGTCTGTCAAATCCATACTAGAATTGTCGATCCCCATAGTAAAACCGCTCAATCGCTGTTGACGTAGCGCTATCGCAGCGTCGTCCGTTGAGTGTGGTTTTAGTATGGGGTGTGACGTGTCTAGAATGGATCTGATAGACCGCTGCGACATTTTTGCGCTCCGTCGTGCGTCAAGTGTGCGATCCGACATAGATGGAGGCCCATGTCTAGAATTGAACTATTAATGCATGTACGCGATAGCGACCGTACGGCCGTTAACGCTCTGACTACCCTGCAAGGGATAGAGGCGTGATATATGTATGTATGTATATTCATGTACATAATCGTATGAGCACTATTCGACATTGGATTCAAATATCTGTGACAATGATATCTTTATTAATCAAATACTTTTGTATAAGTAATCGCTTTTGTTTTTGCTTTTTACTCGATATTGATTTTATAGAAACGTTGGTCCTATTTGGCTATACGTAATGTATTAAAGCCTTTGTGTAAATTTATGGTCCCATTATCAACCTTTGCCTTTCGATTACTCCCTTTACGGTAATTTCATTTGGATTAGGTAATGACTTAAATGGATTATAATGGGGTTTTAATGATTCTAAAATTTTGAAATGCATTACGAAAGTAATCAACTTTGCATCTTTTAATTAAAAATATTGATAAGGCATTAATCAGAAACGGCCTTGGCTATTTGTCTTGTAACTGCATACATACATATACCACGCCTTTATCCCTTTCGGGGTAGGCAGAGCGTTAACGACCGTAAGAATACGGTCGCTATTGCCACGTCCGACATTTTTGAGGGTTGTTTTCCAAGGTTGTTCCAGAAAACTTGTGTATTACTATAGTGACAGGTTGTCAGCCTGTCGCCTAAAAATTGTAATACACCAATACTCTCGAATCCCTTAGTCGCCTCTTACGACTCCCGCGGGAAGGATGTGGGGTGATGCTATTCTAAGCCGGCATCACACAGCAACTGAGAGATAATTAAATACTGAAAGTAGGATTCAATAAGTTACAGGTATTGTTTTTTGTATAAAACCTTGTATATGAGTATTAGTAAAAAAGTAGGTACTTCGATTTTGAAACGTGTTTTAATTTGTGTTATGTTTTGACTGGTGACAAAAATACACCAAAAACTTAAATTGCAAGTTTTCTACAAGGAAATAAACCAGTTTTTTGACGTGACGTCTTATGATGCAATGGAGCCAGCGGTACGCACCACAAGACATGACTCATGCGGCGTTACCTCGCTCTAGGGGATTGACATTTCTAGTATAGATCTGACAAACGGCTACGATGTTTTAACGCTCCGTCGTGCGATAGGCGGATCGCACATTTGACGCACTACGGAGCGCTAAAATAGCGCAGCGGTCTGTCAGATCCATATTAGAAACGTCACTGCCCATACTAAAACCACACTCGAAGGACGACGCTGCGATAGAGCTGAGTTAAGTTGTTAAGCTGTTAAGTGGTTTTAGTATGGGGATTTACATTTCTAGTATCTGACAGACCGCTGATCTGTTTTAACGCTCCATCGTGCATTAAGTGTGCGATCCGCCTTAGTAAACACTATTGTATTGTATTGTATTGGTGAATTTGCCGCAATTCCTGGCACTACCGGTAATCTCACCGAATAAAAAAGTAACAAAACAATGGCAGAAAGCTTTTAATGCTGTAACTCTGTGAAGGTTGAAAGGCCGACTACGTGATGTAACTACGGATAACGATATCTCAATAGGAAACGGTTCTCAATGTTTTTTTTTTCACTTCAGATAGAACCACATTTTTTTTAATATCCTGGACAATGCACACAGCGCCATCGAGCCCCAAACTAAGCAAAGCTTGTACTGTGGGAACTAGATAGCTGATACTAATACATATATACTTATTTTGTAAATTAATACATATTATACATAGAAAACACCCAGACTCAACACAAATATTTAAAAATTGACTAAACAAATATTTGTGTCTGGTGGGGATCGAACCTACGACCCTCGGCGTAGAAGGCAAGCATACTATCCGCTACGCCATCGGGACAGTCAAATTTATCTACTATCTCACCTGATGGTAAGTGACGATGCAGACGATGATGGAACATGCTTGCCTAGATAATGCATATTCACTCTTGCCTTGAAAAGGCCCAAGTATGTTTAGAATCTGATGCCATGGTTCATCGGGTCATTTGTCGACTAGTGTCCCAGAAGACAAAGTAGAATAGAAAAAGAATATGAATCTAGAAAAACTTTTTTTTTTTAAATAAAATAACAGCCACTTTTTTGCCGTGTGATGCCGGCATAGAATAGCATCACCCCAAATCCTTCCCGCGGGTGTCGTAAGAGGCGACTAAGGGACTCGAGAGTATTAGTGTATTACAATTTTTAGGCGACAGGCTGACAACCTGTCACTATAGTGATACATATGTTTTCTGAAACAACCTTGGAAAACAATCCTCAAAAATGTCAGACGTGGCGCTAGCGACTGTATTCTTGCGGCCGTTAACGCTCTGCCTACCCCGTAAGGGATAAAGGCGTGATATGTGTATGTGTATGTGTACTTTTTTGGCAGAGACATACATACATACATTGATATATTGGCAGAGACATGACGGAAAATAATCCGTTGCCTTGAATAATGATGCATCAACTAATAGTAAATGAAAAAAAACTTATCAATAGGTAGATGTTTTACAACATCCTATGATATTTTTTCTTTTCAAATTAACTCAATCAAAATATTATTATGTGAAAGTATGTATGTATGTGTGTAGAAAACCCTACTAATATTATTATGTGAAAGTATGTATGTTTGTTTGTTTGTTACTCCTTCACGCTAAGCCTACTCAACCGATTTTCATGAAATGTGGCACACAGATAGAGGGTAACTTGGATTAACACATAGGATAGGTTGTTATCCTAAAAAAATGTTCTTGTGGGATGCTACGGGATTAAAACCGACTTCCACCCGGGCGGAGCCGCGGGCGCTGACTAGTTCATACATAATAATATAGTGATTTTTCATTTTAAGACATCGATTATTTTTAAAGGTTGAAAGGCGTTGTACGTGAGGTAACTGAGCCATTCGTAACGAGTTGTCTCGATGGAGTACGGCACTCGATGTTTGCCGATACGTCTCACTCGGACGTGAGGAATTCGAGCGTTACTACAAGCTTGGGTGAGGTTGGAAATGTAGACGTAAACGCATATTTTTACATACACTTATCGTGCCTTTATTACAATTAATTTCTTCTTTTTCCTTGGGTTAAATTCTGTTTTATCCACCAGATGGTGGCGTGAAGTCACATGCTGTATGGTTAACATGGCCCCGAGGCAGTGCTTGTATTTATCCCTATTTATTTATAATAAATGTCCAACTATTTTATATTTTTTACAATGACTATGTAATATATATGATCGACCGTATTTTTACGGCCGTTAGCGCTCTGCCTACCCCGTTAGGGATAAAGGCGTGATATATTTATGTAGGAAATACATTTGTGAATAAAATACCTAGACAATCTAAGGTTTTATTAAGGTTTTGATAATGAATTCCTAATAACTTATAAATGAGTAAAGATCTTTTAAAAGAATATTTTTTAAAGAAAGCAACTTTACCGGTACGGGAAGTTCAGAAAGAAGGTAAAAGGCGTTTGAAATGTTAAATGGATCCAAGATCCAAAGACGTGACGTAACTTTGCAATGGATGGCCGGCGATACCTCTTTTATAAAATCCCAGCATTTCTCAAACTCGAAAACTCCGACCTACATAGTATTTACTAAAGTTTTTTACATTCATTCTTTCTATCTTTCTCTCTCTCTCTTTTAGTTTGAGGCGCCGAGTCATCCAACGACCTGATGAACCCTAGTATAAGAATTTTGCAACCGCCTTCTACAAGTAGCAGGCTTCTGACATAGTTGCGCAACGACCGCCGTCTAAGTAATCATCAGAGACAGCAACCGGGACCTACGGCTTGACGTGCCATCAGGATATAAAATTTTGTGTGGGAATATGGTATTCCCATCTTATCTCCAAACATTACAGTTTAACTTTGAACATCTCTAAGTATCCAGTTAACAAATAAAAGGATTACCTATCTTGAGCCGACAGTCTGGCGGGAAAAGGGATTATTTTTCTAAATAAATAAATTCACTTTGTATGAAGGCCTTTGCGTTCCTAACATTTAATCTGTAGATGTTTATTACTTTTTATCAGTCAAATATTACAGACTGTATGTATGTTTGTCCGCAATATCTCGAGTTTGGATGAACCGATTTTGATGCGGTATTCAGAAAAGTATTTGTCAGACTTGGGAAAAACTTAGGAGTAAATATTCCCCATAGAAAAAGTTGTTCAGTTTCATGGTCTGATCTCGCCTGCAAAGTTTTCGTTACAACGTGCCTTACACCCTGTATACACATTTGGGCCGGCACCACGGATGCTTATTTACGCTAATTTGAAAGGTATCTGTATTGTTTAGTTTGACGTAATTTTCTTGAATTCTTTTTTTACGTCCCGCGTATGTAAACGCAGTTACATTCATATTACATGGTTCCACAGTTAAATTATCTATGTAAAATGTTAAGCAAGGAAAAAAACATTTTACAAATTATTGCCATGCTTCGCTTCTCATATGAATTCGTGATCAATTTTCTCTTGAATTTTCATTTACATATTTTTTTTATGTTATTTGAACAGGTATGTTAAAATTTTAAGGATAAATTCAGGATGTTTGATCAAGTTCAATTCAGCATATTTATGTCGTATAACTGCCAGTGTAGCATGCTGCTACGAAAGCTCTACGCCGTAGGTGGATGGCAAGCTTAACGCACGACGGAGCGCTAAAATATCGCAGCGGTCTGCCAGATCCATACTACAAATGTCAATCCCCATACTAAACCCGCTCAACCGCTGTCGACGCAGCAGGGAGTGATATTTTAGCGCTCCGTCGTGCGATAAATGTGCGAACCGCCGTAGCTTTTATTAAGAGGCTTTTCCGTAGCTATATACCTACTTAAACTTGCTGTTAGTCATCCATTAGGAATCAAAAACTGTAAAATATGACGCTGAAATAATAAAAAAAAATACGTTTGCGTCACTCTAGCGCCTGCGCGAGCGTGATATCTCTGGTTGGTGTAATTAAACGCAGTTTAAATCCAAGGTCTAACTGTCCTAATATTTGTATTCATGTATCGAATTATTAAGGCTTTCACAGTAATTGGACACATAATCGATAGAGAATCCAACTTTACCAAAGCGTTTATTATCCACAAACTATAACCTACTACACAGGTAATTTCGATCTTTCAAGGTTATGTACTAAAACAAGCCCTAATTTAGCATAAAAAAAAACCGACTTAAATGTACAGAAAACATTTGATGATCTTTAAGTACCTACTTTGAAAGCTAGTCAATTGTGAAATAAGTAATTAAAAAAAATCAATAGCAAGTTCCAATAAACAATTGAATGTAGATATTATTGAAATCAGTCCCGTATTCTATGAGATATTCGAGGAAATCTTACCGCATAAAGTTCATAAAAAGTTAAAAGGTGGTTCAAAACTATGAAATAATTAAACATGATCAACAAAATAAGCCTTTTTCCATAATTAACACTCATCGACAGCGTCGACAGCGGTCAACCGCGTCGCGGGTTTACTATGGGAACTGAAATATCTAAATAATAATTATATAATAATAATAAAGGCATTCATTCAATAAAAACTTAACCTAATACACAAATATTTAAATGCGCCAAACAAATTGTAAGCACAGTTTATTGGCGCTTGCGCTCATTTACTTTTACAACATTATTTCATTCAAGCCAAATCATTACGTATTATTATGAATATTGAGTAGGTATTATTAATGTATAAACACGCATATATTTACTAGTATAGATAGTATAGATCTGACAGACCGCTGCGTTATTTTAGCGCTGCGTTGTGCATTATGTGAAAAAAAGTCCTAAGATATACGAGCTGAACCAATAACCTCCTTTTTCAAAATCGGTCAACAACAAAAGTTCCATCAAGAAGGAAATAATGAGAATTTCGCAGCGGTTAATGAAAATAAGTGGGTAGAGTGAAATGTCCCCGATTCCACAAATCGCTGTGACTTCCTGACTTCCTTGCGTCACCTCACGCGAGCCTGCGCTTGTCACGGCAACGTACCTTGACAAATAAGTAAAAGCAGAAATATATATATGCCGTGTAATGCCAGCTTAGGATAGCATCACCCCACATCCTTCCCGCGGGTGTCGTAAGAGGCGACTAAGGGAGAGTATTGGTGTATTACAATTTTTAGGCGACAGGCTGACAGCCTGTTCCTATAGTGATCACATGTTTTCTGAAACAACCTTGGAAAACAATCCTCAAAAATGTCAGACGTGGCGATAGCGACCGTATTCTTACAGTCGTTTACGCTCTGCCTACCCCACAAGGAATAAAGGCGTGACATATGTATGTAGAAATATATATCCATACTAGAAACGCACTCCCCGTACTAACTAAATACTAACGGTGACGGACGTCGCTGCGTTAGAGGTACGTCGACAGCGGTTGAGAGGTTTTAGTATAGACACTTCTAGTATGGATCTGACAGACCGCTGCGAAATTTAAGCGCTACGACAAGTGTGCGATCCGCCTTAGTCGCCTTTTACTTTTACTTATTTCACGAGGTACTTTTTTTTATGAAACCCGCATTCAAATAAAATTTTAATTCAGACGATATTTGAATGTGACTTAACTAGGATTCGGGCCAGGTTAGCCTTCAGGTTGCAGATGTCAAATGGCTGTCGATCTGTGTAAAAACTTGGTTCCTCGTCAAATCCTCTAGGTTAAGTAGCCAACACCGACAAACAACGGGCTAAGGCAAGGAGAATGAAAATGAGTACTTTGAGACCTTTTGTGAGGCCTTTACTATCTGGGCTACTGCCGCTCAATCGTTGCCTGCGAAATTATGAAAGTGTATCTTGGCTAATAACGTATGGCCTATTTCCATCTACCGGCATAGTTATGCAAATTTTGATCGTCTAGAAATAAGAAGTTTTATAATGAAGAGCCTGTGAAATTGTCATGATATACTAAAATTTCAGTAGTTTTTAAAAAATATTTAAATTTAAGTTTAAAATATGATTCATATTATTTATTAACATTTACAACACCTGCTTAATACAGAAGACGCAGAATTAATAGCCTTTATCTTCTGCCATCCATTATCAACATGAAACACAGCTGAAAATCCATCATCATTATTCATAATTTTAAATAATACGGGAATAAATTAGTTTCATTTGGCGCGAGCAAACAAAGAAATGTTTGTATGGAACAAAGGTTACATTATTTTGTAAGGGTATCATTATTTGACTAAGTCATTATAAAGTCAGTTGAATGTTTTTGCCGTGTGATGCCGGCTTAGAATAGCATCACCCCATATCTCGAGAGGATTGGTGTATTACAATTTTTAGGCGACAGGCTGACAACCTGTCACTATAGTGATACACATGTTTTCTGAAACCACCTTGGAAAACAATCCTCAAAAATGTCAGACGTGGCGATAGTGGCCGTATTTTTACGGCTGTTATCGCTCGCAAGAGATAAAGGCGTGATATATGTATGTATGTATTATAAAGTCGACGAAACAAACAGATTAGAGTCCTGTATACGTTGTTTTGTATCGGTAGATTCAAAATTCACGCTAGCATAGCCATTTTCACATGCGACATCTAAAATCACAATTTTACTTTATCACAACATAACGTCATCTAAAAAAAATAGCTGCTCTGAACGGTTTTTGGTTGAAGTAACAAATGCAGCTTTTTACTTTTAGTGCTTTTGGTTTGTACAAAAATCAATGGCTATCGCAGATTTATAATTAGGTAAGTACTGAAGTACCTAATGTATACTTACATCCACTAATTATAACATTTTGGTTACAACACTTGTTAAAGATTGATGTAACTATCGCGTGTTGTTATGTTGTACAGTTGCTTAAGGAATTTACTTGTAAGTTTAGTTTGTAATTTCAATGTAGGTATAAGAAAATTGACATCACAGGTACTCATATTTGATTTTTATTATGACCAGTAACTATTTGAATTAAGGTCAGGTCAGAAGTACCATAAACCGACGAACGTGCATAAAAAGACTGATGAATATAGAAGAAGCGAAAGAAGTATGCCAGAATCGTAGCAAGTGGACGGAAATAGTCTCTGCCTACCCCAACGGGAAAGAGGCGTGATTTATATATGTATTTAAATTTGGGTACTGATGTAGCTGGTAGTATTTTTTGGATCATATTTTATACAATATTAACTGAATATTCTTTATCATAAAAATATGTCAATAAGTCAGAAAAAGATATTATCATAGTTCTATTAGTAAGCTTACCACATAACTTTGAGAAAATCTCTGGAAGTAGAAATTGTTTACATGTGGGACCCACAGACGACCAACGACCCAATGAACCTTATTTTAGTTAAACGATTATAAATGGGGTGCGTATTTAATGTTTGACTTTTTTAGTTGATTGTACTTTTAACAAAATTTCGTCCAGCTTTCAAGTAAAAGTTTAACACTTAGGAAAAAATATATATTAATTATATTAATAACAATACTAGGTCAAGGTTTCGTAATCCAAGGCAATTTACCTACATTTTGTATATTATAGTGTTATTTTTTTTATATTTCCCATATTTATCTTGCAACTAGCAGCCCGCCCAGTCTCTATAATTGGAAGTTTTCTCGGCATGTTTCTACTATAAGTATTGGGGAGCTTTGTCATGTCATCTCATAGAAGCCGCTTCTGCTACTTTGGGTACGAAAGACCGACGTAGTGAAGACTGGTTTGATGACAATAGCGAGGCTCTTAAAGCAGCATTCGACAAACATCGACAGCTCCTGCGACAGCATAATCGAAGAGGTGGAAGTGTTGCGGTGGTCAAAGAAAGTGACCAAGAATTACGCAGGCTGTCTCGACAAATAAAAGACAAGTGGTGGCAGGACAAGGCTTGTCAAATGCAGTGGCTCGCCGATACAAACCAGCTTGGTGAGTTTTACTGTGAAGTGCGTAAGCTGATTGGTGCTTCCTACCGTGCAAAAGTACCTTTAAGGTCTTTAGACGGTATGCACCTCCTGACCAGCAAGGAGGATGTACTTAAAAGTTTGGGCTGAGCATTTTCACAACTTGCTCAACGTAGATCGATCAGCTGATCTGCATCATATCAGTTTAATGCCTCAACTCCCGTTAGCCACGGAGCTGGACGAGCCCCTGTCATGCGACGAGGTTGTTACTGCCATCAGACAGCAGCATAATAACCGGGCGGTTGGCATTGACCTTATACCAGGTGAACTACTTAAATATGGTGGTACGGAGTTGCACACGTCGGTATGGAAACTTTTCGTTCGAATGTGGGAGGAGGAGAGGGTCCCTGAGGACTTCAAAGTGTCTCGCATTTGTGCCCTCTACAAGAACAAGGGTGACCGTTCTGACTGTAACTCTTATCGCGGTATTTCATTGCTGTCAGTCCCTGGAAAAGTCCTTGCCAGAGTTTTACTGAACCGCCTCAAAGATTTGTCGGAAAAAATTCTGCCCGAAACCCAGTTCGGCTTCCGACCTGACCGAGGTACATGTGAAGCTATTTTCTCGGTGCGTCAACTACAAGAAAAAAGTAGAGAACAAGGTCGCCAGTTGTACCTCTGCTTTGTTGATTTAGAGAAAGCATTCGACAGTGTGCCTCGCGAAGCTCTCTGGATGGTGCTAGGAAAGTTAGGGTGCACAGAAAAGTATGTGCGACTCCTAAGACTCCTGCATGACGACATGCAGTGCTGCGTCTCCGTAGATGGTGAACAGTCTGATTTCTTCCCCGTCACCTGTGGGGTGAAACAAGGGTGTGTTCTAGCGCCCACACTGTTCGCCTTGTACTTTGCAGTTGTAGTCAAAGAAGTCCTAAATACTGTTTCCCAAGGAGTCCGCATCCGTTTCCGCACAGATGGCAGTCTTTTTAACCTGGCTAGACTTAAGGCGCGCACTAAAGTCTCGTATGCATTGATTACTGAGATCATGTATGCTGATGACTTGTGCTTTCTTGCAGAATCCCCAGACGGCCTGCAACAGCTAATGTCCGTTTTTCACCAAGCATGCTGTAAATTCGGCCTGAAGATCAGTGTCAAAAAGACGGAAGTGATGTCCTTAGACTCGCATGGTCGCGAGACACTGGCGATTATACTTGGTGAGGATATGCTGAAACAGGTTGATAAGTTTCGTTATCTGGGGAACACTATAACATCTAAGTGTAACCTTGATGCTGAGATCAACAGCAGAATCAGTGCTGCAGCTGCAGCATTTGGAAAGTTGTGTTCCAAGGTTTTCTGCTCGCACGACCTAAAGCTAGCCACAAAAATCTCTGTATATATGGCGATTGTGCTGCCAAACCTTCTATACTCCTCCGAGACTTGGTGTGTGTATCGTCACCACATACGCACTCTGGATCGCTTCCACCTAAAATGCCTTCGCACCATCATGAAGATCAGATGGTCCGACCGAGTGCGCAATACCGAAGTTCTGAGACGAGCCAATGTTGGTGGCAATGAGGCCTATCTAATGCGTCGTCAGCTACGGTGGTGCGGTCATGTATCCCGGATGTCGGAGGAGAGAGTGGCGAAGCGCATCTTTTATTCTGAGCTAGAGGAGGGCAAGCGAAAGCATGGCGGACAACTCCTCAGGTATAAAGATGTTCAGAAACGACACATGAAAAGATGCAACATTGAGCCCACTCAATGGGAGGGTCTGGCAGCACAGCGTCCCGAATGGCGCGGGATGGTTAAGAGGCAAGTCCGCGAGTTTGAGGAACAGCGTAAAGCAGACCTCGACGCTAAGCGCGATGAGCTGAAGGCCCGTCCACCCGTCGCCATTAACTATAATTATGTAAATGGCAAACTCACGTGTCCACTCTGTGCACGGGAGTTTACTGCCAAAATTGGCTACAATAGCCACCTCCGGGTGCATCAGCGCCGATCTGATTAGGAGTCAAAGTGGTCGCCATGGCCGAAATCGGTCGGAGAGATCATCATCAAGTCTATAAACCTTTCTGAATAATATTATCTAAGAAAAAAATGCATCAACACCCGTGGAGTACTTAGGAGGAGTTAGCAGTGTCTTGTCAATTAAAGATAGATAGGCCGAGAAACGTACTATATAAGAAACGTAAACTATCTATGTACTTATAGACGCCTACATTTACCTAGGGACCAGAAAACTGATCTTTGATACGCTACTCCGACAAGAACATGTTCGACATAATTAAATTTCGACATTACGCTACTTCGTCAATGGACGTGTTCAACACAACTGAAATAAGACATGAATGAAATTCGACACACCAACTTAATTCAATAACTTGCAGTCTGTTCAATAGAAGAATCTTCTTAGTTATTTTTGTTCTAGGTACCTTCCTTACCTAGTCTTTTTGTACACACCTTACATCATATTTGAGGCCCTAAACGTTATTTAAAAAAGTTTATTCGATTTTCTCTTAAAAAGACCTTTATTCAGAAGTCGGAACCTTCATTGGATTTGGACAAATCAAATTATCTGGAAATCTACACGGCGAAAACCTTTTCACGAAATGTCAAATAACGGAAAAGAAGAACGGAGGTATTTTGCTGTCGGGGGAATAGAAATAAGTCAGCCATTGTGAGTCAGAGGAATTGGTCTTCAAGTTCGACGTTTGAATTGGAAAAATCAAAAATACTAAACGCGATTCTTTTTTTGCAAGCGTTTTTATAGAATCTAATTTTCGCAACAATTTTCAGAGACAGTGAAGTATTTTCGCAGCCGTAAGATCAATCAAAATAAGGGTCAACGTACCTACTACATAGATGATGTTAGAGGAAGTATGATACATGAGTATACAGGGTGTTAGAAAAGGTACTACGTGCCTTTCAAGGGATGAACCAGCCCATGACACTAACCAACTTTCCTCAAGGAACATGGAAAATAAGAAAAAAAAATACTTCACAAGCAATAGTTGCAATACCGAGTCACATCACATTTCATCCACTAGGACTAGCTTGCTATAGCGGTTTCCACGTTTTACGCACGACGCTGCGTACTTTTGGCACATACGTAACGAATGCGTCGATCAGATGCAGGGAAATTTCCCACGCTAAAAACCAATGTTGTCGCAGGAACAACGCAGAAACTTGGACGCATCGGTCGACGCAGGTTTGGTCGTTGCTGCTGCGCCAAAATGATTAGTATCAGCAATTCGAAATTTTCTTGCATTTGACAGACGCATGCGTAAGAAATGCGCTAAAATGCCTAGCGTCGTGCTTTAGATGTGGGAACCGTCCAACATCTGGCATCGTCATTTTCTCATGCATTTGTAATAGGTACTGCAGCCACAGAATAAATAATATTACTAGGTGCAGGTGACGAGTCCCCTCTGTGGGTGAATAGTCTATGAGCACGTTCGATCTCAAAATGAAATGGTATTTTACTCACTATACCTATTGTAGACCATCATGAGAATGATGCCTTGGAGAACGGTAAGTCGATAGACGTAGTTTCTTTAGTTTTTTTTTAAATTTAAGTCAACTAAAGGCAACCAACCAGATGCGTATTCTTTCATTCTTATTCACTTTGCCTCCCTTACAGCGTTTCTCCACTTATCCGGTCCGGATGCCAGATGTCGGAAGTAGCCTTCCGACAATATTCAAATTCCGGAGGACGTTTTTCTACCTATCCGGTAAAAGACGGTAGAATAACGTCATGGTAGAGTTCAAAGAGTACCTTTTATATGCACACTTTTTGTACGTCTGTCACTTCGGACCGTCAGAATCTAAATTTCGGTTAGGAAAATTCCCGTATCGATAAATGCCGGATGCCGGAAGAGTGGAAAAGCATGTATAGTAGTGTAATAGATTTCCAAATCGGATATGAAATTGACGCACCGGCAAATGACGGATGCCTGATAGGTGGAGAAAGGCCCTTATTCACTTTGTCTCCCTTATCCATCGCGCCCAATCGACATCAACATCTGAGCGTCAATCCGTCATGACATTCCCAAAGTTCTTTCTACGTGTAGCGGCTGACAAAATCAATTTTCCTCACCAAAAGATGAAAAGAAAGAAATTTCGTTATAGGACGTGACAATGCGATATTGGATTGAATAATTTAAACGCCCCAAGTGTTTTAGATTCAGATTTCTTTTCTTTTTCTCAAATAATTTGTTAGGAAAGCTTGATTCAAAGTTTATAGAAACTTGAATAATAGCAGTTCTGCCGAACAGTACTCTCTGATATGAAATTATATTGCGTTTGCTTGACGCACAACGGACCGCTAAAACATCACAGCGGTCTGTCAGATCCAAACTAGTGTAGCGACCTCTGGTGGCTACAACATGAAGCTCACTCAAGTGGTTCACAAGCATACAAAACGCAACAGGAGTTCTCAACATATCGGAGAGATGGCGCCACGTGACAGAACAATGGGCCTGAAACGCGGTATCGAAGTGTTCACCGCGCAACGCATATATACAACTTCTAATCCAACCCAGGTGGACCCGTCGGTCCCCTGGCCACAACACCCGGCCAGGCGGGTAGCTACCCTTTTCCCGACACCACCTGGATTCCTCCTGTCACCCGCCGTATTGGTGACCCCTACAATGGACTTCGCAGCCTTCAACCACACTTCAACCACTACAGCATGGAGCCAACTACTTCGTCATCAGCAACTACCACAGTCACAGCACCGGCGGCTTCACTGGTCCTCCTCATCATCCCGACTCACCGTGGACATTGGAACCAGGACGGCAGCTTCATTGGTCTTCCATCCTCATCCCGACTCACCGTGGACATTTGGAACCTACACTGCCTCGCCAAGCCAGACTGCATCATCACGCTACAATGACGTCATCAGCCCCACTACGCTCGCTTACGGTATCGACCTCCGGTCTTGAGGGGGAGTACTGTAGCGACCTCTGGTGGCTACAACATGAAGCTCACTCAAGTGGTTCACAAGCATACAAGACGCAACAGGAGTTCTCAACATATCGAAGAGATGGCGCCACGTGACAGAACAATGGGCCTGAAACGCGGTATCGAAGTGTTCACCGCGCAACGCATATATACAACTTCTAATCCAACCCAGGTGGACCCGTCGGTCCCCTGGCCACAACACCCGGCCAGCTACCCTTTTCCCGACACCACCTGGATTCCTCCTGTCACCCGCCATACTAGAAATGACAATCCCCATACTAAAACCGCTCAACCGCTGTCGACGTAGCACTATCGCAGTGTCGTTCGTCGAGTGCGGTTTTAGTATGGGGAGTGACGTATGGATCTGACAGATCGTTGCGATATTTTTGCGCTCCGTTGTGCGTCAAGTGAGCGATCCTCCTTATTTAAAAAGTGACTGAAATAAACTAAAAAGTTGCAAAGACATTACCTAGTAGAATCAACGCAAGTATCAAAATTTCGAGCAAAATCAAGATAATCCAATAATATTATAAGGTTTTATATAAATCCATATAACGCGTTCACTTTCATATTCGTCAAAACAGATTTTAATACCAAATTCAGATTAAGTTAATCAAGTGCAAACAAAGAACCCAGACTTTGCTTTTATAATGTTTTCGTATAATTTCATTTTCTATAATAAGACTAGGCCTTATATAGTCAAAAAGTTTGAAAGCTACTTTAACTTACGAAAAAAATTGAGGAGGTTTTCATTAAAATTACAATTCTGCTCTACTTTCCATTGACGATGTTTTTTTAGTCAGACATGTCCCACCTTTCTTCCACTTTTCCCTATCTTTAGCCGCGTTTATCCAGTTTTGAACCTAGGCATTTAACTCCATCTTTTCCAGAGATGGCCACGTGTCCGTTTTGCATTAGAAAAGACCCAAGTAGTTGTTGATTTATCCCATCTGGCGAATATTTTATGTAATATTTTGTCAATATTATTGACGCGACAACGTCTGAGCCGGCACGCACCAAAAACTAATGAGAAGTTTGTAGCAGAGTAGAACCTCTGCGTCCATATCCTTCATAAACCACCTGTCCTTTCACGAACCATTTCAAATTGGAAATTGGAATGTCGTCACACATTTCTCTGACTTTTTGACAGTCGCGATAAAATCAGCGAACAACGAAGACCAGAACAAACATATTATTATTATATCTGCATGTGATTAGTTATTGATCTGATATTGATTATCTGCGTGTGATTAGTGCTCCATATGTAACAAAGTGCACAGGTGAAATTACAACGGATTTACAGAAGTTAGAAAGAACCCAGAAGGGTTTCTTTTCCCGTATTAAACATTTCAAGTCGCAAGATCGTCTTTGGTTTATTTGTGGTGGCAAGCTAGTGCCACCAGTTGTTCTTCTTCTTCTCATCGTATTGATGGCAAATTTAGATTTTATGTGCCCAAAATTCAGTCACCCGGACAGAATTTTCTGTGGCCATATGTTAATACAAGCCAAACAAGTAACCTTGCACATTCAAAATGCGTAAGTAAGTAACAGACGTGAGTGTGAGATCGTCTTATGTTCATTTCCTGAATGTAGGTGTCGCTCAAAGTGCAGCCATAAGGCGGATCGCACACTTGACGCACGACGGAGCGCTAAAATATCGCAGTGGTCTGTCAGATCCATAATAGAACCATCACTCCCCATACTAAAACCGCACGCGACGGACGACGCTGTGCTAGCGCTGCGTTAACAGCGGTAGAGCGGTTTTAGTATGGGGATTGACGTTATAGTATGGCCCTGACAGACCGTTGCGTTGTTTTAGCACTCCGTTGTGCGTTATGTGTGCGATCAGCCTGATGGGTGGTCCTCAAAGTGCAGCCTATAATACTCGCAGAAGCAGCGGATATTGGATTGGTCTAGCATTCACCCTGCGGTCTAGGATGGTACCGACAGTTTGTGGTCAGTCGATTTCATATGCATTGCAAATCCGAGTCGCTAGAAAAGTGTATTTCTGTTATATCTATCATGCATTGGTAGAATTTTTTTACGTAATACAATACAATTCAGAAAATAATTCATTTTCTATCCAAGAGTACCTACATCTGATCTACATGTAGGTACATCTGGACACTAATCTATCCTAAAAAAACGGTTGTCAGTAAAGTCGGGTTTAGTCGAACGTGACAACGTAATATGAAAATACCGATGGAATTTTAAAAAACATTTTTAAAAAGAAAATTTTATTCTTATTTGTGTGATAGATATAGATACGCTGCCGAACGCGGAGGCCGATTGTGCCTCTTTGTCGCTAGTTCCGCGTTCTCGCTTGCACTTCAAGCCTTTAAATGGAACGCCTCAAAACAAGGTAACCCTGAGTCATGTTTTTGGTGCATATAGCTGGCTCCATCGAATTATAAGAAATTATCACGGCTAAAAATAAAGTGTGCTAAAGTATACTGTAGAATGCACATTGCATTTGATATTGATATCCCAAGAGACGAGTTTACATCACCTGTATTCGTTGAAGCAATTTCTTGTAGAGCAAAGGCAGCTATAGCATACAAAATTTCAAAGAATACTTTCAGGAAATATGTTTAGAACACTTGCAAAATTCACATTGCAGAATGTATCCGAATTTTCGACTTTAGCTGTAGGTCTCCATTATCTTTTCGTGTGGACACCGAGTCGTCCAACGACCCAATGAACCCTAGTTTAAGGATTTTTCAACCGGTTTCTACAAGTAGCAGGCTTCTGAAATGGATGTATAACGACCACCGTCTAAGTAATCATAGACAGCAACCGGGACCTACAGTTTAACATGCTGTCCAAAATTCGGAAATTTCTTAATTACGGACAGTCGGATGGTTGAGCTCGCAATGCCCTAACCAGACTGGAAACAAATTTATAACACCCACGGGAAAGAAATATGATATGCCGTCTTAAGCCGGCGTCACACGCTTTTTTTTTAAGCCCGAAAAACAATAATTTATATCGTTTCATAATGTTATTGTTGAAACTCCGATTATTTTGGCATGTGAGCACCACATCCGAATGATACGATACAGTCTGGTGATTTCACAAGCGTGAATGCACCTTTTGTTATTGTGCATTGAATATTCTGGCTTATAGCGAGACAATGCTACTAGCATATAACACCGACCGGCATCTGCCTAAATACAGAGTGTTAGGGACAGCGTCCCGAATACTGATAGGGTGCAAGCAGACCATGAAACTGAACCCCTTTCCCCTAGGAACATATGTCAGGAAACGACAAAAAAATTTCGACTTCCCATACAAATTTGCGATCAGCTGACTGTATTTCCTGTGGGAAACCAAAATATTTTTGTCTTTTCCTGACATATGTTCCTAGGGGCAAGTTGTTCAGTTTCACGGTCTGCTTGCACCCATCAGTATTCGGGACGCTGTCCCTTACACTCCGTATATGCATGCGGCAGAATATGGATTTTTAACCCGTAACCTATAATAATATGCTTCCATATTGATCTTATTTATTTACATTTTTATTTATTTAACTTTATTCAACTATACATTGGCGGACTTAACGCCAAAGGCGTTATCTTCCAGTCTACCTTAGGGCATGTGAAAAGTGCAGTGCAGGTGCATTAAAAGTATTGTATTTGTGGTAATCAAAAAGGCCAATCTTATACCATAATCTGTCAAAATTTTATCTTAAATATCTAGTACTTATATGCTAACAAATTCATATTTTCTGTGTATTCGACCGTTTATAACACGTGCGACCATCTGAATTTTGTCTTTCAGGTAAAAGGTCAATTTTCAGTGTGTGTGCCAGTTTTTTTTCGATGGCGAAACGAATAAAGTTACGTCGTGCTATTTTTTGATATGTTGTTTTTTTACAAATTTGCGTTATTTTGCGACTACAACACAGACACCCATACTCTGTGCTGTAGTCCGGTTTCTATTAATGAAACCCGGGACCTTTGTATAGCAGACAGATTTAGCACAGCGCCACATCGATGTACGTTTCAGAAAACCTTGTACTATTTAGGTGGATCTCACACTTAATGCACTACAGAGAGCTACATCGCAGCGGTCTGTCAGATCCATACTAGCAATGTCAATTCCCATACTAAAACCGCTGAACCGCTATCAACGCAGCGTTAGCGCAACGCACCGTCAAATGCGGTTTTAGTATAGAGAGTGAAGTTTCTAGTATGGATCTGACAGACCGCTGCGATATTATAGCGCTCCGTCGTGCGTTGAGTGTGCGGGTCACCTCATAATCATAATCTCGGAAGGAAGATTTTATTCAAGTTCTTATAATAGGGAACCTACCTTTAATGCTATCTTTGTATAGCAGACAGATCTAGCACAGCCACATCGAACGTTTCAGAAAACCTTGTACTTTTTAGTACCTAGTCATGATCATAAACTTGGAAGGCAGATTCTATTCAAGTTCTTATAATAGAGAACCTTCCTATACCCACCTATTATGTTTACACATTAGCTGAAAGCTACCACAAAGGAATCAATTTCCACCATCACCTTTTGTATCAAGTGATGGATCGCTTGAAGATAATTAGCTTTCAGTACTTTAGTATGTGTAGGGAATATAAAATAATACGCAATTAAACCATTGTTTCAAATAATCTCAATTATCGTCAATCTATTCATAAAAATAATGATGGGGACAAATGACGCAACGCAAGAATAGGCGTGATGATTAGATTAGATCAAAACACTTACTTTTACATTATTTTTCTGCTTAATAAATTCAAACTATGAATATTTCGATAAACTATGAATGGAGTATGTAGTATTTATGGACAATAGTTTTAAGTGTACAACTTTTGTATTTTATTAATGACCCATCTAATGAAATTGATTCAGATACAGGATCTAAAAAGATCAACTACAAATATTTAAGCGGTAAACCAGTAGTGCATGAAACCGTCTGTCTCTCCCCATGGTACGTAGGTATATACAAATTTTTAGCTTTGCTTTCTGCCATTCGTATGGGGCATCTCTACGCCATACGTATGCCGTGTGATGCCGGCTTAGAATGGCATCACCCCACATCCTTCCCGCGGGTGTCATAAGGGGCTCGAGAGTATTGGTGTATTTCAATTTTTAGGCGACAGGCTGACAACCTTTCAGAAAACATGTGTATCATACACATGTTTTCTGAAACAACCTTGGAAAAGCAATCCTCAAAAATGTCAGACGTGGCGATAGTGACCGTATTTTTACGGCCGTTAACGCTCTGCCTACCCCGCAAGGGATAAAGACGTGATATATGTATGTATGTATGGGGCATACAAAACTCATTCCCGTGTCTTCAATAGGTATGGTATTTGAAAAAACTGTTAAGTTTCTTTTTCTTTTCTAGATACTTATAGTTTCCCCTTGAAGATTTTTTACACCTTAGAATGCAGTTTGCTGTCTAATAGTAGCGTCTACACAAAAGGAAAAAAGTAAATTCCTTTTTAACGAGCAGTAAGTAGAGCCCTCTCCTGCCGTTAAGTACGCAGTAACCCTTGTTTGTAGTTGGCTTAAGGCATTAAAGTTTACAGTACACTCGGCTACCAAGTCGTTTAAAGTGCTTCGCTATTGACTTTTATACGTTTAATAGAACTAACTACATATAATATTAACTTTTATCTGTATTTTTTCTAATTTTTTTTTAATTGTTTGATTTAGAAAACCGTTGATCCCAAGGACAATCAAAACAGACGTATTAAAATTAGCATATTTGCGATACCCGCCATTATCACTCTAAGAATTTTTTTTTCAGCCAATGGCAAACAAATCTAACGACAATTGATACGAAAAATGAACTTATTTGTCTAGATTGCTAAGGCAATTGCCTAAAAATTGTACGTGTATTCCGAGGCTCACAAATCCACAGTTAACCTGAAATAATCACCAAAACATCCTTAATTTTATTAGATGACATAAATATCTAGACCAAGTCGTTAAGTAATCCTAGAAGATGAATGCCCTTGTTAAATGTAAGACAATTTGTGGCTGAGTTTAATTTCTGTATACCTTTGGAGTCAGTGAACAATACAATGAACGTACTAAAGCTAAGTCAAAATGTATTTTAAGAAGAGTTTAACAATGTTAAAAGTGAGTTATTGTAAAATATACTTACTGACATTACCGCAGTTATCACACATTGGCCTTATACGTCCGTGACAGACGATCCAATCAGTGTCTGAGACAAGAGCACAGGGTTGCTTAGGACCTGCGCCACCCTCTCGTCCTGCCTGGCTGATGCCACAGGAACGACGAGTCGATACGTGCGGAGCCAGGTCGGCTGCAGGAGCCTGCCGCACGATAGACCTCTGTCACACGCGCCTGAAGGAGACCCCGTTCTGAGTTTAAATGTGGAGTTGTCCTTCTTCAGGACCCTGATCTGCTCATGTCGGGTTACTCCCTCGGTCACTTCTTACGACGCCCATGTGTAGAGATGGGGTGATGCTATTCTACTCTGCCGGCACCACACGGCATAGTTTTTAATAAACTATGTTTGTTCCTTTTACCTTACCTAATCCATCTTTGTTATTTACCTTTATATCTATTCCTACATATTTTCATCCATATTTTCACTATCTCAACGCCGTGTTCCCTACGGCTTCTCTGGCCACTGGTTAATTAATTATAAGCCAGACACAATGTTCCACACAATAACTCGGAAACAACACAGCCGGATGAAATATAACTATCCTCTACCACAAAGTGTAACACCTTTACTGCCAAAGCTGCTACGGTTTGGGTTTTTCATATCGTATTTGAAATACTGGGTGGGGATGGGTGGATGACATTAAATGACACGGAAGTCAAGATTGGATGCGAAGGGCACAAGATGGCCTAGCATGGAAGGAATTAAAAGAGGGTATGATGAGTAATATACAGTAATATAGAGTGTAAAAAAAATTGGTGCAAATATTTGGTGAACCAGCCCATGACACTGAACAACTCCCCAAGGAACATACATGTAACCCCCTCAAATATTTGCAGCTAATATTTTTGAATATTGGTTTATTACAAATTTTAGGCAACAGGTTGACAACCTGTCACTATAGAGATACACATGTTTTCTAAAACAACCTTGGAAAACTATCCTCAAAAATATCAGACGTGGCGATAACGACCGTATTCCTACGGGCGTTAACGCTCTGTCTGCCCCGCAAGGGATAAAGGCGTGATATATGTATGTTTGTAATATTTTACACGTTATATTATACCTTCGAAAAATCATAATACCTTGTTATATTATAATACCTTGGAAATATCTATAGAGATGGGCTTTCCGCATTTGGAGTGTTAATCCTATCCTATCTGAGTTAGGTTAGGCTTTGTACGTGGTCTGGTCGTGAGTTGTGAGACCTTTATCATCTGGTTTAGACTAGGTCCTTATTGCTTTTTCCTTGTACAGTCAACTACCGCAAGTATTTGAATGTACATCCTTATAACAAAATTTACTATAAAAGCTAAGGTGTTTTTTTTATGTTTTGCTAGTCTTTTTCTAGACTTAAAAATATTTTCATGCAAATTAAAAAATGTAGCATAAATAATCGTGATTTTAACAATCAAAATTTACGTAGTTTTGTGGCTGAGGTCTATTGCTCTACATTATATGAATATTACTAGTTTTAATCCCGTAGTATCCCACAGAAAAAATTTTTGGGGATAACAACTAACCTATGTATTAATTCATAATACCTTCCATCTATGTGGCAAATTTCATGAAAATCGGTTCAGTAGTTTGAGCGTGAAGCAATAACAAACAAACATACAAACTCTCGCATCTATACATATAATAAGACAGTAACAAGTCAGTGTTCAGTGACCCTATATAGTTTTGAGAAAACACAACGATAGCGCGTTTTAAAAGACGTGTGGCGACATCTATGAATGAGTTTTGTACGATGTTTGTGTTTGTTTGTGTATATGCGGAAGCATCACGCGAAAACGACCGAACGGATTTTGAATCAAATTGTACCAAAATGTCAAGTAATTCACCGACCAGGTTATAGGCTAAAAAAAACATACCCCTAAAAGGGGGGTTGGCTGCTACACATAAAATAAGTTTGTAGGTCATGAGAATTTCATAGTGGCGCGTAGTAAAAGGATGTGTATGGGCTAATTGGACCTGAGATTATTTCAAATTTCGAACTGGCCAGTACGTATTGTGTCGCTTTGAATAAGCGCACAGGAAGAAAAAAAAACATGAGGCCGTATTTATATTTTTAATCTGTATTTTTATAACCTCAACAAATGAGTTTGTCGAATTATTGCTCATGATTACGACAAGGAAACTAAAATCTATGAATATGTCGACGACTACAAAAATATCTCTTTAATATTGGAATAATTTTCACTTTTAATAATTCAATAATTATTACCCTCGAAAACAAAAGTTCCGTGGTGCAAGACGTGCAAGTTGCGTGGCCAGACGATACAAACTTCATATAAGAATCGTTTTCTTTGTGCGTAATCTACGCGGGAAAATTGCAATATCTTTTTTGTTTTTAAATTTTCTCGCTAATTTGGTTAAGGCTATTTAGCCAATGTTTGTCTGGTACATGCAGTATGTTATAGGTTTTGCCGACAATACAGCTACATTATTTTCAGGGAGCGACAACTTTTTTCTGAAATATTCTTTGGAAATACTAATAAAAATTGGCCTTCCCACACAAAGTGACTCAACCGGCTGGTACATTTTATATAGAAGATACATTTTTCCATATTTCTGTAAAATTTTCCTGACGAAAGTTATATTTTATACGTTTGTGCCAGACGATCAAATCAGTATCTGAGATAAGACTTTTCGTGGCTATTGGTATAAGCCGATTTTCCACAGACAACGTTTTTTGGAAAACGCAGGGTTGCTCAAGACCTGCGCCACTCTCTCGGGCTCCCTGACTGACACCACAGGAACTGCGAGTCGATACGTGCGGAGCCAAATTGACTGCAGGATAGACCTCTGTCACACGCGTCTAACAAAGACTCCGTTCCAGGGCCGCCGGTCTTGGTCAGGTTTCTCCCTCGGTTGATTCTTACGACTCCCACGGCAAGAGAGGTGCTATTCTACTTTGCCGGCAGCACACGACCTTAATTAAATAGCCTTAGGTACTTAATTAAACGTAACCCTAGCCGCGGCTCCGCCCGTGTAGAAATCGGTCATGGCATCACACAGGAACATTTTTTCGCGAAGAAAACTTTCCTATGCGTTAATCCAACTTACCTCCTTTATGTCTGTGTTCAATTTCATGAATATCAGTTAAACAGTTTTTGCGTGAAGGAGTAACAAACAAACATATAAACTTTTTTATTTATATTATTAGTAGGAAGTAGGATAGGATAGGATTAGTAGTATGATTACTTGCTTTTGTTTTTATTTATTCACACTCATGAACTCGGTCTTCAGTCTTCCATCACAATGTCAAGAAATGTAGCATCAGTCTACTTCACGGAATTAATACTCTTGGAAGTAAATATTGCACGGTTTAAAAAAATCTGCTAAAAATGGCATAAGAGGCGGAAAGTTGAAGATATAGGGAAGAGTACTGGAAAGCTAAAAAATCGTAGCAGGGAAAGACGACTTCAAGAAACTGAACCTTTAGGGATTCTAAAAGACTAAACACTATAAACCAACCACCGTTTTCTTACTCTTTCTTGCATGTGGAAATTGAAATTTTACGATTTAACAGTTTTTTAAATTACTTACATATAGTCTGAGAAACCAAGTTTTCTGGTACCTACCTAATATTATTTTATGGTTCTTAGAGGCCTATGTTTAGCAGTGGTCGTCCTATATATAGCTGATAAATGATGGAAGATATGTTATGGCGAAACGAAGTTCGCGGGCACCAGCTAGTTTATAATATTAGTAAGAAGTAAGATTTAGGTGTCGCTTTTATGGCCAGGGCAAAAATTATATCTACAACCAACTTTTTTTTAATACGACATGTTAAAGATTGCATTACCCCAGATGGTCTTACTGTTTAAAATGTGTCTTGTTCTAGAATTTCTGTCAAGGACGCCCAAACGCCTTTGCCTTGTTGGAGTTTCCAAGCAAGCTTCCCAAGGGAGGACTGAATCTTCCTGGAAGACGCTTGCAATGTTTACCTAATATTCATCATACTCGTATAATAGAGATGGATAATGCTTGGAATAATATGTAACAACGTCCTATACAACATACATACGTATATACAGATATCACGCCTTTATCCCTTGCGGGGTAGGCCGAGCGTTAACGGCCGTAAGAATACCGTCGCCATCGCCACGCCTGACATTTTTGAGGATTGTTATTTTCGAAGGTTGTTACAGAAAACATGTTTTTTTTATATTTATTTATTCTCTTACAAGGAAACATTACACATGTTGTATATAACGCTCCCAAACTTCGAAGAAGTTTATCGGGAGCACGAGTTGCTGCGCTTATCTAATCCTTATAAGTTTTTATCTAAGTAGATACAAAAATGGTTTACCTTACATATCTAATAGGAACTTTTTAATTTTAGATTTTAACACATTCTGGGAAAAATTAAGATTTTTAAGTTCTGTTGGCAATCTATTGAAAATATCGGGAACTATATACTTATGTGTATCACTATAGTGACAGGTTGTCAGCCTATGGCCTAAAAAATGTAATACACCAATACTTTCGAATCCCTTAGTCGCCTCTTACGACACCCGCGGGAAGGATGTGGGTTGATGCTATTCTAAGCCGGCATCACACGGCAAATTATAATAATGGATAACGTTTGGAATAATAATGTAACAACCTCCTATACAAGTTTCTATTCTATTTCTGGTGTATGACGTTTCCATTTAAGATTTTGCCAGTGTCAGTGAAAGTAAGTAAAAGTGGCATTACGCCGAGTACTAAAAACTAGTTCCATACGTTTATTCCCATCTACCACCGCCACGGCTGCCACGGCTGCCCCGGCGGTGATAGACACAGGGTGTTAGAAAAAGTACTCACTTCTTTTCAAGGCCGGAGTCAGGTTGTAGGTATAGGAGGTCCAAAAAACTAGGAAAGTTAGGGAAAGTTATTCAGTTTGAAGACCTGGTTCATCCCTTAAAAAGCACTTTTTCTTATCCTAACCCCCTGTATAACGAGTATGATAAAAAAACTTGTAACTGAGTAGGTACAACTTCGCTACCGTAACTTACGCTAGCCACTCATAACTTAAATGAAGTGCTCTGGAATAATAAAACTGTTTTTCTGCTTTTATCTTTAACCGAACTTCTTTACGACTGTAACTTTAGTAGGCTATTTTGTTATGTGCAGGAAACCAGAGATTCCACTGATTTTATTAGATACTTTACTCTTTCTTTCGTGGGAAGGGTCTTATTGGTAAACAATTGTGATATTTTCAGATGATTTTTATCAGATTCAAAAAAGGAGGTTCTCAGTTTCCTAGTATATGTTTGTCCGCAATTATCTCGCGATTGCCTAAACAGATTTTAATACGCTTTTCAGAAAAGTATGTGTCAGACTTAAGAGGTTTTAAGCATATTAACCAACAAAAAACGAAGGTTCGCACCTTTACACGTTCCTCAAAGGCAGACCTCTTTAAAAAAAAAATATGACAAAATATATTGGTTAATGATAAATTCCAACCTACTGGAAAAAAAGTCTAGGGATTTAAGCTAGTTTTTAATACGGGAACAATAGGAATCTAAGACTTGTTACTACGGGAAAATCCTAATCCAGGCAGTCATTTCGAAAAAAATTACGTCGTTAGCTGCAAAACTGATGAATATAGCACATACAGAGATTTCTATATAGACACAGGTCGAAATTCTAAGCGTTTCAAGTTGACTAAGAAACCCTAAGAAGCCCTTTATCTGACCTTGTATCATTAATGGCACCCATTATATCCGCTATAATTTGATAAACCTTGAATTAATCGCGTTAGTATTGAGACTTCCTTGTCATATTAATTTGTCCTACACGATATATAAATTGCTACGACAAGGGTGATTTTATTATTTTTTGCAGTCTTTCCTTGAATCTGAATGTTGAAAACTGTTGCCTACAGTGTCAAAAAGTGCTTCCGTAGATGTCCCCGGTTCAATTCTCGACAGTTGATATCTATCCCTTTATAAATAAGGTGTTCCTAGTTTGGTCAGAATATTCATCATCTGCCTGCCCTTATCCCAATTGATTTGGGGTCGGCGCAACATGTCTTCCTCTTCCATTCATCTCTATCTGCAGTAAAATCCTCGTTTACACCTTTTTGACTCATATCATCTTTTATACAATCCATCCAAACTTTTTTAGGCCTTCCTCTCCTTTTGCGTCCATCCACATTCATATTCATTACTTTTTTGGTCACTTGATTTTCATCCCTCCTCATTACATGCCCATACCACGATAAACGACTAGCTCTCGTCTTTTCTGTCACTGGCGCTACTTTCAAACTTCCTCTAATATACTCGTCCCTTATTTTATCCATCCTGGTCATACCGCACATCCATCGCAGCATTCTCATTTCAAGTACATGTACTCGTCTTTCATCCGTCACCTTTGTGGGCCAACACTCAGATCCATACATGACGACAGGTCTCACCACCGTCTTATAAAGCTTGCCCTTCAATTTGAGGGGCATTCGAGGTCAGAATATTATAAGGGCCAAATAAAGAAATTTTAATGCAACGTAAGGTAAGTTAAGGAGTCGGTTCCGGTTGATAAGTATCTATGATATTATAATGATAACTTTGACGGAGGCGGTCGTTACAATGTATGTTAGAGTCTTACCGATTTGCAAGTAGTAAGTAATTGTATATGTATTTTATTATTATTTATTTATGTAGTAGGTAATATTTGCACTATCCCGCTTCCATAGTCGCACTCTCTCTTTCACCCTAAGGTTGCCTGGTAGAGAATGCTACCTAGCATTAAGGCCGCCTGTTGTACTGTTTCCTTTGTTTGTGTTTTCTTCATGTTGTTAAATTTTGTGCAATAAAGAATTTTGTTATGTCATGTTATGTTAGTAGTAAGTAATTAAACAATTCGCTTGTGCACTGGGTCATTAATAAAATATAAAAGTTGTAGGTACGCAAACTATTGTCCAAAAATACTAAAGACTTCATTCATAATTTTTCAAATTAATCAAAGTTTGAAAAAATAAACAGTTTTTTTTTATAAAACTGAGTGTTCTGACGCCATCCTAGTAGCAACGTATGTACAAAATACCATTTTCGATTTTAAAAGTAGCTCATTTGAGCTGCCAGTCTACAAACCTATTACACCAGGGATTATTGGATCGTTCGTCGACACTGTGACCCACTCGACAGGAGCAAATGAAGAGTTATTTTAAAAACAATATTTTCTAGTTCAAAAAGGACTACTGATTTCTAAATAAGTAATATTAATAACAGACACAGCTTGAAGTCCTTTGAATATCTTCAACCGACCAATTTGGCGCCTGCTCAAATATTCATAGCATACAAATTAGGCCGGTAAATGTCAGTGATTAACTCCGACCTTCAGGCGTTTTGGGTTGTGATATTTCTGTATCTTCTTTTTTTTACCCGTCTGCCTCAGAAGGAGATTATATTTTCCGAGAGTATGAATGTTTTTCGACTGACAAAGGTCTTAAGAAGCCTAGTCTTCAATTGGTAATCTTCTTGTGGATAAATAAATTATTTTTCATTGGCTACACTGGCGGATTTGACGTACCTATAAAATGTCTTTATATTCGTACAAGTTCAGTTTTTAAGGATTTGCTTTTCTTGCGATTCTTACCAGAGACAATGATGCACGTTCAGTTAATGTTATTGCACCTAGAAATGTAATCATTATTGCTAAAAAACGCAACAGTCTCTAAAAAAATCGTACCTTTAAATTACCTTTGCTAATTGTGCATAAGAAGTTAAAAACACCAATTTAGAAAAGAAACTAAAACACGGCTAAGCCTTTTGACAACCAACTTTTGTATTTTGATATGGTTTTACTGATATTTAGAGAATGTCAATTAGACTAACGATTTTCATGAAATGCCTCCGGTGACACAGATACCAAAAAAAAACATGACACAGATACCAACATAGGGATCATGAAACATCATGAAAATACTTCAACAAACCTCTTCCTACCCTTCCATCTCCTTTCAAGACCACCACAGACGGTGAAGATACTATTTAGAATAGTTAATCTTAAAATGAAGTAAACATTCAATTTATTACCAACAATACAATGAGATCGTTGTAGATGAGCCTAATAATATTATACGTATAAATTCGAAAGTTTGTATATTTGTTTGTTTTGTTTGTTATTCCTTCACGCAAAAACTACTGAACCGATTTTCGTTAAATTTGGCACACAGATAGAAGGTAACTTGGATGTGGACTATGGGATTAGAGACGACTTCCACGCGGGCGGAGCCACGTGCGTCCACTAGTATATCATAATATTGATCTACAGTGTCTTTTTTAAGATATCTAGCTATGAAAGATTAATGTAATAAGAAAATCTAGGTCATCGAGATAATGATTATTTTGAAAATATTTATCGTATCTTATGCGATACCTTAAAGCTAGAACATCCAGGCATTTTAACATAAAAAATCTATTAAGTATAATTACACTACTCTACTATTATACTACACTGCCTACCCCGCCAGGGATATAGGCGTGATTTGTGTATGTAAGTATGTGTGTATATATTATATCTTCCCCGTCTGTGACGCCCTTAATCGTAGTCGTACAACAAAGCATACTAGGGGCACTGTCATGCGGGGGCAAGCGTACCGCGGATATCTGACATACCATTGCGGTCAGGGTGCTTACACACGTGCCGCACGGTTTTCCGATATTTGATGACGATGAGAAAAGGTACCTATTTACCAATTTTATCTCTCATGCGAACTCTGCCGTGTGACGACGGCTTAGAATAGCATCACCCCACATCCTTCCCGTGGGTGTCGTAAGAGGCTCCAGAGTATTGGTGTATTACAATTTTTAGGCGACAGGCTGACAACCTGTCACTATAGTGATACACATGTTTTCTAAAACAACACTGGAAAACAATCCTCAAAAATGTCAGGCGTGACGATAGCGCTCGTATTCTTACGGCTGGTAACGCTCTGCCTACCCCGCAAGGGATAAAGGCGTGATATATGTATGTATGTATTATAGAAATGAATTTAAAAGGCGGATCGCATATTTAACGCACGATGGACCGCTAAACATCGCAGCGGTCTGTCAGATGCATACTAGAAACGTCACTCCTCACACTAAAACCGCTCTCAACGGACGACACTGCGATAGCGCTGCGTCGACAGCGTTTGAGCGATTTTTGTACGGGGATTGACAATTCTAGTATGGATCTCACAGACCGCTATAATAATTTAGCGCACCGTCGTGCGTTAAGTGTACGATCCGCCTCTATAAAAAGATCTATCGATATTTGAATAATAATTGAATCTAGGCAATGAAATAATATTTAATAGGTATTGCAATTAGTCCTAAGTTTAATCATAGCTCGATTAGATGGAGTGATTTAATTACCTACCATTGATTTCAATTAACTATAATTAAATTGTTTTATGGTATTAAAACAATTTAATTATTATTAGATTCAGCTAGTGTTATTACGTTACGTAAGTGCTAAACGAGTGTGCGTAGGTATGAAAAAAAAATGCTCTAAATGTTTTCTGCTTGTGTCTCTAATATGCCGTGTGATGCCGGCTTAGAATAGCATCACCCTATGTCCTTCCCGTGGATGTCGTAAGAGGCGACTAAGGGACTCGAGAGTATTGGTGTATTACAATTTTTAGGCGACAGGCTGACAACCTGTCACTATAGTGATACACATGTTTTCTGAAACACCCTTTGAAAACAATACTCAAAAATGTCAGACGTGGCGATAGCGACCATATTCTTGTGGCTGTTAACGCTCTGCCTACCCCGCAAGGGATAAAGGCGTGATATATGTATGTATGTATGTATGTCTCTAATATTAAACAATATTTCAATTTTGTATGCTTGCATTTTACCTTCTATATAAAAAATCATGTATAAAAATACTTACATACAAATGTCACGCCTTCATCCCTCGCGGAGTAGACAGAGTGTTAACGGCCGTGAAAATATGAGCCCTTTCAGATGATTTGAGTATCACTATAGTGATCTAATCAGTTATCAGCCTGTCGACTAAAGTTGTAATACTTACACGTAAAACGTATCATAAGTCGTATCAATATAGTGAGTTGTCAGCCTGTCGCCTAAAATTACTATACACATGAAACCCTCCAGTCTCTTAGTCGGCTTCTACGACACCCTTGTGAAAGAAATGGGGTGATGCTATTCTAAGCCGGTATCACACGGCCAATAATAAAATTATCAATTACCTAATCAAAGTAGCCGTAAGTATCGTACTTGAAAGTTGACAAGGTGAACTTGTCACGATAATTCAAGGTCTACCGATCACATGACAAGGCGGCAAGGACACAACATTGACTATTTTATGACAAACATGATTACTACTGGTTGTTCTTTGAAGGACTCGTGTTTGGGGTCGAAATTATGACTTCTAATTGTGCCTCTATTCTACGGACAGCAAAAGAGAGGTTGAAATTTTGACTCTCATGAAGGTAAGTCATATTTTTAGTCCCTGAAGATTTTTGAGCATGTGAACTTTGGGAAATGTATGTTTGTCCTCACATAAATACCTAAAAACTGGCAGTGTTTAATGGTTAAAAAATATCGAATCTGCAGTATATTTTGACTGCGATGTAGTTTATTAAAGAGTTTGTCGACTAAGGGCGTGCATATTGAGAAGCTTAGCTCTGTTAGATAGCTGATGTCTTTTTCGCTCATGGTGCCCATATTTTGACATGAAAGTGTTTTTGCGATGGGATTAAGTAGTAATTTTCTTTACAATATTGTGATAAAGCTTCAATGTGACATTAATATCTAATTTTGAAATTTATCTTACATTGCGAGCGTCTATATTCCTGTTTTAAATAATATTTTAAATCATGAGATCAGTACATCCCCACTGACTTACAAATCTTTCCCAAAGTTTACTACTTAAAAATACTTATTACAATGGACGCCCAAAGGTTCTCCAATTTATAAAGCGCTTGTAATTGTCGATAACTTGAGACTTCGGCAGTTCAGCGCGAAGTTGTTTTCAAAAGGTTCATTAATTTATTCCAAACTAGCAGCTGCCCAGCGGTTGCACCCGCTGCTATTCGTTTTCCCGTGGATAAGACATTTTCCTGGCTACTATATACATATAAACCTTCCTCTTGAATCTGTCTATATATTAAAAAAACTGCATCGAAATCAGTTGTGTAGTCTCAAAGATCGAAAACCTTTACCTAGAATAGAAAATGTAGGTTATAAACCAGTCATAAATAACTCCTGACACGATCAAAAAAATCTCGACATATTTTTAATTACATGTCAATCAAAAACTTTTAAACTTCAGGTTTTTGTTCAAAGAGTTCAAACATTTTCGCTGATTGAATCTTTTGCTTTTTGAATGAAACTTTTGATAGTTTTTAATTATTGAAAGTTCCAGGTTATTATCAAATATCTTTTACAACTTTCTATTTTTCACTTTTAACTTTTATTTTGGTGTACGACTTTATTACACGTATACAAGACGGTGTCACAAAGTTTATACTCATCATTTACTCGTGTCAGTCATTGATCACATTATCGTAATATTATTTAGGTCTTTGAAGATTGAGGTGATTTGATGCCGTGTGTGTGTGTGTGTGTGTGTGGGTGTGTGGGTGTGGTTTAAAAACTGATTAAAATGAGACAACAGTTCGTCATCAAGTTGCTCGTCGTATCGATGTCACATTATATGATCGTACCTACTGCTGCAGTGGATAATATATAGTTAGTACTGTCATAGCAATGCGACTGCAACTTAGCAAAATGGTTCAGCCTCGTTATCTTCAACAACAGTTTAAGTTGTCCAGCTGAGTCTTACGTAAAACGATCTCTTGAGAGGCTTCTCGGCTCGAGACAGCTTACAGTAACAAGACCGGAAATGTAGCGGCAAAGGAGACTGGAATTACGCCTTGAAACGCCTTCTAAAGTGCATTCTCGAACATAATTTATGAATAGTTCAGACCTGATTGTTTGTAAGAAAGATGGTCAATGTGGGAATTTTCGTGCTTATTTTGTCAGTCCACGAAAATTATTACCTTGAGGTGGGTCGTTATATAACGGTTTGATTACCTAGCAGGCTTTAAGATAACTTTATGACGATTTTTCGCACCTAATGACGGACAGAGAGTAATCAAAGAATACCAAATATAGCTATTTGCTGTAAAGTTAAAAAGACTTAAATTCACAATTAGAAAAGACTGAATTCTTTAAACAAAATAGTGTTTAACAAAATAGCGACAAAGCGATTGGATTTCTTATATCTGAAAGAGATGTTAAAGGTAAAACAGTAATCAATGATAATTTAAAAAATAATCGCAAACTGGTAATAAGTTAAAAATAATTTAAAGTTTATTGCACTTAATCATGCAGTTTCTTGCTGGAGAAGAATTTGAATGCAAAACCTTTTTTTTAATTGTTGCACTGAAAAACCGAAAAGATCGATTAATTGGTTTAAACACTGGTTGTCCGTTAAAACACTGCTGCTGGATACCGGCCCACTGCTCGCGGCCCGAGTTAGATTCCCGGTCGACGTTTGTTAATTTTTCAATCTCTTTTTTTCATTTATGAGGATAATATAGCGCTATGATGTATTTCCAATAAATTGAGCATACTTTGCAGTTGTTTTAACAGACAACCACATAAAACCAATTAATCGATCTTTTCGGTTCTTCAGTGAAACAAGTAAAAAAATGGTTTGCATTCAAATTCTTCTCCTACAAGAAACTGCTTGATTAAGTGCAATAAACTTTAAATTATTATTAATAAATTACCAGATTTCGTTTTTTTTTTTAATTATCATTGATTACTGCTTTACCTTTATATTTATTTGCGTGGGATACCGGCCCACGCTGCCAAGGTTCGATTCCTATTCGACGCTTGTCAAATATTCAATTTATTATTTTCATTTATGAGAAAAATATGCTCATTATATAAAACAACTAATTATTTGATGATTCACGGTGACATCTTCAATATATACTTGGGTCAACAGAAGCTTGTTGATACAAAAATAAAAATAAAATGTCTTGTTTGTAAAAAAATAAAACTCTAAACTGTTATCAATGAAACGTAATGCTAAAACGTAGTTTAAAATTTAAAAATGTTTGCTTATCCTTCTTTGACTTTATTTAAATTTCCGTTTTGTATTATTATTGTAAACATGAATAAAATTTTATCTTATCTTGTAGATTTAGTTGTATTTATCTTGTAGTTAGAATAGATTGTAGGATAATATTTAAACAAAGTAATTACAAAAATGACGTTACAAAGTAGCTGATTGCGTATTTTATTTAATATTTGAATGATACAAATATCTCATATCATCTTATCCACCTTTTCAGTTATTTATTTGCATAACCACACTGTCACATAGTACAAGTATCACCCTTTAAATGAAATGCAAATCGTTCTGTTTGTTCTCGTGTTGGTAAATCAAAAGTTTAGGTACGAGTGGCAAAGCCCATCTAGCAATAACAACTTTCTGCCAAGAAGTTTTCAAAAGATGTTTAAAATTGTAGATACTGGCTTTAAAGGATTTTTCAACTTAAGTTTGTTTTATGTTGAAAATAAAGGTAGGGTTCTCATTTCACTTTTTCAGTTCTAAAACCATTTCTTATTTTATGAAGTAGATAATTACTTGCTATGTACTTACCATCATATACGACTCCTTTCACCAGCTCTTCAGTATCGAAGACAGGATGGGTCACTGTTATATTAACATCACTATCGAATTCATTCACAGTGACTATTTCCTCACTCGGAAGTCTGACAAAGGCACACGCGTCACTCACTGTATCTACTTCACTAACTGTTGTGATCACTTCTTCAGTAGTCGTTGTTTCATCGTAAACATCATCCGGTTCACTGGTAGGAACGACTTCAACGGGCAATTCATCTGGGTCTTCAACCTTTTTGAAGATATCTTTAGGTTCAATTTCGATATTCTCGGGAGGTCCAGGAGATCTTCCGGGAGCTGGGTCTCCGCTTGGTAAAGTGAGTGTTGAACTATAAGGCAACAAGGCAAGAATGAACAAACTTGTTAGGATGTTCAGCGTCCTTCTCTTCATTTTGAATTTGGTCGGGTTCGAACGCCTTTTCTCCTGTTCGTTTGAATGCCTAATGCAAATGTTTTTAGAAGTCATTTTTTATTTAATTGTTAGATTTGGAGAGATAGTTTGTAAGTGTGATTTCATTTTTGCGATGTCTGCATCTGTAAAGAAGAAATACATGATTACTATCCAAGTCAACCATTTTTTTTACATTGTTAATATTAATCACCATGAAACTGAACAACTTTTTTTATGAGGGTTATGTTGGGAAACGAAAGAAATTTTTCGATCTTCCATACCAAATTCCCAATCAGCTGAGTGACTTTGTATGGGGACTCAAAAAAAAATTTCTTTTACCAACATAGTCGCCATAGAAAAAGTTGTTCAATTTCATGGTCTGAGCACGCTTGCAAAGTTTTCGTTATACCGTCCCTTATATCCTGTATAAGAATCACGTAGCTAAAATTGCACAATCAAGAACCAGGCACAATAATTATACAATTATCAGATCACACAGTTTATAGATGACGTTGCAATCATTTATTAGTTGTATAATAAACAGGTTCTCAATTGCTATATTTATATTGTACACAATTATGCCTAATACAACCTACCTGTACAACCTAAAATACAGGTAAGATGGTAATTGAATAGATATTTAAATTATAACTAATTGAAAACTCATTTTATTCATAAAATAAAAGAACTAAGAAGGTTATACTTTTTAGCTTTAATTTGTGCAGCACAAATATAATTAATAAAAAAAATTTAATTCTAAAATTGCGGAACAAATCAAGATTTTCCTTTGTCACAGAAGTATATCAAAGCATTTTGGATAGCTGAACAGCCACTCTTACTAAATTGGCTAATTATTAATTTATCTCCTCTCTACTTAAAAGCGGACTCCACATCTAACGCACGACGCTGCGCATTTTATCTCAACCACCGTAACGCATGCGAAGATGAAGTTAAATTTCAAATTCTCCATACTAAAAACTGACACCAAATGCAGCACCGGATGATTTTGAGTTGTTCATGCGTTGATTCTGCGTCAACGACGGTTTTTTGTATGGATTTGAAATTTCCTTGCATTTGACAGAGGCATTCGTTACAGATGCGCTGAAATAGCGCTCCTTTGTGCGTTAAGTGTGTGAATGAGAACCACCGAGTTCAGCTGACAATTCCATCGATCTTTGTCGTTTTCGAAAACATGTTTTCATGCACAGTTGAAAATAATATTTCCTAAGTTTGTTGAAAGATTTCGAGGCCTTTAGATTTAAAAATCAATTGCTAAGTATCACACAAGATTGGTAATTCAAATTTATTATCTCTTAAGTAACTAATTTCAAAGCTATATTATAGCAAAAGAGCTTTGCTTTTAAAAACAATTTTAAGTATAGGTACTTCACCAAATTGAACGAAGAAAGGTTATTAGTACGAAAACCACGTGTGTTGAATATAACAAAAATAATGTTTTTAGCATGAATAAGGTAGAATACAAACAATACCTCCACTATAACTTCTTTATACATAAAACACTCATTCAGGTAACATTTCTCCGTGGGTACAGCTGCATCAAATGCACAATCTGGAATCGCAACCTTCACAAATATATTAATTTCCTTTTCTCCATTTTCTGTTTCTCCTTTTATGTGGATTGAGTATGGTTTGGCCAAGTAACCTTCACCTTTTAATGCCAAAGGATTTTTTTTTACGTCATGTGTTTTGAATCCTTCTTTGGCCACTATACTATTAACACAATCTTGTAAAATTTTATCAGTTTCTAGTGGTATTACATTGATTACGTCGTCACTTGGCATTTTCTTTATGTTTTTTTAATTTTCTTTACAAGTATAAATGTAGACTGGTTCTGTAAATTAAACAATTTGCCTTCTGAAGCGTTTTCTTTTAAATAGGCTGAAGTGTTTTCTTTTAGATAACGTAGTATACTATCGTGTTTGCATTTTTATAACGCTCAATTCATTTGATATTTAAATTGTTTGCGCAAGATATAAGTTTTTTAAGCTGACAATTCCATCGATCTTTGTCGTTTTCGAAAACATGTTTTCATGCACAGTTGAAAATAATATTTCCTAAGTTTGTTGAAAGATTTCGAGGCCTTTAGATTTAAAAATCAATTGCTAAGTATCACACAAGATTGGTAATTCAAATTTATTATCTCTTAAGTAACTAATTTCAAAGCTATATTATAGCAAAAGAGCTTTGCTTTTAAAAACAATTTTAAGTATAGGTACTTCACCAAATTGAACGAAGAAAGGTTATTAGTACGAAAACCACGTGTGTTGAATATAACAAAAATAATGTTTTTAGCATGAATAAGGTAGAATACAAACAATACCTCCACTATAATTATAAAAAAAAATCATTTTATTAAAATATACAATGTATATACAATCATACCTATTCAAGATAAAATTTCATGTTGATAGCCGTTACATCATTTTACTTATTCAAGTCATCATATTCTTCGACAATTTCCTCTATACGTTTAACAATGTTAACATCCAAATCATAATCTAAATCAGTATATCCTTCAGTAACATCTGGTACATCATCTTCCGGTGCAAAATATACAGCGTAATAATATAAAGCAACTGACAAACCAACATCTGCTCTATCCTTTAATGCTCTATCAAATTCCTTCCTAGGATATACTTCAGCAACTTCTATATCAAAATATTTCAAAAACTTTCCTAAGTGCTTATAGTATAAATTGATGAGGCGAGTCTTGTGGGCTTTCCTGAACTTCTGGTCAGTGCAGCCGTACAATAGTAAAAGTATGTCATTGGCAGGACATCCGTAGTGGCATATTTGAAAATCTATTGGAATCACTTGCGATACTTTCCCGTCCTGAAACATAAATAGATAGTTTGATAAGGTACATGAGTTAATAAATGATTTTGGTGAATATTTAATTTAATATTTTTAGTATTACGTTTGGTTTATCCAAGTATTATCTATCACAAACTGCCGCTATGCAGTTAGTAACTTACCACTTCCTTAACAAGCAAATTGTTTGCCCTAAAGTCTCCATGGCAAAGTGTACCTATCGAGTGTGTATCCATCAGATGCTTTTCAAAATTTTCTAAACATTTCAATTGATATTTTTCCGCCTTTTTCTTAATTTCCGGCCTTAAATTTTTAGTACATATTTTTAATAATGGTTCTAACGTGGCATACCACGTGTCATTGAATTGAAATGGGTGCTCCATGACTCTTATTTTTTTCTCGAAATAATCTGTCATTTTTCGCTTAATCACAAAACCCAAAGCGTGAAACTTTGCGATCTGCTCAAAAGCAAGTTCCATAAATTTGACGTCAACGACTTCCATTCGATTGCACGTTTTAAAGCCAAACACAGAAACATTTTCTAACAGAATAGCTTCTGAAGACGATTCTTCAAAACATTTGATCATTTCAAATCTTTCTTGTTCAGGAATACAAGCATCTCTTTGGAGATATTTAAAAACTCTGGAAACTTCTTTATACATAAAACACTCATTCAGGTAACATTTCTCCGTGGGTACAGCTGCATCAAATGCACAATCTGGAATCGCAACCTTCACAAATATATTAATTTCCTTTTCTCCATTTTCTGTTTCTCCTTTTATGTGGATTGAGTATGGTTTGGCCAAGTAACCTTCACCTTTTAATGCCAAAGGATTTTTTTTTACGTCATGTGTTTTGAATCCTTCTTTGGCCACTATACTATTAACACAATCTTGTAAAATTTTATCAGTTTCTAGTGGTATTACATTGATTACGTCGTCACTTGGCATTTTCTTTATGTTTTTTTAGTTTTCTTTACAAGTATAAATGTAGACTGGTTCTGTAAATTAAACAATTTGCCTTCTGAAGCGTTTTCTTTTAAATAGGCTGAAGTGTTTTCTTTTAGATAACGTAGTATACTATCGTGTTTGCATTTTTATAACGCTCAATTCATTTGATATTTAAATTGTTTGCGCAAGATATAAGTTTTTTAATTGTTTGTCAACTTACATTGCATATTTTACAATTATCAGATGAAGCGGTGTCGTATGTGCTTTTACTTGTATGTGAATTATCGGTCTAGAATGAAACTTTTGATTTTATATCTTTGGCGAATCGCACACTTGACGCACGAAGGAGCGCTAAAACATCGCAGCGGTCTGTCAGATCTATACTAGAAATGTCAATCCCCATACTAATACCGCTGTACCGCTGTTGACGCAGCGCTATCGCAGTGACGTCTGTCGAGTGCAGTGCAGTTTCACTATGGGGGGTGATGTTTCGAGTATGGATCTGAAAGATCGCTGCGATATTTTTGCGCTTTGTCGTGCGTCAAGTGTGCGATTCACCTTTACTAAATAATAATATAATTTATGATTTTTCAGCAGGCATTCCCTGAATAATTTTTCTTTAGTAATTTTTTGCGACACCCACGGGTAGAATTCCGGTAATAAATACTATTTCTTCATACCAGTCATGACACTGCAATACGCTATTTATACGTAGCTGTTGACAAAATAGTAGCGTATCATATTAGTCTAAAAACAAATAAACGAGAATGAAACTGAAAACTATTCATAACAGCAAAAACAAACATAGCACGATATAATTTCAGCACGATGACTTTGCCAAATGCGTTTAAAAAAAACAATTTATATAAATGATATAGTTATCGCGGCAAAAACCCCGATCTCTCTCTTTTCGTGTAGGACATATGACAACAACCCAATGTGATAGCTTAGTCATTGTTGCGTTTATATGTGTTGTGATTTTCATTTTGCAGCACCACGGGAGCCATAATAAAAATCAAGTATCAAACATGTTTCAAAATATCTCTCTCTCTCTCTCTCTCTCTCTCTCTCTCTCTCTCTCTCTCTCTCTCTCTCTCTCTTTCTCTCTCTCTCTCTCTCTTTCTCTCTCTCTGTCTCTTCGAGGGTTCAGGATAAGGACTTGATTGGATTAATAAAATTATAGCAGTCTCAAATAAGTTACAGAGCTAATCGCCATTTGTGCCGTATTGCAATTCGCAACCTGAACCTCCTAATTGTCGAAAAAGAAGATAATTCCGTGCTTCGGAGGGAATGTAAATTGCCATTGGTCGTGGTTGCAGTCTTTGATTACTCAGACGACGGTTGCTACACAACCATGTCAGAAGCCTGCTACGAGTAAGTATGAGCTATGAGTAGGTGGTTGAAAAATCTGACAGGGTCCTACGGGTTGTTAGAGCACTCGGTACCCAACAAGAAAGTAGAGAGAGAAGGTTATAGCAATAACATAATATACAATTAAAACATTTATAAAAGTATGTTTTGCACAAACTACGTCACTACTACTTCATATAATAAATTCATTCAAATATTTGCACTTGGCATTGCAAATAAATGTAGGCATTTTATTTACCTTCAAACAATGAATGCATAACAGTATTGTCGTAAATAAGATTAAATTCCTGGTTTGACTTCAGATATCAATAACAATAACAATATTATCAAGACGTGACAAGGTAACTCTATTTGTTTAATGACTTATCTTACGTTAGATTGAAAATGAGTGGAAACTTTTTTATTATTTTTGCAAATAGGTAGTTATTTTTGAGGTTTGAGTAAATGTTTTTAGCCGTGGGGTGCCAGCTTAGGGTAACATCACCCCATTTGTTCCTGTTGGGTGTCGTAAACGGTCTCTTAGGGATAAATCAATAGAACGAGCAGCAGCGATCCCGGCGAATATCTACAACAAAGGCGGCCTACGAATTTTCTACGCGAAGGTGAAAAAATAAGAACAATATTTTTGAAATTTCCCTCAAACCGACAAAAAGTCGGCCTTATCTCGATTTGTTTTACGGCCGTTGACTATCTACCTACCCCGTGGATAAAGGCGTAATTTGTGATGTGTGTGATGAAAAAAAGCTTTTGCTCCATTTTTTATAATTTACAAATGTCTCAGTAATTTAAAAAATAAGGAAGTTCTAATTAACATACCTACTATTTAAAACGATCACCATCACGTCATTATAATTACTATTATTTACTCAGTTAGTTAAATTAAATATTCTAATATAATATATAATAGTATGTATAAGTTAAGAAGAAGATTATAAATCGTTGTCCGTTAATTGCCTGTTATTTTTCCTTCAGTGTATGAAGATAACATGACAGTCTTCTAAGCCTATAAAAATGGCAGTCACTGAACACAGCCTATATAAAGGCAAAAGAGACTATAACCATTATCTTATTGCGCATCTAGCTTCTAAGAAACAAACACGATGGAAGTTCAAAAACAATGCTGTGAAAATTTTAAAAACGGCAACGCCATTGATTTAAAGGGAATCATTCCTGATTTTTTAAAAGAAAGTGTCGAAATTATCGCGAAAAGGGAAGGTTTTGTGTCCCACCATGTAAAAAGCAAAAAGTTGACCGCCGATGGAGGTAATTATTTGGGAGTTCTATATGAAATTGATATCACAGGAGAGACGAGCAAAGGTAACAAAGAAGTTAATTTATTTGTAAAAGTTTGTATTCCTGGGAGTGAATATTTAGATAGCTTTTTCGCAACGCAAAAAGCATACATGAATGAAGCATTTGTTTATAGAGAATTGTTCAAAGTTATTCAAAAACTAGAACAAGAAGCTGGTATTCCTGATGATGAAAAATATAAAATGGTCAAAGGATTTGACGAAACCACATCTGAAGCTATCATCATGGAAAATATGAATAAAAAGGGATTTAAAACTTGTGACAGAATAGAAGTAGTGCCTTTAAAATTTGTTGAATTGTCAGTACAGCAACTAGCAAAGTTTCATGGACTAGGATATGCCATGAAAACAAAAATGCCGAATTTCTATGAAAAATGTATAGCCCCAATGAAAACAACAGAACTGTTAAATTTTAATGAACATTGGCGAAATTTTTTCTGCACTATGGCAAAGCAGAGCACAAAATACTTGAGACCTGATTTGAAAAAGAGAGTGGAAACATTTATTCCTGAAGCCATGTTGAAATACGAAAAATACTGCACGGAACCTTCACCGATAGACACAATGTGCCACGGAGACTTTAGAGCAAACAATATAGTGATAAAAGAAACAGTAAGTCTTTAAAAAACTCTTATAAAAGTTACCTATATAATTCATGCGATAATAGAAATTTGCTATATGAGCGGAAACATTAAGTGTTTATATACTTACTAATATACTCCGTGTTTCCGATGACATGCATTAAATTGGAGACGTTGTTTTGGAGAACGTACTGAACAAAATTTAATCGCTATGGGACCAATGCTTACAAATGTTTTCAATGGTAGTCAGCTTGTCGTGTATTTTGTTCAGAACGTCGAAAATTTTAGTTTTTCAGGATTAGTCAAATAGTGATATTGTTGTTTTTGATGCCCCAACGCCTGCAATTCAATGCATTCTGATACTTAAATATGAAATATTGGTATTTAAATTACATACTGCGTAATTTTTTTTTTAACCTTGTCAAAAAACATCTAATAAGAGATTTTTTTCCAGGAAGGTGAGATTGTCGAAATAGTTCCCTTGGATTTGCAAGTTGTAAATCACGGAAGTCCACTCAACGACTTTTTGTATTTCATCTATGGATGCACAGACAAGCAGTTCCGAGACCAACACCTGGGTGACATAATCGAACTCTACTGTGACACCCTGAAGAACTACCTAAAATATTACGACATAGATGTCGCTGATGTATGCCCAAGAAGTAAATTCGACGCGGCAATGAAAGAAAGAGCTGACTTAGGACTAATAGTTGCCTTAAAATTCTATCCGTTTTTCTTTGCATCAGAAGACGACCAACCTGACATGTCAGATAATGAGAATCCAATAAAAGAAATGAATTTTCCGCCCCAAATTGTACGCCGGGTTGAAGAACTTGTTGAAGAAACAATAGATGCTGGCATACTTTGAACATTAGAAAAAAATGAGAATGAGTATTCGCTTACATAACTAATTGAGAGTACCGACTTAATTATCATGACGGATATCAATAAATACTTGTAAGTAGACTAGCTGGCTTATGGCGGATCGCACACTTGACGCACGACGGAGCGCTAAAATATCGCAGCGTTCTGTCAGATCCATACTAGTTATGTCAATCCTCATACTAAAACCGCTCAACCGTTGTCGACGCAGCGCTATCGCAGTGTCGTCTGTCTAGTACCGTTTTAGTATTGGGAGTGACGTTTCTAGTATGGACTGACAGACCACTGCAATATTTTAGCGGTCTGTCGTGACAAGAAATCTCGCGCGCGAGTAGACTTCAGACATGTCAAATCGTATGGGTTGTATCAAAACAAGTGAATGATTTTGACAGAATGGTGTAAATCTATTTGTCTCTCTACGGTGGACATCATAAGCCAGTAGGTACAACCGTATCATTTCAGTTCAATTATTATGTAGAACAGTCCAATAAAAACTATTTTGGATTCGGAAAACAATTTATAAAATGAAAATATCTTCAACATTTTGTTCGATTCACAGTTTCATAGGTTATTATGTATATAGTTCTTTAAGTTGTGTGTGTAATTATAATTATATATATGTATATATACATATACATATATATATATATATATATATATATATATATATATATATGACATAAGGTTATGTTTTGTTGTAGGAATGATATTCATATTAAATAAAAAAGTATTTGACATAAATTGACTTTTTTTCACACAGCTAACCATGAAGTTATATTTAAGGGCGTATACGTCATAGACTCTATAGTCCATTGAATGAGTGCCTCTAAAGGGGGTCTAGAGTGCGAGAGCTAGTAACGTAAGATGTTTCTTCGGAAACATGTCAAGAGTCCCTAGGTAATAAACATACTAAAACCCCGGGACACTAGGAGGAGCCCCGGAGTGGGGGGAGGGGGGGGAAAGGGTCCATTTTTTCATTTTTTGCTTAAATCTCAAAAACGGTACACGTTAGAGAAAAACGTTCAAGGAAAAGTTGAAAGGCCATAAAATTATCTACAAGTTATACCTAAATCACTTTTTCCTATATCCTACCGTTTCTGAGTTACACGCATTAAAAAATGATTTTGGCTCAAACAATTTTCCCATACTACATACCCATGTTTATCACATCAATCGATCAAAAAATATTTCTTTCTTCCATAAAACTCAAATGTGCAACTTGTGACCGGTACTGATAGATTGCTCTTGATTAGGTGTATCATTGGTAAAATAAACACATTCCTCCGTGGAAGCCTTTAGGAGGAATCGATTGTCAAAAAATTATATTAGGGTAGTTTTAGTTACTGAACTTGAACTATTTATTTTTTTCTTCCAAAAAAATTCAAAAGTGCAACTTGTGACCAGTACCGATAGATTGCTCATAATTAGGTCTATCATTGATAAAAAATACTACTAGATTCCACCATGGAGGCGTTTAGGGGAAATTGAACTTTATAAGGGTAATTACGATACCTGAACATTTTATTTTTTTTCTTCCAAAAAGCTCAAAAGTGCAACTTGTGACCGGTACTGATAGATTGCTCTTAATTATGTCTATCATTGGTAAAAAAAACACATTCCTCCATGGAAGCCTTTAGGAGGAATTGATTGTCAAAATATTATATTAGGATAGTTACGCAACTTGACCTTTTTATTTTTTTTCTTCCAAAAAGCTCAAAAGTGCAACTTGTGACCGGTACTGATAGATTGCTCTTAATTAGGTCTATAATTGGTAAAAAAAACACATTCCTCCATGGAAGCCTTTAGGAGGAGGTGATTGTCAAAATATTATGTTTTCGAGCTACATCCCATGAAAGGTGAAAAATTCTAAATCTTTTTATTTTACCAACTTAGGGTGCCCGCAGAAGACCTTTTTTTTCTCCGTTTTTGTTGTAGATTGTAAGAAATGACGGTGATGGTGGTGATGATGATGATGATGACTACTTTTTCATCCTTTTGGGTTGGGACGGTCCTGGTAAGTGTTCTTCTTCTGTTATTTGTTCATCCTCAGTAGGTTATTCGTGGTGAGGCTCTTCGTCATCACCATCACCATCATCATCATCTTCCTGAATGGATACGCTGTTAAGGCATTTCCCTTGGCAATGAAGGCATGCCGCTGAACATTTGAGCATTGCTTTTCGGCATCCACATTTGCCGCTAGCACAATCTTTAGTGCAACGGCAAAATATGGTCTGTAGTAAGGCCTCTGGTGCTGGTGGATCTTCGGTTTCCATGGAGGAATGTGATTTTTTTACCAATGATAGACCTGATTAAGAGCAATCTATCAGTACCGGTCACAAGTTGCACATTTAAACATTTTAGAAGAAAAAAATAAATAGTTCTGGTATCATAACTACTCTAATAAAATTCAATTCCCCCTAAACGCCTACATGGTGGAATCTGTTTTTTTTTTTATCAGTGATAGACCTAATTATGAGCAATCTATCGGTACCGGTCACAAGTTGCACTTTTGAGTTTTTTGGAAGAAAAAATAAATAGTTCAAGTTCAGTAACTCAATCTATCTTAATATAATATTTTGACAATCGATTCCTCGTAAAGGCTTCCATGGAGGAATGTGTTTTTTTTTACCAATTATAGACCTAATTAAGAGCAATCTATCAGTACCGGTCACAAGTTGCACTTTTGAGCTTTTTGGAAGAAAAAAATAAAAAGGTCAAGTTGCGTAACTATCCTAATATAATATTTTGACAATCAATTCCTCCTAAAGGCTTCCATGGAGGAATGTGTTTATTTTACCAATGATACACCTAATCAAGAGCAATCTATCAGTACCGGTCACAAGTTGCACATTTGAGTTTTATGGAAGAAAGAAATATTTTTTGATCGATTGATGTGATAAACATGGGTATGTAGTATGGGAAAATTGTTTGAGCCAAAATCATTTTTTAATGCGTGTAACTCAGAAACGGTAGGATATAGGAAAAAGTGATTTAGGTATAACTTGTAGATAATTTTATGGCCTTTCAACTTTTCCTTGAACGTTTTTCTCTAACGTGTACCGTTTTTGAGATTTAAGCAAAAAATGAAAAAATGGACCCTTTCCCCCCCCTCCCCCCACTCCGGGGCTCCTCCTAGTGTCCGGGGGTTTTAGTATGTTTATTACCTAGGGACTTTTGACATGTTTCCGAAGAAACATCTTACGTTACCAACTCTCGCACTCTAGAACTTTTTGTTCAATGGACTACTAAAAATGGCGGAATTTGCTACTTGACTGGGTCTTGGATTAACAACAAACGCTTTTTTCGTAAAACAATTCTTTAAAAATACTAAATGCTCCATTAATAGTATTTCAAAATGTCCAAAGCTAGAATAAATGCTACAGAAAAATAATATAAAAGTTAGTGTTTTGACGCCATCCGAGCGCAGTATTGTAAATCCCTTAATCGCCTTTTACGACCTATTCTATAGTTTGTAAAATTTAGCTTGATACTTGTGACGTTTGTGACCTTGGAACCAAGGTCACAAGGTAATTTTTGCACCTTATATTATAGGATACAGTACAGTTAATTACACGTGTTTGAGTTTAAATGCACTAAATTTTGGTACCTACTTATCATATCATTTTCAATTATTTATGATGATATTGCAGTTCTATTTCAAACAAAACTTTTGTTATATACGACAGAACAGTGGGAACCTGTGACTTATCAAGTAATTATAAACAACAGTGTGACCACTTGTGGCAGATTTCTGCCATATTGACATAATATTTGGTTTCGTGTGATGCCGGCTTAGAGTAGCATCGCTCCATTTCTTTCTCGTGGGTGTCGTAGAAACCGACTAAGGGATTTTCATGTGTATTACAATTTTAGGCCACATGCTGACAACCTGTCACTACAGTTATACGCGAATCATCTGAAAGGGCCTTGTATATTATAATACTTGTCAGACGTGGCGATAATGACCGTAATTTTGCGATCGTTAACGCTCTGCCTACCCCGTGATATACGTATGTATGTATGTATGTAAGTTGGGCAGATTTAGGCAGATTTTTGGCTCGTGTGTAGCAAATTCCGGGTTTTTGAGATGTTGGTCACCCTGGTAAACAAGCAATAGTCTGTTTGCAAACAGTAATTACAGTAAATTATAGGCCATGACATTATCACATATTGCAAATACTATACTCGTACTGTACTATTACGAGTAAGGACCTTTCAGAATGCACCTACTGGTCTGTACGTACATTTTAAATCATATTAGAAAAATCCGAAAACCGCGTTTTAGTTTGGGGATTGACATTTCTAGTATGGATCCGACAGACCGCTGCGATATGTTTGCACTCTGTCGTGCGTCAAGTGTACGATCCGCTGTAGTAGCACAACCGGGCTCAATGTGGCATAAAACCATACTACTTATATTGATCGAAGCCTAACATGATAAAAAAACGTTGATATGAAACATTTATCTATACACTTAAATCAGGAAATATTGATTTTATCTTGAATTCTATAAACTTACGAGTATCTATTTTATAAATTGAAACGTCAAAATAGTTATTAACAATGAGTACTCCTGACCTACATTTTTAAGCATAGAAGTTGTTGAGCATATGTGGTGATATACTAGTCACTGATACCTGAAATCTTATTAGTGATCGATACCTAAAACTCAATCATCCTGGTGATTAATAAGATACCTGACATAAAGACAAAATTTTGGGTATCCCATACAAAATGCACTAGAATTTGCTTGAAAATCCTATTGCAATCGAAGCTGTACGGCGAATGCTAGTCTAATATTACGCATGTAAAGCCTCTCTAATGACAATATCAGTATTAACACAGTGCAATGTGTATACGGAAGCAAAACCTATATTAATAGAGGATTTTAGTACCCTACATTCAGAATTGAATAGACGACTGGTCAAGTTCAATGTGATAATAAATTGTCAAATTTGCGCTAAACTTTAGATTTAAAGCTGTAAATTAAAGTTCCGTAGACAAGTGTGCTATAATGCAGGCTGAAGAAAACTGTTGTAAATACGACAAAAATGCAGATATTTGTGAAGACACGTTTCCTGAAAAACATCTGCAATCTATCGACAACATCATCAAAAAAGAAGGCTACTTGAAACATCAAGTTTACAAAAGATCCATCTCAACTGATGGCGGAAACTATTTGGGTGAACTGTACGAAGTAGACATTAAAGGTGAAACAGTAAAGGGTGACAAAGAAACCAGTATATTCATAAAAACTATCAAACCGAATGCAAATCAAAAACTACTATCTATAAATGACGCTTATTACAAGGAATGTTTAACTTATAAGAAGCTGTCAAAAATATTTACTGAATTACAAAATGAAGCTCAGGTTCCAGCTCAAGAGAGATTCCAAATGGCAAAGAGCTATGAAGGTACAAGTACTGAAGCCATTTTTTTGGAGAACTTGACAAAGAAAGGCTTCACTACCTTGCACAGGATGGACGTAATGCCGTTGAAATTTGCTCAGCTGTCTGTTAAACATCTAGCTAAGATTCACGGTTTATTTTATGTTCTACAAAAGAAAAGGACCCATTACTTTAATACAAATCTGAAAATCCTAAAGGCGCCTTTCATTTGTAAGGAAGAATGGAAAGCGTTTATACTAAATATATGCAACACTGCTTTGAATGCTGTCAGTGGTGAAGCAAAAGAAAAACTTGAAAATTTTATACCGAAGATTTATGATAAATATCCACTTTACGCTAATGATACGACGTCTCCTGGATGCACAATCTGTCATGGAGATTACCGAGCTAACAACATTCTTGTGAAAAAAGATACTGTAAGTATTCAACATGCCGTTTGATGCCAGCTTAGAACAGCATCCATCACCTTATTGCTTTCCTACGGGTGTCATAAGACATTCATCCTGAGTCGCCATTAAGAGACTCGAGGATTTCATGTGTATTACAACTTTAAGCGACAGGCTGATAACCTTTCTTATCAGTGATACACGAATCTCAAAAGGCCCTTAAATTCGCTATGTACTGGGTCATTTATAAAATACATAAGTTGTACGTTTAAAACTACTGTCCGAAAATACTACGGACTTCATTTGTAATTTTTCAAAATATTCAAAGCATTGAATTAATGAACAGAAAAATAATATAAAAGTAAGTGATTTGACGCCATCCAAATACTTATGGCGTGACGTCATATTTACAGTTTTTCATACAAAATACCGTTTCAGATCGTTTTAAAAAGTAGCTCATTTGATCTGTCAGGAATCTAGCCTATTTATCAGCCTATCCGGCAAGGGATAAAGGCGAGATATATGTACATATGTTTCTTAATCTATGTTTTTTTACAGGACGGAAATATAACAGAAGTGGTACCAGTAGACTATCAACTTCTTCACTATGGATGCCCCATCAACGATCTCATCTACTTACTCTTTATCGGATCGGACCAAGAGTTCAGAAAAAACCACCTTGTAGATCTCAAAAATATGTACTATGATCATTTGGGTACATTTTTAGGTTATTTCAACCTTGATGCGAATGAAATCTATCCTCGAAAGGAGTTTGAGAAACAGTATATAGAGAGGCTGGATTTGGGACTCATTTATGCGTTGTACTGTGCGCCTTTTTTGTTCACTAGTGAAGAAAACTTTCCTGACTTGAGCAAGGCAGATCTTACTGAATTTGGTTTTGTTTTGGACGATCGCTATCACGAGAGAATTCAAGGCTTTGTGGATGACTTTATTCGCTGGGGCTACTTGTAGTATTAAAATTTATGTAACATCACCTTTTATGATTATTTTGGTTTATTGATTACGATTTATTTGGTACTAGCTAAAAATCATAATGTACAATACTCTATGTTTAATGAATAATATATTTTTCTTCCATTACCTTGTAAATGGCGTTATTATTTATAGAACACCTACGTGAATGGGCTCATTTAAGTCATCATTATGTTTGTAGAAGCACACATGACGCAGACATAAAAAAATTCACACATACCTTTGAAATTTTAACTGCACGGAATTGATTTATGACGTTTTAAAAATTGACTCCCGGGGGACTTTGTGACTTTGTGACGATGGATTTCAATGTATCGTCATAAGATATTACGGTTTATGGCAGCCATTATACAAAAGTAAAGAAAATGACTCTTCGTTTGAGGTATGAATATGTGCTACTTCGGCCTTTTTCACACCTAACACACAACGCAGTGTTAAAATAACGCATCCGTAACGCAGCGGTCTGTCAGATCCAATTTTAAAACCGCTGAGCCGTTATTGAAGAAGTGAAGAAGTAGACGTCAAAATAAAGCATCATAAATCATCGACAGCGGTTGATAGGTTTCAGTATTTATGGGGATTGATATTTCTAGTATGGATCAGACAGACCACTGCGTTGTGCGTTAAGAGTAAAAAGGCCTCCTTAGCCAGTCATTAGATGTCGTAATCTCCTTTTGTCAAAAGCCGGTTTTTGACGTATCCGGCAACACACAGTATAATCAGACGGTACATGTATGAGAGTGCCGCCTTTGTTTGCGGTTCACTCTACCAGCGTAGATTATTTTCCGCTAGGTGACTTCGTGGTGGCGTTCAGTGTACGGTTATCGATCAACTGACCGCAATTTTCAAACTGTTGGAAAAGAGCTCCTTTTGTTTAGGGCTCACTCTAGTTCACTCTACCAAATAACTAATGTTCCGGATTACTCACTTGTCATGTTTGACTTTCCGCGACGTTTCAAACCAATCAGTGGTTCTTCGTCAGGCGGACAGTCGTGCGTGGAAAACACATCTAACGTCCCTTGCTGCGCATAACGTATGCGTCTTTCAGGTGCATCTTCAATAGCTACATAAACCGATATTAACACAGAAGCAAATCAAAATCTGTCTTTGTTACACTTATTGTGGTACATGCAATATACCTATCTCTTTTGCACCGCATGTCGGGTGTAGAACAGGCATGATACTGGCAGGTCAAGTGAGCAACTTTTTAAAACGATATTTTGTATGAAAGTACACATAAAGGAAATCTTATCTCTCTAGTTTGGATGGCGTCAAAACACTTACTTCTATATTCTTTTTCTGTTCATTCAAGTTGAATAATTCGAAAACTATAAATTGAGTTTATAGTATTTTTGGACAATACGTAGTTACAAGGGTAATTTTTATTTTATTTTACAAATGACCCAGTCATCCAGCGAAATTCGTTCTTACGCCAGGTGGCTTCAGTGAAGGTACGGCTATCGACCGAGTGGCCTTAATAAACCACTGAACCTACTAAACGCTTTGCCTACTCAAGGTTAGTACTCTTAAAGGTCTTATTGTGTTCCAAATTATAATAATTTGTTTGTTAGTATAGAGAGTCTTTCAGGAGTAGAGCGTCGTCGGTGGCCAAGTGGTTAGTCTACAATAGTCTTACAATCGTGAGACCCGAGTTCGATCCCCGCCATATACCATTGTGTTTTTACTCATGTACATTTACCGGTAGATTTACCGACTGCTCTTGCGGTTAAGTAAAAACATCGTAATGAAACCCATATTCAAATAAATTTTGAATTCAGATGATATTTGAATGTGACTAGGATTCGGGCCAGGTTATCCTTTGGGTTGCGGAAGTCAGATGGCAGTTGCTCTGTATAAAAACTAGGTTCAAATACCCTAGCTTAGGTAGCCGACCCCGGTAGAGAACGGAATAAGGCAAGGGGAATGACTATGAAAGAGTCTTTCAGGATCTGAACTTTTCATCTAGTGCAGTTGTGCAAATTTTCATTGTTGAATATAGAATGGTAGCTAGGAGCCTTCAAAAGCTTAGAGCTTCAAATACCGCAATTTTGATGAACTTTGATCTAGGCGCTGAACTATTTCTCACTCAAAGATATTTGTTTAAAGTTATTATAATTTTTAGGACCCGTATTTATAAACCACACTCAAGATCGATCTCAGAGTGTGCAGTTAGATTATTAGATTAGATAGATTATAGAGAAAAACTACACCAATTTACTATTTTATGATCACGTGTCTTATCTCGTTGAAACTAGATTGTTTTTAAAATCAACAGGTTTCAATATATTTAAAACCGTCTTTCTCTCTTTTCGTATGGGACGCCGAGACGTCCAATGACCCAATGGACCCTAGTATCAGAATTTTTCACCGCCTTCTACCATAGCCGTCTTCTGACATTGTTGTGTAACGGCTGCCGTCTAAGTAATCATAGACAGCAACTGGGACCGCGATCGTCTCAAAGTTTCAAATAAAATTAAATACGCGAAGTAGGTATATTCACAGTCAGCAGCTGTGGAATTATAACACGCCTCAAGTGAAAAATTAAAATAATATGGCGTACCTTTTATTAAAATAACGTCACTTTTCATAAAGAACTTTATTGGAAAAGAATAGAGCTGCGTCTTTAGGGAAAATGGGGTTTCAGTAACACAATGGAAGTTACTGACAAGATATGGATGTGAAAGGTAATACAATAATGAGGATTGCACACTTGACGCACGACGGAGCGCAAAAATGTCGCAGTGGTCTGTCAGAACCATACTAGAAACTTCTCTCTCCATACTAAAACCAAACTCGACGGACGACACTGCGATAGCGCTGCGTCGACAGCGGTTGAGCGGTTTTAGTATGAGGATCGACATTTCTAGTATGGATCTGACAGACCGCTGCTATGTTTTAGCGCTCCGTCGTGCATCAAGTGTGTGATCCGTCTTACTTCAATAGGAATGGAGAACACACCTCGGCAGGCGTACTGTTGGACGCCCGGGTAGCAACTGGATGGCGAAAGCGGGAATCGTTCATTTTGAGGTACCCTAGCGGAGGCCTACGTCCAGCAGAGTACTGCTATAGGCTGACGATGATGTATAATTGCCTTTCCATAAATGAAAGACTTGCCTTAAACCCATGTATAGCATAACAAGCAAGTCTGTCCATCCCCCAACAAGAAGTTGATTCACCTATTTTTTATATGTTATATTTGAAATGTCTAAGGTGCTTCGGCATTTTTAATTTTTGCTTCTATGACTAGCCGTCATATTTCCATTTCCAAACGTAGGACTTTTAAAAACGGTCTTCTATCATGTGTCACACAGAGTTGAATTACGACCCGAAGACCCTGGATGTCAAAATTTTTCAACCGCTTATTAAGTACTACTAGAGGCCTCTGACATGGTTGTGTAACGGCAGTGCAAACGGGGTCGACGGGCACTAAGCTCCCGAAACTTTCTTTTCGCCCAACAGCCTAGTTCCAAATAAGTAGTGAGTTCCTTTTTGTTTACTTTTCATAGTGACGGTCATCATTAAAGTGGAACCGAACTCATAAAGACGGTGATGTATGTCGATGCCAAGGCTGGCCGCGCCTCACGCCCATGGGCATTGATAACGTCATGTTAACAAGGACACTTCCATGGAATACGGCGGATCGCAAACTTAACGCATGACGGAGCGCTAAAGTATCGGAGCGGTCTGTCAGATCCACACTAGAAACGTCACTCTCCATAGGTACTAATACTGCACTCGACGGACGACCCTGCGCTACGACCTTAACATATTTTCCTAGAATTGCCCTAAACTCACTCTAGTACCAAAATTCTAATAAAATCTCAACGAACCCTTTTCTTTTCAAGTTATTTTTGCTCGGGCTTTTAAAAGCTCGTTCTACTTAGGTTGAAGTGATTAACAAAGAAAGGATGTTTCTCCACCTACAAACAGAATGACGCCACGAAGAACTCATCGCGACTCAAAAATATTAACTAGCGGCCCGCCCAGCGGCTGCCTCACTGTTACGTATTTTCCCGTGGGATTTAGATGATTTCCCGGCAAGTATCATAAAAACATTCCTCTTCGATCATTCTATAGTGCTATAATATAACACTGCTTAATGGTTAGTCAGGATTCTGACCTTCAAAGGATAAAAGGTTTTATAGGATGATTCAGTATTGTCTTACATCCCATTACAAGTCTTGTTTGATGTTTTGAAACAATTTTGGGAAATGTCCTGAACAAAATTACATAACAGTAAACTGCTTAAAAAGCCGATTAAAATGTAGATATACAAATTATTAATATAAGGTGTAAAAATATTACTTTATATATATTTTAAGGGGTGAATTAGCCCATGAAACTGAACAAATTTCCCCAAGGAACATAGATTGAAATATGTAAAAAAAATTTGGTCTCCCATGCAAAACTGACTTGTCGGTTTTTAATTTTGTATGGAAGGTCCAAATATTTTTTCGTATTTCGACGTACGTTTAACGACCACCCCTTAATATATTTGCAGCAATTTTTTTTTTCACTTTGTGTATTATGTTGGTTTTGTTCCGCATTTTTCATGCCTTTATTTAAATTGTTAAGAGGGTTTTCTCTAGACAATTTCGTCGCTCTGACGTTAGAACTCGCTTCGTGATAAAAACAGTGCCTTTAAAAGATATTTTATTTATTTTATACTACACCTACATAGAAAATGCCCTATAGCTTAATGAAACGTAGAGAGGAACTTTAGTCATTGTTCACGTTTCAATGAGCGGGAGGGAAAAATTCATACAAATTACTTTCCTCCCCAGGGAAGAAAAGATCAACCTGTCAAAGTTACGTAAAACAGAACATAAAATCTAATATACTTTTTCAGGCAAAATGGAAGACTTGGCCGAATAAACTTATTGCTTTTGCTTTATACGATATTATTTAAAACAAAAATTAATATCGCGCGTATTCATTTAGGATTGTTCAAATATTTTTTTTAGGTTTATTGACTGTTTTTCTATTAGTATTTATCTTTTTTTATTCTTGCAGGTGTAGTATAAATCGCTATGTATCACTCGGAAGAAAATTCGATTGCAAAGTCGTTTGTATTGGTTCAATGAACTACACCCTTGTTAGCAATCGGTTCTTTTCTTACCGCGTGTCCAATGTAGGTACTATTATTTTCACAGGCAGACTTTTTATTTGATATTATTAATAAAATTTAAGAAACAAATTATTTTACATTGCATCATCATTTTTATTTGTTTTTTAAATTTATAATGAATTTGCGTTCTTATCTAATGCTTTTCACATTTTGAAAAACATTAATTTAGGAATTAATTGTTATGAAATCGTAATTTTGGTCATAATTTTTTGGCTCGTCTCAATGTTTTTATGTATTTTTCCCTGGGAAGCAACGTGGCACTCCCAACACAAGCACTTTTAAATTGCCTATTCCCCTATAGATGCCGTGTGATGCCGGATTAGAATAGCATCACCCCACATCCTTCCCGCGGGTGTCGTAAGAGGCGACTAAGGGACTCGAGAGTATTGGTGTATTACAAGTTTTAGGCGACAGGCTGACAACCTGTGACTATAGTGATACACATGTTTTCCGAAACAGCCTTGGAAAACAATCCTCAAGAATGTCAGACGTGGCGATAGCGACCGTATTCTTACGGCCGTTAACGCTCTACCTACCCCGCAAGGGATGAAGGCGTGATATACATATCGAGGGGTTCCGGGCTATTTGTATTAACCGCCATTTTTGAAACTTTACACCAGAGCAGTTTAAAGTTTAAAGTTTCAGAAAAAAAATCATAACTATAACAAATCGCATTATTTTATCACAACAAAGAAAATTTCTGTTCCTGTTACTCATTATCTATAATTTGATTAATATTTTTTTCTGATATTTCTCTTTTTAACGAAAATATATGGCGCTTAATACAAAGTGACCCAAAATTTTCATTTTTTTGTTCCAGGCTAAATGACTTAACCGCCTGAGATAATGGGTTTTTGTTCCAGGCTAAATGATTTTACCGCCTGAGGTTATGGTTTTTTGTTCCAGGCTAAATGACTCAACCGCCTAGATTTATTAATACATGTTCCAAGCTAGTACCTAGAATTGAAAATACTAGCTCTAAGTACTTGCTTTTACCAAAAAGTTATTCATATTTTAATCCTAAGCGAATAAATTTAAATACCACATCTTAAACTGCTAAATATGGCTAAAAATATGACTACATTTGTTTATTCGACTTATTGTATTAAGCGACATTTGACATGAATTTTACTAAGAGGCTAACTGTTTTAAGCGACATTTCTATATATTTATAAGGTCAGGCTAAATGGTTGAACGTATGCACCCTGTAAATTATTGTTCCAGGCAAAAAGGTTTAAACGACTGTGTGGTCATTTGGTAGTGAGCTTAAGTACACAAGCCTTAAATTTGTCAATATTTTGTGCCGGTTCATACATTGCACTTCGAAATAGGCCCAAAAAATACGGTTGTATTAAGCGACATTTTTTTGCTCCGATCATCACCAAACCGAGCTCAAACGACGCAGAAAAATTCGCTGATTCCAAATATGTATAAAAGTCTATATCGCAAAAATTGTCGGTTAATACAAATAGCCCGGAACCCGTCGATATGTATGTGTGTATTCCCCAATGCCTATTCCTTTCACGTGACTTGAAAGTAGTTGTGTAGAGTGTAGATAAAAGAGTGCATGCAACAGCATATAAGTAGGTATAAGAGTGCTCGTATCTAACTATTATCGTAAATAGACACTCGTATTCCAATACCTCCATTATACGACCGTCGCACGGCACAATTTTTGAATTTACTGCGGCGCCGGACCATGACATATAAACGTAAAAGGCGAAAGATTTATACGTTTTGAAGGAAAACCAGATTTTTATTTGTTTCATCACAAAAAAAAACATAAGAAGGCTCAAGGTCACTCAAAGGGCAATGGAAAGGGCTATGCTCGGAGTTTCTCTCCGCGATCGAATCAGAAATGAGGAAATCCGGAGAAGAACCAAAGCCACCGACATAGCTCGAAGGATTGCGCAACTTAAGTGGCAGTGGGCGGGGCATATTGCTCGTAGGACCGATGGCCGCTGGGGCCGGATAGTTCTCGAGTGGCGGCCACGGACCGGTAGACGCAGCGTAGGTAGGCCTCCCACAAGGTGGACCGACGATCTGGTGAAGGTCGCGGGAAGCCGCTGGATGCGGGTGGCGCTGGACCGATCATCGTGGAGATCCTTGGGGGAGGCCTATGTCCTGCAGTGGACGTCTATCGGCTGAGACGACGACGACGACGACGACGACGAAAAAAAAACATATAAACGTCTACGGAATTTATACATTCACAAATAAAACTCATGGAAATGTAATGAAAAATGTTTTATTTTTATTATTCACTGTGACCTCTTAAGATATAAGTTTATCAACACATAGTTTAAAATTTGATATTGATAAAATCTAAATTTGAAATGCCGTTGCAGTGATCTCATGAATGCCATTGAAATGCTGTCCTGGTGGCTGAATTTTGGGCACATAAAATCTAAAGTCATCGACAATATAAGAAAAAGAAGTGAGTTATGGAGGCTTTGTCATGTACTGATGTATGTAACCCAATAAACGTTATGACTTTCACAAGTATCCCCAACGAATAAAGTCATCAACAACACCTTGAATTCTATCCCGGTACCGATCGTCCAAAACAAATCCAAGCACTTTATTTTCATCTGTACTAGTTTCACCTACTGTTGCGTTATCATCTTTAAATATAAACGGCGTACAATACAACGCATATATAAGCCCCATATACAATCTATCTCTATACTGACTTTCAAACTCTTTTCGAGGATAGATTTCGTTTATATCCATGTTGAAATAACCTAAAAATGTATCCAAATGATCATAGTACATATTTTTGAGGTCTTCGAGATGATTTCGCCGGAATTCTTGGTCCGATCCCGTGAAGAGAAAAAAGATAAGGTCGTTGATAGGGCTGCCGTAGTGTAAGAATTGGTAGTCTATTAGTACAATGTCCGTTATATTTTCATTCTGTAAAAAAACAAAATTATTATTTTATTTATTCTTATATAACATTTCTTTACTGTGCAAGTACGTTTACTATAGTAAATTGTACTAATGTGCACTTTTATCCGTATATATTCCTCGCAATCTCACTTCCTTAAGTCTGATGGAAGGGTTTTTTTTGGGACTTTTGTTTGTTTGAAAGTCGTACTGTGCCATTTTGTTTATATTTTTCATGTTAGAGAAAAAATATTATATAACTTAAATATGCTTTATTGCACATAAAACAACAAATGAACACAAGAAAACATTTATCTTTTGCATGAAGCAACATAAAAGATTTGTAGGCATAAAAAAATTGTGAGAAAATACTTACATTTTCTTTTTTCACAAGAATGTTGTTCACTTTGTAATCTCCGTGGCAAATTGTGCAGCCAATAGACACCGTGTCTTGGGAGCAAAATGTGAATTTTTCAAACATCTTAGGCATAAACTTTTCTAACTTTTCTTTTGCCTCGTGACTCAGATCATTCGCTGCTTTGTTACAAAATTTTACTAATAATTCATTCAATTCTCTGCCATAGTCTAAATGCTGCTTAAGGACTTTCACATTTGTATTGAAAAACTGTGGTCTTTCCTCCTGTAATATATAAGATAAGCCATGAAACTTGGCTAGCTCTTGAACGGCTAGCTGAGCAAATTTTAAGGGCATTACGTCCATCCTGTGCAAAGTAGTGAAACCTTTATTTGTCAAGTTCTCCAAGAAAATAGCTTCAGTACTTGTAGCTTCATAGCTCTTCGCCATTTTGAATCTCGCTTGAGCTGGGACTTGAGCTTCATTTTGCAATTCATCAAATATTTTTGACAGTTCTTTGTATATAAAATATTCTTTATAATAACATTCAGGTACGGAAAACACGTTGTATCTATCATCCGGTATATATTTGATGAAAATATTGGTTTCTTTGTTACCACTATTCGTTTGACCTTGAATGTCTACCTCGTATAGTTTGCCCAAATAGTTCCCACCATCAGTTGCGAAGGCTCTTGTGCTAACTTGATGTTTTACGTAACCTTCTTCTTTGATAATGTTTTTGATACATTTCAGGAGTTCCTCAGGAAACGTATCTTCACGTAGGGTTCCATTGTTGTCATATTTAGAACTCGTTTCTTCTTCCTGCATTATTGGAATATTTCACTTACTTTTGTTCGGGACACTTGTTATTTTTTTTTTAATCGCAAATTACTCAAACTGTTAAAATGTACATATAACTTGTTCAATGGCTTGTTGAATTATGAATGTAGCATAAGTAAACACTCATAATTTTATCTATAGATTCAGCTGGCAAACAGTTCTCAATTAAGTACTGTATCGACACTGATATTGCCATAAATGTCTAGTACCTTTCATAAATTAATTCATCACCTAGCCTTATAAGTTGTTATCAATTTCAATATAAATCTATATAGCGTAAAATAAAGTAACTTTTTACGTTTTTCTGTCTGTCTGTCATGGATACCGCTAACACTTTCCAAACTACGAAAAAAAATTTGATTCGCTCTTTTAGAGTAATTTATGAGGAATTTTTATAGGCACTTCTACAGAGAGGCCATTTTTCTACGGCCGTTAGCGCTCTGTCTCCCCCGAAAGGGATAAAGGCGTGATATGTTTATGTATGAAGTTTTAAGCGTAGATCTTTTGTATTTTAATAATGACCCATTCATCCACCGAATTACAGAGAGCGATGATTCCATTATCTGGATGAATTTATCCCTTAGTTGCATCAGAATTGGAGTGATGTTATTCTGAGCATCACAGGGCAATTTCCATTTAACAATGCGCCCCTATCCCCGTCTAGCTGCTAGCCTTACGCTAATATTGGAATAATCGATACAGGTTTTAGCTATCTTCCACAGCAGCCTGTATATTATTAGCAAGGGACCTCGTTTCTAAAATAAACAGACATTACAGTTTACAATGAACTATAAAGTAATTTCAATCATACTGATTAAATATCCACCATAATTTTACATGTCTTAAGGTTGACAGCCTAGTCCCGACGCAATGCCTTTATTTTTTTTACTAACTCATTATGTGAAAATCTAATTACTTTTTTTTATTTGGTTGTGGGCTCGGCAGCCTTCCTCAGGAGGTCGACAGATCACACACGCCCGCCCGTCAGCTGTGATTGCCGAACAGTTGTAGATAATAATGCCTTTGTTTTTATGTATTTATCCTGCTCTACCAACTTTTTTTGGTGATGGTCGATGCGTTTTTATCAAAACTACGCAACTAAAGCAACGCTACTAAAATCAGTACTTAGTTAAAGGTACCTCGCGCACTGTCCCCTTAAGGCACACTTGACGCACGATGGAGCGCAAAAATATCGCAGGGTTCTGTCAGATCCATACTAGAAATGTCAATCTGCATACTAAAACCGCACTCGACGTACGGCGACGCTGCGATAACGTTGCGATTGCGAGTCATTGTCCGATGTCGTACAATAGTTAGACCCACTACTGTTTAGATCCTGCTGGTAAGACATTGCATTTCACGTAGCTAAACCTGTCACAAATTATACCCATTAACAAAATCAGGCAAAAAGAAAATAAAATAAAAAATTACGAGTGTCGACTGGGAATCGAACCTGGGCACATACGAACCGTCTCACTACTTAGCCACTGAGCCCCAAGGGCGTGATATAGCTGGTTGTTTGAACAACTAACCAAATATTTCTGGGTCAGCTCTTCAACAAAAAAAGTAGTGTGCGGTGGCATGCGTTGAGCTGTCTATCCTACTGCCTATAACCGCTCAGAATGGAGACGTCTTTCAAGTGGAACGAAGAGGAAGAAGAAATTACAATGTCACTATTTGTTGGATACTTCCAACATAGAGACTTTTTGGTAGTTGACTAGTTACACTTAATAGTCATATTTTTCTATGGCTGTTACTATTGTAATTCTAATCCTTGTACTGTAAGGACAGACTTTTGTTACCAGTGAATACAAGATATAAAAAAATTACCTGCAAATACTTTAAGGGATGAACCAGCCCATGAAACTGAATAACTTTCCCCGAAGAACATAGGTCAAAATATGAAAAAAAAATTGGCCCTCCCATACAAAATGTACCGGCCGACCATGCCAATTTGTATGGGGGGCCATTTTTTTCATATTTTGAAGTATGTTGCTTTGAGAAAGTTGTTCAGTTTCATGGCTGATTCATCCCTTAAAATATTCGCAGCTAATATTTTTACACTTTATATATCACAATTACTATTCTCAAGTAGTGTTTCTATCTTTTAGCTAGGTATGAACCGGCCTGCTCTACACAAATAAATATTATGTCTGCTGCACCCCGGTGAGCAACACTATTTAGACACGTTGGAACTAGTAGCGAGTTGGTCTAAAAAGATACCCACTCATTTTCCGGAACCTGTGCCTATAATAGCTCATTCGCTTAGATAGTGTCGCGTCCAGCGTAACTTGACCTCAACGCGCCATACACGCACGTACTGGCGCGTACTGGCAGTTACACTGGTTAAATCGTTTATTTCCAAGTAGATTCACAACGAATTCTTTCAGAAAGTCAAAAATTTACAATACAATACTGTCGCTAAAAATAAACTAGTCATTGTAAAAAAGAGAAAATTGTCAGACACAATTTTCTCTTTTTTATAACAATTTTATGTTCCTAGTAGAAAAACGCACGAGTGGGATAAAAAAGGCACTGCCTCGGGGCCGGCCAGGCTGACCACGCAGCATGTAACTTACTAGCATGTAGCTATTAAAGTGAATATTTCAAAAAATATATTTACATGTGTCATGTAAATCAGCCGGACCCCCTGAACAGGAAAACCACTGGTCGTGACGTAAGTAAGCGAATGAAATATAATGTTCATAGCTACCCTGGGTACTAATCTCTTTTAAATATCCCTTCTAAAGGCTTTTTACCTGCTTTTATTTTTCAGATGTAAGTGAAATAATTAAAATGGCCATGAACATTCGTGAACAAAGGATATTTCATTTTACAGTTTATTTAGGTCTGTTCCCTTAGGTTCCGACCTAATAAAATACGAACAGTAGAGATCTGGGGACTTCTTGTTATTTTATACTCTTTTCTGCAAAATATTAATAAATAATGCCGTGTGATGCCGGCTTAGAACAGCATCACCCCACAGAGGCGACTAAGGGACTCAACAGTGTTCGTATATTACATTTTTTAGGCGACAGGCTGACAACCTGTCACTATAGTAATACACATATTTTATGAAACAACCTTAGAAAACAATCCTCGAAAATGTCATACGTGGCGATAGTGGCCGTATTCTTGCGGCCGTTAACGCTCTGCCTACCCCGCAAGGGATAAAGGCGTGATATATGTATGTATGTATAAATAATGACACAATATATATGATGATGATATTTGAATGTGACTTAAGCTAGGATTCGGGCCGTTAGGCCGGGTTGCAAAGGTCAGATGGCAGTCGATTTGTGTAAAAACTTGGTTCCACGTCAAATCCCTTACGCTAGGTAACCGACCCCGACACAGAACGGGTTAGGCAAGGAAAATGATGATGATGAAGTGCACAATATACCAAACAATATATCTCTTTACAAACAAACTATTATAGAATAACTAGCTTCTGCGCCCATTGTAACTCATTTTCCTGTGGGAGGAAGTTATTTTTACATACATGTATAGGTACATTCATATATCACGCCTTAATCCCTTGCTGGGTAGGCAGAGCGTTAACGGCCGTAAGAATACGGTTGCTATCGCCACGTCTGACATTTTTGAGGTTATTTTTCCAAAGTCGTTTCAGAAAACATGTGTATCACTATAGTGATAGGTTGTCAGCCTGTCGCCTAAAAATTGTAATACACCAATACTCTCGAGTCCCTCAGTTATTCTTCCGCCAATTATTATACATATGAACATTCCTCCTGAATCACTCTATCTATTTAAGAAAATCGCATCAAAATTCGTCGTGTAATTTTAAAGATTTAAGCATATATACATAAAACGCGACTTTGTTTTATACTATTTAGTGATAGTCATGTCTATCTTGTTTGTTTGTACCTATCACAAAAAGTCTAATTTTCAATAGGTCTGAGTTACTACAATTTGATTCTTGAGAGCGAAAAATGCTCGTGAATTGAAGTTCTTGGCTTCACAATCACTAATCTTGTTTTTGTAGTAAACCTATATTTGCTGTGAAAGCGTGATCCGAAATCGTAATAAAATTTAAAAAAGGAACAATAATTTTTAGCTACGGTGGCGTCGTAGCTCGTAGCCCTCCTTGTAGCGTTTGTTACGAATTTAACTACTACGAAAGCGGTTGGTGTTTTACCTACTGAGCTAAATTGTTGTTTTGGTATTGATTAAAATAATCTTGAACTACGGCATCGAAATACTACAGAACACCTTACGAAGTACATCATAAAATATTTGTCATTCATATACAAACAGTTTAAATAGTCAAATTGAAATTCGAAATGGTACTTAAGCCTAAAATACAAGAGCTAAGATAACTATATATAGGTATAAAGTTTGTGTTTATAGGTAAAGTAAAGTGTAATTTTTCTAATCGAGTATTAAAAACATTTCTTTTGTGTGTCCCAAAAACATGACGAAACTTTATGCCCAAACTTACATAATTAGAAATACATATAAATAAATTGGTTATACAATCTCAAACACAATCGCGCACATTGAGGCTTCTATCGTAAGTAATCATTGTAGGTAGGTAGCCATAATCATCATTAGGTGACTCACCTGAATATTTCCAAGCGAAATAAAACATAAGTCAAAACTATTTACACCGGCCACAGCACTAAAACTTTGAAAAGCTGGCAGTCAACACAAAAGAACACTCTGTTTGAATTTTGTTCTTATTTTGAACAGTCGCGTGCGTTCGGAATCGCGTGACCACTCCGCGTAAAATTTTCGGCTACATTTTCTCGTAGTGTTTTTTTTTCACGGGCAAGGGACGCGGCGCGTTCTGCCTTGGAACGCGGCACGGTACTGGCTGGTTGAGGGGTAGAAAACCCCTACAAACCGATACTACGAGCCAAAGATTATGTGCCGCAGAAGAGCTATATCTGCACTAAACTATTCTGTACCTAATCTTTGTCTTCAGTGAAGGTTCAGTCGACTTTGGTATAAATATGCTTATTTTGATTTCCGTAGCTAGAATTTTTCAAGTTGTAATCTATTGACCAAAAGAAGCATAGCTATACATTAATGATTTAAAATAAAATAAAACTTTAAAAGCACACTTAAGTTTGTGATCGATCTTGAGTGTGATTTTAAGATGTCATTAGTACTGCATGACATTTTGTCAGTATCGCTCTTCAGATCGATCTCAGAGATGAGTGCGGTTTATTAATACGGGCCTTGTAGACTTGCCTTCAATCCAATAAATACCAAGCAATGAGCTTGCAGCAATCGTAATGATTATAACTTGGTTTATATTCAACCAAAATCCTTACCGCTAACCTGCTCACGAAATTCTGTCACATGGGCATAAAGCTCAACGCTTTATACCCTTCTGTTGCTGAAAAATAATCTTTGCCCGTTTTCAGGGTACGTTAGAGCGAGACAAAAGATCCGGAAACTTGGTAAGTTAGAGCAGGGGGAGCATATCGACGGGCATGACCTGAGACGCAGTGTTTGGCCAACTTTTCTTCCCGTTCAAATAAAATATGAGATCCCTTGCTATACGCCGCTGAGGCCCGCGATTGTTTAATAATTACATACTTACATACGCTGGGAGAACAGCTTTTTTAATATGGAAGAAAATTCTAACGACTTTGAAGTTTTTTTATAATTTTTAAATTTCAATCGTTTATTTTCCAAGTAGATTCACAACGAATGCTTTCAGAAAGTCAAAAAATTACAATACAATACTGTCGCTAAAAATAAATTAGTCATTGTAAAAAAGAGAAAATTGTCAGACACAATTTTCTCTTTTTTATAACAATTTTATGTTCCTAGTAGAAACGCGGCACGAGTGGGATAAAAAAAGGCACTGCCTCGGGGCCGGCCAGGCTGACCACACACCATGTAACTTACTAGCATGTAGCTATTAAAGTGGATATATGGTTTCCTTAGGTAATTCACTCATACATTGTGTAGCCTACGACAGGAGCAAATAATTAAAAAAAATCTGAAGAAACTGGACATTTTTTTGCAAGAAACATAAAACTCGCATACAAAACGCACCGGTTGACCTAGTCTGTTTTTAAGTGAGGACCATTTTCTTTATATTATGACTTAAGTTCTAAAGAGAAATTGCCATTGTGATTTTCTATAGGTACTTCAAACTGTTAGCAGACTACGAAATGACCGAAATCATCCAACTGAGATGCAATCGACATCCAACTGAAACGATTTTCGTTTAGCAGAATTAGGGCCCTGGGCCCCTAGTCTGCTATTTTTTGTCATTGTAACGCCATCGAAACTCAACTGTCATTCCATTACCATTGTTATTTTATATACTTCAAACTGTTAGCAGACTACGAAATGACCGAAATCATCCAACTGAGATCCAATTGACATCCAACTGAAATGATTTTCGTGTTGTCTTGTCTGTGGGAGTTTAGTCCCATGGCATGGCATGTTTGGATAGAAGTTCTCGGTCCAAATTTTTTAAATAACCATCGTTCCTCATTCGTCCCTTACAAAAAGTTTTCGGTCTCATGGAAAGGTTTTCGGTCTCATGAGGCGGTCCGCTACAGGATGTAAAAAAATAGTTGCAAATATTTTAAGGGGTTATTTAGCCCATGAAACTGAACAACTTTCCCAAGGTACATAGGTCGAAATATCAAAAAAAGAATTTGGACCTCCCATACAAAATTACCGACCGACCAAGTCAATTTGTATGAGAGATCCAAAAAAAATCTAATATTTCGAACTTTGTTTCTTGGGGAAAGTTGTTCAGTTTAACGGGCTGATCCACCCCTTAAAATATTTATAGCTAATATTTTTACACCTTATTTATGCACTTTTAACGTGACTGTACTTGTTACTTAATAAGGGAGTTGAAAAACAAAAAACAAAATATATCTTCATAAACTGATTTTATTGATACATCAAACTTAATAAAATACTATCAACGAAAATAGCAACATAACAAAATAAATTAGTTATAACTAGATTTATGTACAGATACATTTCTTCTTTGTTATTGTTAACTAAAAATATGTCGATTTTTCACTTTAAAAAAGCGTGAATTATTGAGATTAATATGGAGTTATAACATTACTACTTTTCATTATATTTAGCCTAGTTTTCCAGTTTAGTAGAATTCTAATTTTTCTTGCATAAAATTTGTTTCACAGACAAGATGCGTATTTTTAAATCAGTAGTATTTCGCATGCACTAGACTGCGATTAGTGGTCTTACTGTTTGTAACACAGATTCTATTCGAAGCTGTTCGTATCAATCGTAATTATAGTCTGCTAATCAATTTCCTGAGAGATGATGTACTTACAGGTCATTCATTGTAGTCGCATGCAATATCACATTTCTACTGATTCAATAATACACCTACAAGGAAATGTTATAAAGTATTAATGAAACTGTAAAATGTTATCACAATAGCAATCATAATATCCTTATCAATATCATTACGATAACCTATTTAGCTTAAATTTCAAATTACATTTGCGATCATTAAATTGTTCCAACCTTACTTTTCTAGATTCTTGTAGGTACAGTGGAGTGCACGTCAATCCACTTCCAATGTTAAAACTCGGCTAGATACTCTGTCCAGCAGTGGACAGTTAAGGTAAGGTACCCTGAATTTCTGACCAGATTATCATCTATTGCAATCCATCGACTACGCAGAAACTAAAAATTTTAGGTTAACATGCAGTTCACTGTACATTTTTGTACAAATTGCTTAAAAAATAAAGTTGTTGAATAAATTATAGGTGTAGAAAAATAAAAATAATTTAATATTTTAGCCGCTACAGTAGCCTCTATTATGCTTGTACTAAGAAAAAGATTCAAAATTGAATAATTTAACCTCTTTTTTGCAGGACATATCTTTTACTCTTATAGAGAATTTGATAACATAACGATTCTGCAGTTACCTGTTACTTTATTACCTTTAATACAACATAACGCTGTCACTTTTGACACCCCGTTAATTAAAAGACAATTTTAACACCTGTGAAACCCATTCTAGAAACCAATATGTCAGCATGAAAAGTAGACCGGCCATTAACATGGTTTTGACAGCTGCCAAATTATGTCTCCAAAGTCAAATGTGTGACAGATTCAACATTTTTTTTTGTTTAACTTATTTTTGGGGTTAACAAAAATCCTCAACCACCATGTTATGACGATATTAACAGATTTTTTCATATTTGCAGAACTACCGTCATAGTCCGTACTTCTCGCCAGCATCTTATGCTAAGAAATTGACAAAAAACATTACATACAATGGAATGATACATAAAATACTGGAAGCTTTTACTTGAACTAATATATATTAAAAAATGCAAGACTTGTTACGGAAGTAGCGTAATACATGAATGTTTCTACAAATTTCTTACATTTATCACATTTAAATGGCGATCTAAACTACAACCTAACTAACCTATTAAATAAGGCGTGCTAGTCAACTATACAAGGTGTAAAAAATCAATTGCAAATATTTTAAGAGGTGAATCAGTTCATGAGCAATCTTTTCCGAAGCAACCTAGGTCGAAATACGAAATAATTGTTTGGTTTTCCATACATATACAGGGTGCAAGGGACAGCGTCCCGAATACTGATGGGGTGTAAGCAGACCATGAAACTGAACAACTTTTCTCTAGGAACATAATATATGTCAGGAAACGACAAAAAAATTCGATCTCCCATACAAAATCGCGATCAGCTGACTGCATTTACTACAGGAAGCCAAAAATTTTTTGACGTTTCCTGACATATGTTCCTAGGGGAAAGTTTTTCAGTTTCATGGTCTGCTTACACCCTATCAGTACTCGGGACGCTGTCCCTTACACCCCGTATACTAACCGGATCAATACATTTTGTATCGGAGTTCAAAATTTGGTTGCCATATTTCAACCTATATCGCACACTTAACGCACGACAGACCGCTAAAGTATCGCAACGTTCTGTCAGATCCATAATAGAAATGTCCCCATCATATCCCCAAACTAAAATCGCTCAACCGCTGTCGACGCAGCGCTATCGCAGCGTCGTCCGTCGAGTGCGGTTTTAGTATAGGGAGCGACGTTTCTAGTATGGATCTGACACACGCTGCGACATTTTAGCGGTCCGTCGTGCGTTAAGTGTGTGATGCACCTTTCTTGGAAAAATTTGTTCAGATTCGTGGACTGGTTCACCCATTAAAATATCGGCAGTGGATAGTTTCACACTCTGTAAATAAAATATTAGGTTAAGTAAGTCCATGATTTCACAATTCTATATTCTAGCAATTAAACACAATAATTTCCGTCCGATACAGCTATTTAAGCCACTAGGCGTAAAACTTAACTTTTTTTAATAATTTCGTAGGTAAGTAAAGAAAGTATCTACTTAACTTCGTCACGGAAAACATCTTTACTACTATTAACTACATTCTGCGATAACATTACAATATTCAAAATGACGCAATCGTAAATGAAAAACGATTTTTTTTTTTCAAATATGGTTGTGAATCGTAATAAAATAAGGAACGATTTCATAATAAGGCGGATCGCACAACGAAGCGCTAAAATATCGCAGCGGTCTGTCAGATCCATACTAGAAACGTCACTCCTAAAACCGCACTCGACGGACGACACTGCGATAGCGCTGCCTCGACAGCGGTTGCGTGGTTTTAGTATGGGAGTTGACATTTCTAGTATGGATCTGACAGACCGCTGCGATATTTTAGCACTCCGTCGTGCGTTAAGTGTGCGATCCGCCTAATATTCTTACTACGGACGTTGATAACTTAAAAAGCTACTAATTTCCTTTGCGAATACTTGAAGTTACTTTACATTAATTTTTTGGCCTTTTTCTCGTATTGAGCCAAAAAGTTGCATTTATGTGAGCACCCAATTCGGTACAAATGTTTCTTTAAGTCGATGCTAATTTTATTTAAATTTCATAATCTCTATAAGTACTAAACAAAAATATCAACGTAGGTGGATCGCACACTTAACGCACGACGGAGCGCTAAAACATGGGGGATTGACATTTCTAGTATGGATCTGATAGACCGCTATGATATTTTAGCGGTCCGTGGTGCGTTAAGCATGCGATCCGCCGTAGGGCTCACCTGCGAACGTTCTTAAAATTATTAATGTACTCAGTTCTATATAAAATCGTCGCTTGGAGACGAGCATCAAGAGATTTAAATTTTGTAAGGGTCAGTCGGGGCGTCAGTAGCTCAGTGGCATAGCAGTGGGACGGTGCCCCATATCGTGACCCGGGTTTGACCCCCGGCTAACGCTTGATATTTATTCAATTTCTTATTTTCATTATTATAATTGTTAAAATGCCTAATAAGTTTATACACATACCCTTTTCGCATGAGATGATAAAATCGTATGAGTGCCTAGCAAAGCAAAGTGATCGAAGAAATGAGATGATTGATCATGATCATAATGATGACGATGATACGAAGAAATGCTATTCAGATTTCTACTTTGTGTTTCTTTTTAGGCGGTTCCCAAACTTGACGCCCGCTGCTTTTTAGTCTTAACGCACGCGTCTGTCAGTAAAATCCATCGTTGACGCTTGAGCAACACAAAACAAACAAACGCATCGAACAACACAAACTTATGCGCTGCTATTGCGTCAACGTATTGGTATCGGTAGTTCGAAATTTCCTTGCATCTGCAACTGAAAGACGCATGCGCAGCAGTGGACGTCAAGCTTGATTCCCGCCTTAACTTTAAGTCATTTTTTTTTTGCTGTTCAAGTGCTAAGCAGTACCCAAGTTTCTATCGAGCGGGTTATCGAGTCGTCCGTCGACCCGATGTACATTCTCAAGCGACGTGTAGTGCCACGGTGGGTATGTGTGTGGGTGACCCTCACTGGGCTTTCGGTTTGTAGCACGCATCCGACGCGAACATGTGTGAGAACTCCGCTTTCTTCTGCGCGTACGCAATAAACTCGTCTGAAATATTTTAAAAAATATCATTAATATCCAGATTTTGTGGATCGCAAACTTAAGCACGATAGAAATCAAAAGCCTCGCAGTGATCTGTCAGATCCATACTAGAAATGTCAGTCTCCATACTAAAACCGCTCAACCACTGTTGACGCAGCGCTATCTCAGCGTCGTCTGTCGCGTGCGGTTTAATTATGGGAAGTGGCGTTTCTAATATGGATCGGACAGACCACTGCGATATTTTAGCGCTCCGTTGTGCGTTTAATGTGCGATCCGCCTTATATCCTGATTATTATAGAAAACACGGTGTCAAATTAAAATGATATCAGAAGTGGGATAGAAGAATAATTTTGAAGAATTGAAAAATATTTATTGATGAACAAAATGTGACGTATAGGATTTAGGAGAATATTTATGAAACGAATATTAGATACTTAAAATGAATAAATGGTTCAGGTGATATCTCGAATAAAACAAATGGGGCTAATGATCCTATGCTACAGTAAATATTTTTAATACATGTCAAATATGACTTATTCGAGCGGGGATACTTTATAGGCGTATAGTGTATACCTACCTAGTTTAAGTATATTTTTATTATTAACTATCACATCATCATTCTCCTTGCCTTATCCCGTTCTCTGTCGGGGTCGGCTATTAACTATCACATGGACTGTTAAAGAAATTCAAATTATGAGAACTATGACAAAATTTATTTTAAAAATGTTCAAACTCTTACCGTATGTAAGGTAGCCCTTTTCGTCTAGATCTGCCTGTTGGAAGGTATTTTGGGCGTCTTCTTGACACATCCCGAGACATTTGGACGCCACTTCTTCAAAGCTCTTCACGTTGAGCCGACCGGTGCCTGAACTATCGAACAGCTGGAAGAATTATTTCAATACATTGGGTTGCAAGAATTGTTTCAATACATTGGGTTACGATTCATGTATTAAAATCTTGAAGTGTATTATTTTTAAATTGATTCGAACTTCATTTAGAAGACCTTTCTAACCGACTGCCTCAGAAGGACTGCCATAGGCTACAGCACAACAATACAGGCTTTAGGCCAGACGTGTCAAAATAAATTTTCTGTCTTTTTCTTTTCATGTGGTGAGTCGTCCAACGACCCGATGAACCCTAGTGTCAGAATTTTTCAACCGCCTTCTACAAATAGCAGGCTTCTGACATGGTTGTGTAACGACCGCCGTCTAAGTGATCATAAACAGCAACCGGGACCTACGGTTTAACGTGCCATCCGAAACACGGAACCATCTTACTTACGGACAATCGGGTGGTTCAGCCCGCAATGTACTAACCAGACTGGGAACAAATTCACAAAGTGAAAAATATCAGCTTTGTGAGTGATCCACCTAGAATCGAACCCGGAACCTTCTGTGTCAAAGGCAGTCGCACTACCACTGCGCCACATCGGTCGTCAAACTTTCTGTTCTTGATATATTCTATATATCATATCTTATCATATATCATATACCTACTCAAAAATTACTTCATTCGCTTACATAGGGTCGTGAGACCAGCGTAACTATCAAGGTCAAGTTACGCTGCCTCTTAATTAAAATATAGGCGATAGAGGCGTTAACGTTTCCCTACGCGTAAAATTTAACCAAATTCTATAACTTTGGTCTTGATCGCTTAGGTATGAACTAAACTAGGTTTATACGTTTCGTTTTTGACCAAATTTTGTACAGTTTTTTAAGTAACCTCACTCAAGCATGAAGATTTTTCAGTATCAAAAAAGTGTACTTTTGTGCCTCATTATTTTTGAAACTATAATATATATGAAAAAAATAAAAAAGTATAAACCTAGTTTTTGTGAATTTAAATAAAATACCTAAAAGTCAAAACAATTGGTTACCGGTAAGTATGATAAAAACGTTAACGCTTTTTGTATGAAAATTTCCAGCTGCACGATCCTCTTAAGCGAGTGAATAAGATTACAAGCTACTAATTTACAAAGTATACCTTAAACGCATAGGAGAGTAGATGCGATAGAGGAGCGTGCTGGAGAGAAAGGAAGACAGCACACAGCAAATAGTCGGGGAAGCATGCCAGCCCGCTCGCTCTCTGGAACAAAACACATGTGAGACTAAGAAAAAGACTTGACATTGTTAAAATTTAGGACATAATTTGTAATTTTTATGCTGGAAGGCAAAACATGGAGATCTTTTATTGATTTGACACCAACAAGTCTGTTTTCTTATATTACTCATGTTTAACAAACAAAATATCTTTAACATTTTCTTTATGTGTTAGTACTGAGAGAGGCTTTGGACTCTCTAAATACAGCTTCATGCTGAATGGATTGCTTTTCCAAAATCAAATCCACGTTGCAGAAATGTAGATTTTTTTAGACATTGATACATAATACATTGACAAAATAAAAAATCAAAACAAATGACAAAGTACCTATCAGTAATGAAAAATATTGTGTGGATTACCCCAGGGAAACATTTTAGTGCCATTGTTATTTAATTATCTTTCTTAATCATTGGTTGGCAAGCCTTTTTTAATGTTTGTCCAGCTACTCAAGAAAAAGAGATGCCTCGCTCTTCTACAATATTTTTGTCGCAGAATTATGAATTTTTGACGCTGAAGGTCCCGGGTTCGACTCTCGGTGGGTCACTCACAAAGTTGATATCTATCACTTTGTGCATTTGTTCCCAGTCTGGTTAGGACATTGCGGGCTGATCCAACCGATTGTCCGTAAGAAATATGGTTCCGTGTTTTGGATGGTACATTAAGCGGTAGGTCCCGGTTGCTGTCTATAAGCACTTAGACGGCGGTCGTTACACATCCATGTCAGAAGCCTGCTACTTGTAGAAGGCGGTGGAAAAATTCTGACACTAGGCTTCATCGGGTTGTTGGGCGACTCGGTGTCCCACACAAAAAGAGAGAGAGATGAACTTTATTATTCACCTGTGCAAAGATGTCGAACAACCTGCTGGCTCTGTGGTCGTCTGGTATGCCAAGTTTAGCAGCGAACTGGTCCCTGGTCACCCATCTGGCTTGGTTGCGAACCGCGCCCGCTGCTAAGTGAAGTTCCAGTTGAGATCGCTCTAGTCTGTGAATAAAAAAACGAGATAGTTGAAAGTTTATAAACCGTGCTTAGAATACTAAATTCTTCTTATTTTTGTCTTTCTTTACTCGCATTGAACTTGATGTCATAAACAGTCATCTGTTCTGCAGTCGATGATATAAACCTGCGTCCGCTACGGAATGCAACAAAAACAGCTAACAGTTTTACTGCAATTGGTTACATGCCTTTAATGTTGCGAAAATCAAGGCAAAGCCAACGTGGGACCTTCTCATCACACTCACCCAACTCTGGCACCAGTGCGGGCGTTGGACGACTCAGTATCTCACACGAAAACAAAAGAAGACGTACCCAAGCTGTGCCCGAATATCAGCAACTTCTCTGGCGCAGGACCCGCCTGGTATACCGAGTTGCTTCGCTCGAGCGATGAGTCTGCAGTCGTCATAGGTGTAGTCCAAGACTGGAACTCCAAGGGCTCTGAAGGTTACAAAAACAAACTATTCAAGTCATCACATCACATTTAGTTTATACCAGTTCATTACTGGATGTAGACCTAGGCCAGGGTACTCTACAAGGCATCATTTTCACCTTTTCGTAACTATAATCGACTTCATTAGTCATGTAACTAGATAAAATGATCCTCTTCATTTCTTTATTCTCGATCCTATGCTTATACTCTATGTTACAACCGGTGCAGTTAATTTCTGCCGGTTTACCAATGGAAGTAAGACATTTTTTAAGGAACCTGTCTAGTCAGTCTCGCAATTTACGTCTGTGTCCTATATAAGCTGATTGGCGAACATTGTATCTTCATTAGATGAGTCACAATGATACTGCCAAAAACGTAACGATTAGCTTTTATGTAGTGCTTGACATGTCCAGCGAAAATAATCATAGTTTTGCCAGTCACTAATCTAATAATAATTGTACTGCATCTCGTTCTGTCGCTTTCACTTTAGAATAAAATATTGGCTAGACCACGCCTGTCTAGACGTGTGCTTGATTTAATCCATCTGTCAGACAAAACGAAAAATAAGGTGCTTTCTATTTTGTGGTTTTGGAAAGTACACATCTTGGTACCTACATTAGGTTAATCGAGGCTATATGATGCTGTGTCCAACTAATAGTGCCTACCTACTCCATTAAAATTTCAACCCGTTTGACTCTTAAATTCGAAGAAGAAGACGACGAATACTACTTAACAATGATCTTGTGATCATATGTCTTAAAAATCTTTAAAGTTAAAAGATGAATCCTGATCTGACCTGGTGAGTATGATAAAGCCCAAGGAGATTCCATGTCTAACAAATTGCAGGATCAGAGGATCAGCCAACCATTATCAATAAATCTGCATAAACTAGCAAAATTAGTGTCAAAATCTCTCGTACTGCTCTGTTTTCTATAGTTTCTCCTCCACCCAAAGGTTATCTGGAAGAGATCGCTTCTAGCGATAAGGCCGCCTTTACGCATATTAGTTGTAAATGATCTTGTTGTCTGTAGTTGTCACTTCTGTGCAATAAAGTGTTTTTACTTACTTTAATTACTTGTATTGGAAGTAAATAAAATATTCACTTAGTTTTGGACATAGATATAGGTGGAAAATCTTGGTGTACTTACCAAGATTTCCTATGCTTAGGTAGGTATACGTACTTGGCCATAACATCTCTGACGTTTCTGGCATACAATTTGGGGTCCCGTTTTTCCTCCTCATTGGGATAGTAAACAGGCAGGAACTCGATCTCGCAAGAGCTGTGCACCTGGGTCAGCGTCAGCCAGAGCAGCTTGAGACTGGAAACAAAATAATAATTATATAACGGCTGTTCTAAGTTAGAAAACCTAGGCAGGCAGAACCCACCAAAAGAAAGTGCAGTACCAGACCAGTACCAGACTAACTACTAAGTTCCATCTTCCCCAAGGGAAAGACTGATGCACTGGCCCATCAGGATTGAGATGTTTTTCAACTAGCAGCTACATTTCCACAAGCACAGCAACTTCAACTTCTTCAACAGCCTCTACAGTCCACTGCTGGACATGGGCCTCACCAATCGAGGTACTTACCATACTCAGTACGTTTTGCAGGGGGATTGGGATTATGTTATATTTAGAAGAAACGCTGCTGCCCATTCTCGGGATTCATCGTTAAAGAAGAAGCACCTTTTACGTCACCCACAGATCGAAATGGGGTGATCTTATTCTAAGCAAGGTTTCACAAGGCATTTTGATGAGCCTCGCATTGCAAGTCTCGTGGTCATGGCTTTACAGAATGATAAACACTTACGCTCCAGGTCCTTCCCAGGTCCACGTGACAGTATCCCTGGCATTAGGATACCGGATGGTGACAGGTTGTACTGGAACACCCGGGTAGAAACCTCCAGGTTTGAAGGTGATCAGGCAGGACCGATTCGTGCATGTTCCCTCTGGAAATATCAGCACCTGGAAGAAGTGACTGGTTTTGACTGGTTTTGTACTTAGTGAGTTTAATGTTAAATAGAAACTCAGTCGCGATGCACATCATAAAATCAATATTCCTACTGTCCATTATGACCGTCAATACACAATTAAACCACTTTTTGACGTGCCTTACATCCAGATTTTACCGGTTATTGATTTTCCATTGTAAAGTTTTCTAGCTAGTAGCAATTTTCTTTCACTGTGTGGAAATGAGAGGGCCGGTTGGTAGCGAATGGATAGCAAAAACAGGAGATTGTTTCTACCTATGCGTAATCTTGGAGAGGCCTACTTCCAGCAGTGGACTGCTGTACGCTGATTTTCTTCAAGTCGTCCAAATAGACAGTTTAATTAAATATATAAGGTGTAAAAAAAAATCTGCAAATATTTAAAGAGGTGAACCAGTCCATGAAACTGAACAACTTTCCCCAAGGAACATAGGTCGAAATATGGAAAAAATTTTGGACCTCTCATACAAAATGTAGCAGCCGAGCGAGTCAACTGTATGGGAGGTCCAATTTTTTTTTTTACTATTGTGTTAATGTGACAACCCAATCATAGAAGTTTGTTCACAAACCTGTGGCCAATCCTCTTTGGAAGTAGCTCTCTCGATGATTTCCTTGATGGTATTCGCTCTGGAGTTGGGGTCGTCTCGCCACACGTACACAGGCTGTGTATAGTTGATCAACTCTGTAATGTTAGCAAAAAAGAATTTAAGTAGGTAATTTAAAATTTACTGAAATACACTCTTATATGGGGTTTTTAAGAAACAGCAGAATTGTTCTTATTTGTAGCATTATTGTGCTTATTTGTAGATTCATTATTCTGATTCCAATATCTTTCGTAGAATATGACAGACTTTCGGGTATACCTACTTTTTTATAGGTATCTTTTTTATAGGTAATGAATATTAGAAAAGATATAAAGTCAAACATGTTTTAGACTATTTTGTTTTGTTCTTCTAGAAGATGACTTCATGAAAACAAATCTATTGTTTGCGATCCAGGAAGTTACATTTTATTACTGGTGTTTAAAACATTGTACTATACACACAACTAAGTAAGTTTCGAAAGTTGTGCAGCTAAAATTACGTCATACTACCTGCATAATGGTTTTCTAGGAAGCGGCATTTCTATACATAAAACTCTACATTCATAAAAATTTTGCGCATGCAGCTGTGTACTTACGTGTATTTTTTATAATGTTTGCAGAACTATTTAGCATACATGCAACTCCTAAGCTGAATAAACTAGCATGCATGCAAAAACTAGGCTAAATAAAGGAGACTGGATTTTATAAATAATTTACTACTGATCGTTAATGAAAGTAGTAATAATGAAACACCTTTGACACTTATATAAATAAAAGATTTTCAGATTGGTCAAAGTGCGGAAAATCTGCAAATCGGCTTACTTATCATCATAATCATCATCATTATATGCGTCAAAGTCAGTCGCGGATTTTTTTATTGTTTGGAAATTGATGACAACGTAGTAATGAAACTTTCGCCATATTAACGAAATAAGTCGCGATAATTCGGAATTAAAAATATGACGTCAAACTTTTTCGCCACAAGTTGTCTCATTAATACAAATCATCAAATATTTGACAGAATTTAACATAGAGCACGTCAAATTCATGGCTTAGGCAAGTAAGCCTGGCCATCTTATGTACTAATATAACATACAGACCTAAGCCTAACTACTAGGTAGCCCAGTATAACCTAGACTCACCTGTGTCACGCCACGGTATGGTTTCCCAACAGAGTTCGAGGTTACACAAACGATTAGACCGCTAACCTTACTGCTATTTTCGCCCGTACTAAAACCATACAATTCGATTATGGAGAGTTATGTAATTTGATTTTGGAACCGTTTTATGATTGGCCATTTGAAGTAAGTAGAGAACCAATCAATTTCCCGCGGACACCGTCCTCACCTCAACTCCTCATTACAGCACTTTCTTGAAAAATTATCTTGCAATATAATTTCAAAAAGGTAGTGTCTTCACAAAATCATACACTAGACATAGGTAGTGCTCTTCTTCAAACTTAAGAGTTGGACTTTTGTCGGTGGAGTATATTCCATTCAGTGTTTTTACCTCTTGATACGACACGACATTGACTTTTACCTTATTTAGGTGAAGTAAGTGCGTCTAGGTCGGACTTTTCCTCTCCTTTCTTTAACCTTCCCTCATTCCTAAAATAGTTATAAGGCAAACTCAAGACGAGCTGGTGAGAAGAAAGTACTTTCCCCAAGGAACATAGGTTGAAAACTTTGAATCTGCCAACTAATTGAGTAGGTTGGGGCCAGAAGTCCCATGTTTGTTTAATATGTCAACCTTTGTTCCTTTAGGAAAGTTGATCCTTCATCAGTTTCATCACCCAGTTCTGAGTTTTTGAGATCGGTCGCGGCAAAACGCTCTACTCGTAAACTGCAAACACAATCAAGGTTTTCAAATATCCCAAATATCCGTTGGTATTTCAATTAACTAATCCTAGATATCCGAGATGAAGACGCATTTTGTCCATTTACCGTTGTATAAGTCCACAAGAGTACAGTAAAGTATAACCACAGTTAAAGTAGGACAAGTTCAAGAGCATATTAACGTAATTAGACGTCCGAGCATAAATGCAATTGCTTTTTAAAGTAGATCATAGAATCTATACTGGGTTATATTTTAGTCAATGCACAAACTTTGCAGGGTGTTTCTACTCATGATTCTGAACAACCTTTACTATTGGGCCACCTGCGAAATCGCAAAAAAAATATTGGGTGCTCCATACATTTTTTCCGAGTAGGTATGAATTTTACTATAGAACACCCAAAATTGATTTTGTGATTTCGCAGGTAGCCCCATAGTAAAAGTTGTTCAGAATCATGAGTAGAAACACCCTACAAAGTTTGTGTGTACTGACTAAAAAACAACCCTGTATAATGGACATATTATGCCGTGTGATGCCGGCTTAGAATAGCATCACCCCACATCCTTCCCGCGGGTGTCGTAAGAGGCGACTAAGGGACTCGAGAGTATTGGTGTATTACAATTTTTAGGCGACAGGCTGACAACCTGTCACTATAGTGATACACATGTTTTCTGAAACTACCTTGGAAAACAATCCTCAACAATGTCAGACGTGGCTATATCGACCGTATTCTTACGGCCGTTAACGCTCTGCCTAACCCGCAAGGCATAAAGGCGTGATATGTATGTATGTATGTATGTAATAATGAACGACGTTGACAACTCGACAACCATAAAAAAATTGCCAATATAGGGTGCAAATAAAATACTAAGGCCCGATGTAAAATAAAAAGGCTTCATCTATGAAACATGAGATGCGTACCTACAGCGTTTGTTACACTCGCTTCTAAGGCGCAGTCTTTTCAATCAAGCTTCATCGGAATCTGACCGCTGTGTTGGACAAAAAACGCGTCACCAGAAAAAAGCTTTTAAATGTACGGGCTGTTGTGTACATCGAAGATAAAGGCCTCTATCACAGTTCAGCGCTCAAATAACGCTATGCTAAAGTATGCACCTGTCATTTCCATGCTAGAAACGTCAATCACAATACCAAACCCGCTCTCGACGCACGACCCAGTGCTAACTCAGCGCTAGTGCAGCGTCGAGCGTTGGAACTGCGTCGAGGGCGGTTTTTAGTATGGATTGACGTTTCTAATATGGATCTGCCAGGCGCATACGTTAGCGTAGCGTTATATTTGCGCTGAAGTGTGAGAAAAGTCTTTTGAAAAACAGCTTTTGAGGGCCACATACGATATTCTAGCATACTTTTCAATCATATGAAAAATGTACGCCCTCGATTTTTGTTGACTCTACATATTGAAAGGTACCAACAATATTACACCCTGTATAAAACAGCGTATACATACCTAGATGTTGACCTATGTATTGACAGACCGTTACAATGCTTCTCTTTTCAAAAGCGACGACTGCGCTACATTGCTCACAATGGAACAAAAGGAAAAAAAAAACATTTTGTTACATCGTCTACAATGTGAAGACAGACATTAGTATCTGTCCCCTAAATTGGAGTGAACTCATGCATGTTTTTAACATTGAAGAAAATAAAATGGATCCGCAGTATGTAGATGTAGGTAGGTCATCATCATCATTAGCTTAAGAGCCTCGCTCTTGTCGGTGGAGTACTATCCAATCTGCTTTATTTTGAGCCTTCTCCTTGATTTCCTTATAAGACATGACGCCTGTCTTCTCCGTAAGATAGTCTAGGTCGCCTTCTTCCTCTTCTTCAATTATAGTTTTTCTAGTAGGTCGTCCCATCATGTCATTCATGTAGTAACAAGTGTCCCAACATCTTGCCACCTGCGGAAAGCTTAGTTCAAAACCCTTAATTTAAAACCTTTCACCAAAAACCAACACCACCGTCAAAAAGCCAACAAAATTACTTACAAGTATCCAAATCGCAGCAGTAGGGCCTCCAAGAATCTTTCAACAGTTTACCGGAATCCAAAACCATTTACATACAACCTTTAAACCAAAAACAAAATCCAAAAACCCTTCACTAAAACCCAAAAATCATTCAACAAAACCCAAAATCCCTTCACCAAAACCCATAAACCCTTTACCAAATGCCCAAAAACTTTCCACTTTCAAAGCATCCTTGTGGCATAAACGATAAAGCTATCCAGAAACGAAGAGTGAGTCGCCACAACCACGATTGGAGCCTCCTTTCGATCTTATCTCCCTTAACAGAAACCCAAAAACCCTTCACCAAAACCCACAAACCCTTCACCAAAAAATACGTACTTCCAACATAATTATCCATGCTCTCCTTCCTCACTATGACTGAGGACATCCTTGTGGCATATACGATACAGCTATCCAGGAAGGAAGAGTGGGGCGCCACAACCAGGATTGGAGCCTCCTTGCGGCTGGCTTGGCGGCCCCGCACTGAGATCGCCATACCGCCCGCCAGGTACGACATCTTGCCAATGAAACATATAAGCGGCTTCAGGGCCCTAGGTGGAATGAGAAATGGGATTAAAATAAATGGGATAAAAAGTGACATAACTTAAAACATAATCGACATGTGAATTATTAAAGTATAATTTGTGGGATAAAATAAAAATCATGTGCTAATGTAGTACATTGTCTTGAAAAATGAGGTTAAAATAAATGAGATAAAAAATATAATAAAAGTGACATACAGTACGGGAATAATTAAGGTACTAAGTTGTGGGATAAAATAAAATAATGACGTGAAAATGTAATACATATTTTTTTGCTAATACATTTTATGTTAAAAAATTGAACTGAACTTCGTCAAAACCTACCCATTTACTTAGACATTGGATTAGTTACTTCCGTGTCCGTGAAATATGTTAAAAATAATACTATACAGGGTGTTAGAAAAAGTACTAACTTCCTTTCAAGTGATGAACCAGCCCATGAAACTGAACAACTTTCCCCAAGAAGCATACATATAAAAAAAAATTTTGGTCCTGACATAGAAAATGTACCAACCGACTGAGTTAATTTGTATGACGTTTAAAACTCGACCTTTGTTCCCTGGGGAAAGTTGTGCAGTTACATGGGCTGGTTCATACCAGGAAGTTAGTTCTTTTCCTAACACCCTGCATTTCCTAACATTCTACAGAAAGGTGAAATAATAAAGGTTTTAGTAGCCTACGAGACCCTTAAAAAACTGTAAAAAATCCATGAACCCAGATTATTTAACCAGTGTCTAGACAAGGTAGGCCGACACGCAAGGAGTAAAATCAGCATTGCGGATTTCAACCGCAAACTGCGGGTAGGCTGTTCCTGCGGCAAACTGGGCGCATTAGCTTTGAAACCTATCAAGAGTTCAATTTCTATTACGTTGTTATTCAATTCCGCGTACGGAAGACCGCCACGGTTAGGCGCATCGCACACCGGAGCGGTAAAATATCGCAGTGGTCTGTCAGATCCATACTAGAAATCACTCCCCATAGCAAAAACGCACTCGACGGATAAAGCTGCGCAAGCGCTGCATCGACAGCTGTTCAGCGGTTTTAGTATAGGGATTGACCTGTCTAGTATAGATCTGTCTGGATGTTTTAGCGCTCCGTCGTGCGTTAAGCGTGCGATCCGCCCAACCGTAGAGTTATACTTTATTAATAACTTTTTATTCGTTATTTCAAGGTAGCTTTTAGAATACCTACAACGTGACGTTCTTGACACAATTCAATTCTATAGAATAATAGTACTAAAACTACTGAAATTCAGTTCGTGAAATCGATTTACCTCGCAATTTGTTTTGTTGGTCAATTTCGTCATTTATTCTGATATCAGGGTTATTATTATTCTGATATTTCTTTACCTAAGGTCAAAACCACTTTGCTCTTTGATCGTTCTACCTAAACAAATAAATTCACATTAGCATCGGTGCCGTGTGATGCCGGCTTAGAATAGCATCACCCCACATCTTTCCCGCGAGTTTCGTAAGAGGCGACTAAGGGACTCGAAAGTATGGGTGTATTGCAATTTTCAGGCTGACCTGTCACTATAGTGATACACATGTTTACTGAAACAACCTTGGAAAACAATCCTCAAAAATTACAGACGTGGCGATAGTAACCGTACTTTTACGGCCGTTAACGTTTTGCCTACCCTGCATAGGAGTAAAGGCGTGATATAGGTATGTATGTATGTAATTCACATTAGCATCGGTGGTCAAGTGGTTAGGACAACTGTCTTACAATCTTGAGACCATCCGAGTTCGATCCCCGCCATGTACCAATACTGAAACCGCTCTCGACGGACGACGCTGCGATAGAGCTGCGTCGACAGCGATTGTGTGGTATTAGTATGAAAAGTGACGTTTTTAGTACGAATCGGACAGACCGCTGCGATGTTTTAGCGCTCCATCGTGCGTTCAGTGTGCGATCAGCCTAAGTTTTGTAGAAATAAATGTTATTACCTTTAATTCACGATTAATTCATTTAGGTGAAAACCGTTATGAAAAGACAATTAATAAAATGATCTCCCATTACTTTATATAACTATTTATTTATTTTTTGTCGCAACCTAGGTTAACTTTTACCACTATGAGACACCTATAATTCCCGTGGTAAAAAAAAAACTAAACACACACACACACATACACACACACGAGTAGAACATTAACAACAAATGAAGGTCATAAAATTAAAATATAGGATAAGAATTTCCTGATTGTTCCTACTTAATATTAATTAACTATTGTTTCTCTTCTTTTATTTTTATAAGTTAAGTTTTTCTTTGTATACCTACAGCTTTATCACTACACAAGGAAGAACCGAGTCATTCTCTACACAAGTAGATTTCTTACTTACTGGGAAGACTCAAGCATTTTATCTGTAATGTACTTTTTGTTAAGAAAGTTTTTTGTTTTTTTTTTTCTGATAAACGCATACGTTAGCGCAGCGTTATTTTAGCGCTGAAGTGTGAAAGAGGCCCACGTCAGGCGGATCGCAAACTTGCCGAACGACGGAGCGCTAAAACTTCGCAGCGCTCTGTCAGATCCATATTAGAAATGTCAATCCCCATACTAAAACCGCTCAACCGCTGTCCACGTAGCGCCACAGTATCATTCAACGAGTGCGGTTTTAGTAGGTACGGGGAGTGACGTTTCTAGTATGGATCTGACAGACGCATACGTTAGCGCAGCGATATTTTAGCGCTGAAACGTGAAAGAGCCCATGTTATCACCCCAAGCACCTGAATATTTAATTGCTTAGCAACAGCCTTACAAGTGAAAGCAAGCGACCCGTGAAAAAGGCCATTAACCGATTACATATTAAAAACATCCGCGTTTTGTTTTTTGAGAAAATTTGTTTTGTGTTACTTCACTATGATCAAAAATTACGCATTCTACGCTCCGGTAGCGGTATAGTGTAATAACTAACACCTCCGTTACAATCTGACACCATTTTTAAATATTTTTTATATTAATGCAGTAGTTACCGCAATTTCAGATTGTTTGCGCGAATGCCGTGGCTTAGAATAGCATCACCCCATTTCCTACCCGTGGGTGTCGTAAGAGGCGACTGAGGGACTTGAGGGTTTCAGATGTATTACAACGCTTCGGCGACAGGCTGACAACCTGTCACTAAAGTGATACACAAAATTATCTCAAACGGCCCTCTCTATTTATCAGACGACGTGGCGACATCGACCGTATGTTTGCGGCCGTTGGCGCTCTGCCTAACCTGTAAGGGATAAAGGCGTGACATATGTATGTATGTTGCGCAAATTGTATTATTCAATATCAATACTGTATCTATAATATCTGTAATAATGCCGTGTGATGCCGGTTTAGAATAGCATCACCCCACATCCTTCCCGTGGGTGTCGTAAGAGGCGACTAAGGGACTCGAGAGTATTGGTGTATTACAATTTCTAGGCGACAGGCTGACAACCTGTCACTATAGTGATACACATGTTTTCTCAAACATCCTTGGAAAACAATTCTCAAAAATGTCAGACGTGGCGATAGCGGCCGTATTCTTACGGCTTTTAACGCTCTGCCTACCCCGCAAGGGATAAAGGCGTGATAGATGTATGTATGTATGTATGTAATACTGTATCTCTCTTTTCGTGTGGGAAACCGAGTAGTACAGCGACCCGTTGAACCCTAGTGTCTGAATTTCTTAACCGCCTTCTACAAATAGCAGGCTTCTGACATGGTTGTGTAACGACCGCCGTCTAAGTGATCATATACAGCAACCGGGACCTACGGCCGTCTGAAATTCCGCAACCGAATCTGGCAGTTTTTTCCAACCCTTAGAGCCTATTATTGTTATCAATTTTAGCGAGTGATGCCGGTTTAGAATAGCATCACCCCATACCTATCTTTCCCATGGGTGTCGTAAGAGGTGGCTAAGGCTGACAACCTGTTACTATGGTAATACAGTCTTCTGATATATTGCTAAACGTGTCGTAAATGACCGCTTTTAGGCTTTTACGCTCTACCTTCCCCGCAATGGATATAGGCGTGATATGTGAATGTATTTTAGCGAGCCATATAAAATGAGTTGTAACCATATTTATTTCTTGTAGTAATGAACTAAGGGTAAGAAGGCTTTGACTTTCTTTTTTAATAATACCTACTTATAAGGTCAACATTTACATTTTAATGAACCATCACTCGTGTCTTAATAAAAGATATTACCTTACCATCTCTTTTATAACTCTTAACAGCCCGCAGTAAACTTTCGTACAGAATTTGAAATATTGTAAAGGACAGTTTATGTTGAGAACTATTGTCCCAGTGTGGCTCAGCACCTAAATTTTTTATGACTTGACTGTCAAGGCCAAAGGTGAACTCTAGACTTCTGTAGGCCAAGGCTGCAGACCTATACAGCCTTAGGTATTTAATTAAATTAAAGTTTACTCTTTCCTTTTAATATTTAATTTCCTGCTTGATCTAACGCGTTGAGAAGTTAAACAAAAACGAGTCAATATCCTGGCAGATCGCACACATAACGCATTACGGAGCGCTAAAATATCGCAGCGGTCTGTCAAATCTATGCTAGAAATGTTAATCCCCATACTAGGACCGCTCAACCGCTGTTGACGCAGCTCGATCGCAGCGTCTTCCGTCTAGTGCGGTTTTAGTGGAGGACGTGACGTTTCTAATACGGATCTGATAGACCGCTGCGATGTTTTAGCGCTCCGTCGTGCGGTAAGTGTGCGATCCGCCTTTGCTAAACGTAATGAAGAAATTTTATGCAAGGTTAGTTAATATTCCTCACGATTAAATCATCACGATCCCATCAAGGGATGAACCAGCTTTCTCATATATTTTAAAAGCAAATAAAACTAGTTCTGCGACACTTCTTCTATGTACTTAATTACTAATTAACATTCTGAGCAGAAGATTTAAATATAACACACTCAAGTCAGACCTTATATGCGATTATTTTTATTCTCAAGCCTCCATCACTCAATGCCTGCAAGTTAGGGCCATTATCAAGGCAACTGCAATGAAAACGAGACAAATATCAGGTTCCAAAAGCCCTGTTTATTTGATCTTATTTCCTGTATTCTGTCATGGCTACGTTGCACGTAAAAGCAACGAAGGGATTTCGTAAGAGAATGGCGATATTTTTTAATTGATTATTTTGATCGAATGGATGTGGGGCTTTTATATTGTAACACTAAAACTAAAACATAGAAATATTACCTTCTTACACTTGCTTTCATAATTAAATTATATAGTTTATATTTTTTCACATTTCGATGTCTGACGTAAATAACTCTTAAATCTAAAAAGTGCATGCTATAACATACGGTAGGTACAGCATCCAAGAGACTGGACGAAGGTGACTATAACTGGTCATTCAGTGGACATTGAACACTACACTAGGTTGTACATATGTACTACACTACATACCTTAGCTGGTGAACTAAGTAAAAATAGGCAACCGCTTACTTGTGCGACAAATAAAAAGGAAAGCGAGCTTCGTGAAAACAACAAATACATCCTTATACTACCGTATCGTATGGTGATTGCTATGGCATAAAATACTATACATACTTAATAACTAATTTCAGGCAAACTAGACGAACAACATAAAAAGATAATAGGTACAAATCTATCCAGCGAACAAGAAATAAAGTAGTAACCAACGAATAAAAACGGAAAATGTAACACAATCTAAAAAATGGTAGCTGCATAAAACACTGTGACAAAAAATCTCAAAAAAACTAGACAAACAACAAAACAATACGCATAAAAAAACACTTAAGACTTTTCACATACGTCCAATAAACGGAACACGCGACGTGTCCGCCTTGGCAACCACAGATGGCACTCCAAGCACCAATATGGCCATTGCGTCGAAAAAGCTCGAGTGGGGAGCGATGACTATAACTGGGACCTTCCACCGGCTCTGGGGCGGTCCTTCAGAACGCCATAGCATCCAATAATGGGGCTAAAATAACTACACACATGCTTCATGCAATCCAGCGAACAACAAAAAAAGAAACAAATCTATAGAAACGGAAAATGTAACACAATCTAAAGCATGGCATGGGTGATTGCTATGGCATAAAACGTTGTGAAAATATCTCAAGCAAACTAGACAAACAACAAATCAAAAACACGCAGATTTTTCACATACGTCCGATGAAACGAAGACGCGCTGTATCCGCCTTGGCGACCACAGATGGCGCTCCAAGCACCAAAATGGCCATGGCGTCGAAGAAACTCGAGTGGGGGGCGATGACTATAACCGGGACCTGGCGCCGGCTCTGGGGGCGGTTCTTCAGAGCGCCATAGCATTCAATAATGGGGCTAAAATAACCACGCACATGCTACATGCAATCCAGCGAACAAGAACAAAATAAGTAACTAATAAGTAAAGGGAAAATGTAACACAGTCTAATGATTAGCATGGCATGGGTGATTACTATGGCATAAAACATTGTGACAATATCTCAAGCAAACTAGACAAACAACAAAACAAAAAACACGCAGATTTTTCACATACGTCCAATGAAAGGAAGACGCGCCGTATCCGCCTTGGCGACCACAGATGGCGCTCCAAGCACCAATATGGCCATTGCGTCGAAGAAACTCGAGTGGGGGGCGATGACTATAACCGGGGCCTCGCGCCGGCTCTGGGGGCGGTTCTCGAGTCCGAGGAGACGGACTCGGTGGAAACCAGCCGCTGTCACGATGAGCCGCGTCAGCGATAAGATGCAGGGACGTAGTTTGCTACAACACCGTTAACCAATCAACCTCACGGCATGTTACAGTCAACCGCATGGCATGAGATACAATGGATACAAACTTATTTTAAACGTAACCAAATATCATCATAGATTTGACAGCTGTCTTTAAGCTAGACTATTATTTTAGAAAGTTAATTACAATAACTTTTTAAAAAGGGAACCGACTTCAAAGAACGTGTGAAATTGAGAACCTCCATTTTTTGTCGGTAAAAATGCCTTAATGCTTTTCCTTAGTCTGACAAATACTTTGCTAAAAATCACAAAATCGGTTCAGCCAAACTCGAGATAATCGTGGACGTACATACAGGTCAAACTGAGAACCTCTTTTTTTAATTCGGTTAAAAAATTAGAGACATGACATCATGGTTTAAGCCGTTTTACAATGTCAAATGTTATAAAAATTAATTTCAACACGGTCTAAACACGCACACACGTCAATTTCTTTTTGTAATCAAATCACGCCGTAGGTATCGTTTTCTTTTGACGTACCTACTCACTAATAATGATTGTAGGTCAATAGAAATCTAAAACTAAAACTATAAGACATTATTATTATTATTATTTTTACCATTGGTTTTTACCATCTCGGCTTTGTTAAGCCGGTTTTACGGGCCTAGGCCAAGTAAATGCTATTTTGATTATCGGATTGAGGTTCCACTGCTGCACACTTATTATTATTATTATTATATTGGGTGCTCGATATATCCCCACCGTGAGTTAAAACCCGTAATAATGTCTTATAGTTTTAGTGTTAATAACCACGGAACCTTAAAATCAAGTGTTAAAATCAATAGAAATCTCTTACATTCAATAAACAAACAATAATCACTTGACTATCATTCGTCTGGACAGGTACCTAGGAACACGATAAATCATCTAGGGCGGATCGTACACTTGACGCACGACGCAGCGGTAAAACATCGCAGCGGTCTGTCAGATCCATACTAGAAATGTCAATCCCCATACTAAAACCAATCAACCTCTGTCGAGGCAGCGCTATCGCAGTGTTGTCCGTCGTGTGCGGTTTTAGTATGGGTTGTGACGTTTCTAGTATGGATCTGACAGACCGCTGCGATATTTTAGCGCTCTGTCGTGCGTTAAGTGTGCGATCCGCCTAAGTCTCTAAGGCCTACACCCAGCAGTGGACTGCTATTAGCTGATGTGACGTGATAATAATGACAACTCGTACGCAAAATCTTGGATATCATAATTCAATCAATCTATGGCCAGAAAGAGTAGAAATTAAATAAAATGAAACTAAAAATTTTGTATGAAAAATTGTTGCCATAGTCAGATTATCTGTCAGATTTGACAGATCGCGAAGAAAGTGGCGCCCTCATTTTTTATCTACTCTTTATGGTCAAGCTTTATGTAGGTGTATTTCGAACTTAACTGTGGCATCCTTATCGAATCATAAGTCACAAAGTTGCTACAAAATTATGGACTGATGCTAAAAAGGTTATGGATAGCAATAAATCTTCTCCCTTTCTCTACAAAGGCGCAGCTGCAATCATCCTCTTTCACTGATGCCAATAAGTTATGCGCAGACGCAGACGTATCATTGGTATTATCGAATTTAAATAACTCTAGATCGTACAGTCAACTAACTCATGGTCATGACATGACTATTAATATTCTTTCTTCCATTTATTTGCTCGTAGGCAAATGGCGTAATTATTTCAAAAAAAGAATAAGTAAAAGGAATCATTGAAGTCATCAGGTTTGTAGGGGCATGCAAACACTACAATAATGAAGTTCCATACAACTTTTAGGGCCTAGGCCCTAAAAAAAGGTTCTTAAACTTCACACTTCGTGATTTGGTGTTTTATGTACATGTCACTTTCCCGCGCATATTTTTTTTTTTTAATTCGAGCGTAAGCAATTCCAACGCATGCTGCTTGCGTATTAAAAAAATATATCTCGAGTAAAATGTGGATTTATGATGTTTCCGCGCAAATGGAAGAACAACACTATACTAGCCTCAGGTAAAATGCCAATTTCTGGTCTCGTTCAATTGGAAAGGCCTCGACTTCGTCTCGTCCTTCCAATATTACTCGACCATAAATTATTACGTTGTACGATTTATTTAATATTGAGTGCTGCATTCCGAAAAAGACGCGTCAAAACGTCTCAAAAAAATCGCAACCTTAAAAACTTGTTCATTAGTGAAGTAGAGAGTGTGCCAGCAGACTTAGACTGAAGACTCAGACCCAGGTGTGCGATTTGACATGTCCAAAACCAGGATGATGACATGGAAGTTATTTACGACATCAAAATCGGGGTCACATCACAACATAAACCGAAAGTGAGTCGGCACGCGACACCAAATAGCAGTGATCTCAAAAATACCGGTTCCGAGTCCGAGTGCCCAAAAAAACACCCAGACGGAGAGTGTAAGCTGGCAGTAAGTAACTGTTATTTTGGAAAAGTTGGGATAGGTCCAACTCTTTAGGTTTAAGTTTGTGAATGGAAACAGTTAGGTACATAGGCTAAAACAAAGCGTTCCAGTCACTGTGGGCTTCCGTGCATAAAATCGAAATATGACTTTTAGAAATAGAGCTTCTGAGGGCAATATGAAGCTATCTACGCATTGGATATGTTGTCCCATACTAAATGACAGCTATTTTTGCAGCCCTAATTGAAGCGCCACCTACGACAGTGATTGAGTGGCGACTTCGGAACTAAATTATTAGTTTCGGGTACTTTCGTATTTGCTTTCCTTGACTGCGAGCACCAAATGGCGATTATCAATAAGTGCCACCAATATTATAGCAACAACCAGTCCACAGCTAATTTCTAAGAGCTGGGTCTCACTATTTTTTCACCATAGGTACCTAGATAGGTAAAATTCGATACTAGTTAGATACTTCGTATCGAATTTTATTAACCTGTCACGGTTGTAAATACCAGTCAATCTATCACGTAGACATAGGTAGGCACTAAGCAACAGTCTAGTCTCAATTTAAGAGACCAGCTTATACTAGTCCTCCATGCAGTTATTAGGTGCAAACAATGTAGTTTGGTCTATTAGGTGAAGCCACTTACTTCTAAGCAACTAAGTAGGTAGTATAAATGAATTATTGCCCATCTTGACTCCATCAAAATGGCGTCAAAGTCAAAGGTCAATTTCTACAAAATTGAAGATTTGTTTTTTAAACTATTAATCAGGTAGTTTACCTAATCGATTAGCTAAGAAACTATCACAGCTCAATTCTGAAAAGTCGTAAGTAATGCAATTCCGTGCACGATTTCTGCAACGACTAGTCTAACCACACGTATTTCAATTTCTATTACTCGATGTTTTTATGGTCAAGGGTACGTACTCAATATTATTAGGGTATGTGTGTGTGAATTGAAATTGCAGAATTTAATAGCAGATTTTAGCACGAAATCGAATTAGAAATTGAGCTGGGGACTTTATTTATAAAGGTATGCGAAAGTCCGCTACTATTTTTCGCAAGTAGAGAGAGAGTAGAGCTCAAAATAAAGTTGCTCTTAGTTGGAATGTGTAAGTAAGTACCATAAGTAAGTACCTAAGTAGGTACTTCACCATTATTTTTTCTCAATATTCAAAAAGCATCAATAACGTAACGGCCTGCTTCCTTTTCTATTCAACTTATAAAACCTTCAACAAATCAAACAAAAACTTTATCGTAAGTAAAATAGTAAAAAGCCCAACTTCTGGGCCGTACAGTACTCCCCAAAAGTACAACCTTAGGCACATTTTGTACTGCAAATATTACCTTATTTGTACGCCATAAAGTCGGTGACCAATCTACCGCCATAACTGTACAATGCTCAGCGGCCAGATGCTACTTTCGCGCGTAACTTTCTCGACGATGATGTCAAACAAATCTGAAGCTATCTTGCTTGTACTTATGGTGAACTAGTACAGATAAAAAGGGATCAATTTATACTGGTTACCCGTACAGGTTGGTAAGAACAATCAGTGAATATTGATCTCTTTAATGCGTAGGTTGATTATGAGACTGAGCTACAGTCAACGCTTATAAGGCTAGTTATGTAAACAGTTGTCATAGAACCTTGTCTAATTAATGAACGTAGATGTTCTTCGCAAAGCATCAAATTAATTTACATTTAGTAAGTAGTTGTAAAATTCACCGCACCAATGCGACCTGCCTTCAGATTGAAACAGACAGACAGTCAGAAAGATGGATGAGCCTACCAGTCAAGTCTAGATAAAAAACAAACTGTTTATTGCCGGCTTTTATTTAAATTAGTGGAACTATCATTCATCATTAGTACCTACATATAAGGTGTAAAAATATTAGCTGCAAATATTTTAAGGGGTGAATCAGATCAGCCCATGAAACTGAAATATTTCGTTACTTAAAATATTTGTAGACAGACCTTTTAAATTGGGATTGGGAGTTAATTTGTCGTGAATTGTGCAATTTACTTCAATTTGTGTTATGTATGTGTATAAAATCCCTAACAAATCAAAGAAAAAGTTCATAAATTCACGCACATCTCCAAGAACAACCTAACGGATCATAGCTTACGGAGCTCCACTTCCGCTTTAGTATAAAATTTCGCGCCAAAAGTTGTAAAAAAACAATAAAATATTAGTGATGCGTACGTACAGTTTGCAAAATCGGTGAACGTCAAAAACCGATTTTCGCGCAACGCGTAATCATTGTAAACGATTGAAAATCGTTCCAACGCGTGGTGTGCGAGTAACGGGCTATTTTTAATAATTTATTCTGAGCCAAGGTCAAACTTTCATTTTCGTTTTAAGTGTTGAATTTTTATTTGCCGAACTTTCGATATGACTATACTATCTCTGATAAGTGGTAATGGAGTAGATCTGAATTAGCCTGACGATGACCTATAAATGTGGGATGGGATACTAAATCTTGTGGATCTTGTCAGGTGTCAATTAACTTTAATGTATTATACAGTACAGTAAATTGACATTTTGTTTTTTTTTTATCTATACTTACTGATAATCAAAACCACTGAGTAGGGAATAAAATATGCTAGGTAGCTAACTAAATACGTGTCATGTCAGTACCGTTATCATGATAATAACGAAATATGCTTAACTAAACTTTAGATATCTTTCTACTAAAATGGTTGAGTCATTATAGAGGATAGCCCATTGGCTATCCACCATGCTTTAAACACAAAATTACTTCGTATCACGCAAGACAACACTAACTACTTAGCTTCATTTGGTTCTTCTTTCTCGTATTTATCTATTCAATCGATGTAGAGCACTGAGACGAGGCTTCCATTCTGGCCTTGCTCGCGTAGTTTTTGTGTCATTGTCATCAAGGTCAATGGATGTTCACAAGAAACAGACTCTCAAAAGAAATTATAGACGCAGAATACGATTTTTATTTATTTTCGAGTGCAGTTCGTAATAACGAAATGAAAGTCATCTTTTGCCATTACGCACAACGACCGACGGTTGTTTTGTAAATGTCAACGAATAAATGACCTGCCAAGTTCTCTTATCTGAAATATACAAATATGCAGATGATAATTTAAAAAATATGCCTATCTGTTACTTTACATCGCGATTTACTTAATTTGGCGGTTTGTAGTTAACATATAAATTATGTAAGTTAACTTTAAAAAAGCTCAAATCTTACATTTTATAATCTTATAATTAAATAATTTGGCAACGCCTCATATTTTCTAAAACAGCTATAATTAAAGTGAGCACCATTGTATCCTTTTCATTCTGTTTAGAATACAGACTCTTATCGAATAATTCCTTTGGCTATGTCGTAGCAATATTACCTGTAGGTAAAATAATTATTTTTTTATTTGCGTACCAAGGTAAACTTCCCTCCCTTTCACAAGTACCAGGAAGTTGGCAGGTATTTACTGTGTTAATTTCATCATCCTACACTGTGATATTTTATCAAAAATGTAAATTCAAGGTAGATAAACCTTCTAAAGATTTCTTGAACTGCTACTGACATTGTGCAGTTTCGAAGGCATTTTTATAAAAATACAACAAGGCTTGTTTGATTCAGATGCAATTAATTATCCAGCGGTATTCATTATAGGAGGGTAGGTTTCACATATTTAATAAACAAATAGATTAGGTAGACTATTTCATTTCATTTCGATTAAGCTGAATCACAGAAAACGCACGTTTCTTTGTATTGGTATTCCTTGAATGTCTTAACTTTAAATTAAGTGCGTCTTTATAAAAGGTCTTCTTCACATTTCAACAATAAGCCAATCTTTGTCATTGTGAAACTTAAAGGTCTTTACAACGAATTAAATTGATGGCATCGCTTCCTCTCATTATCCAAATATCCTGATTCGCGGTGATTGTTTGTGAAAATATTTATTTTGTTTTAGTTAAATATATAAATATGTTAACAAATTATATAAACATATGCTAATAAGTCTCCATTTTTAGGATATTTTGATCATCACATATTATAACGTCACAATTGTCACACTTAATTTGTATTGCGATACCTTCGGTTAAATACGTTTGTGATCTTGATTTTTTGGATTTAAACGGTAAAGACAATAAACAATCGCTACAATAGTAATAGCCTTCTTACAATATGGCTACCTTGAATTAATAACGCGTATTTTCTTGGAGAACGAGAAGATTTTCTACACATTTATACTAAAGTTTCATGGAATTTGTGGTCTAACTAAAGCTAATCAATATAATACCAATTTGGAAATAGCAAATATAAACTGTTTCAAACTTCACGGTCAAAATAAAATGAAATAACCCATCACTTTTAGCGTTGCCGAACTATCGATAGTAAAACAATCGATAGTTTTCCTATCGAAACCCCTATACAATCGATAGGCCAATCGATAGTATCGATACTATCGATACTATCGATACTATCGATTGTTCAGAATGAGGCAATACTATCGGTCAGCTTCGATAGTATCGATAGTATCGATAGTATCGAAGCTGACAATCGAAAAAACAATCGATAGTATCGATAGTATCGATAGTATCGAAGCTGACAATCGAAAAAACAATCGATAGTATCGATAGTATCGATAGTATCGATAGTTTTGGTCTATCGATAGTCGGCCGATGAGCGATAGTATCGTTCAGGCAGGTATGGATATTTTATTTTACATACATATAATTATCATGACTTTATCTCTTGTGGGGTAGACAGAGCGTTCACGGTCGTAAAATTACTCAGTAAAGCGACAGTAATCATTGCTGTCGCTTGCTATCGCCGCGTCTGAGGGCCGTTTCAGTAATTCGCGTATCACTAAAGTGACAGGTTGTCAGCCTGTCGCCTAAAATTGCAATACACATGAAACCCATGGGAAAGAAATAGGATGATGCTATTCTTAGCCGGCATCCCACGCCTAATGGGTTAATTATTGTATATGGATTATTTTAAAAGATTTTTAAAATTTTAATAATTAAAGTAAATTCATTTAGCCATAGTATTTAGCAATGAATGAATTAGTTATACAATTAGATACATAAAATTACACCTATAGTTTTAAAGGCATTTGCACACTAGATGCGTGCGCCTGCGTCTGCGTGCGTGCGGGAAAAAATAGTATGGATATGACAGGAGAATGAAATCGACGCATCACGTGATGTATCACAATAGATACCTACGCATCACCTGTCATGTCAAGTTGTAGCGACCTCTGGTGGCTACAACATGAAGCTCACTCAAGTAGTTCACATGCATACAAGACGCAACAGGAGTTCTCAACATATCGGAGAGATGGCGCCACGTGACAGAACAATGGGCCTGAAACGCGATATCGAAGTGTTCACCGCGCAACGCATATACGTATATACAACTTCTAATCCAATCCAGGTGGACCCGTCGGTCCCCTGGCCACAACACCCGGCCAGGCGGGTAGCTACCCTTTTCCCGACACCACCTGGATTCATCCTGTCACCCGCCATAAAGTAATAAAACAAAAATTGTACAAGAAAGGCTATTATGAAATATCTGATTATATGCAGGATAAATCTCCATGGGAGTAGTTTTAAATGTATAAAGTTGACTTTAAATGACGAAACAGGTAGAATTATCTACTGTATACATATTATATTGTATTTTATGTTTATTTCAGCATAGCCATTTTCGGCTATTAATTTTTTAATATTATTTTTTTAACTTAGCTAGGGTAGCTTAGGGCATGAGCAATTGTATTTAGAATATATATTTAGAATATTTATAATATATACTGAAACGGCCCTCAGACGTGGCGATAGCAAGCGACAGTAATGATTACTGTCGCTTTACTGAGTAATTTTACGACCGTGAACGCTCTGTCTACCCCACAAGAGATAAAGTCATGATAATTATATGTATGTAAAATAATCCATACCTGACTGAACGATACTATCGCTCATCGGCCGACTATCGATAGACCAAAACTATCGATACTATCGATACTATCGATACTATCGATTGTTTTTTCGATTGTCAGCTTCGATACTATCGATACTATCGATACTATCGATTGTTTTTTCGATTGTCAGCTTCGATACTATCGATACTATCGAAGCTGACCGATAGTATTGCCTCATTCTGAACAATCGATAGTATCGATAGTATCGATAGTATCGATACTATCGATTAAAAATCGATAGTTCTTACTATCGAAAAACTATCGATAGACTATCGATTGTCTATCGATAGTCCACTATCGAGCGGCAACGCTAATCACTTTCAGCACCAGGAAATTTGAAGTTCGTATTCAAGTCACGTACGTACCTAAATATTAACCCATGTGATATACCAAACATTGACAAACGTTATGTCTGCTATGCGCAAGCAGGCCGAAATTAGAATCAATGCTTTTTTGTATGCCTTGTAAGGTCTCAGTAATATTGATTGTACCAAAGTTTTAAAGATTGAAGTCTGTTGTCTGATAGTGGGTGTTAAAGATACCTACAATTTGTTACGACTTATAAAATTGCTAAGGTAATAAAATTGAGGACTCTTTTATCCTTTTTTTTACGAGAGATTTTTGTTTTATTTCCTAACCTAACACCTTGTACGGCTCAGACTTACTGATGAATATATTTTCATTATCAATCTAATTCATGTACAAAATTATGCAAACAAACCTCCTCCATCCAGTCATAGGGGCTCTTCTGAGATCTTCTTCACTGAGGCCATGCAAGCCAATGCAAGCAATAAACCATGCCGTTACTATTAGGAAACAGATGACTATTACTCGGAATGGCAGTAGTATCACTGTGAATATCGCGGTCTGTAACAAAAAGACAAAAGGGTGGTTTTTCTTGCTGTTTTTTTTTTTCAATATTTTTATGCGTGTTTTATAAAAGGTAAAATGTATTTTGCAATAAGAGCTAAGCAATCTTAAGCTTAGTAAATAAATATTTTACAATATCTGGTTACCGAATAAGAATAGAAAGTTGCTCAGACTAGCTTTTGATTACTAGCACTATCAAGTAAAAGACTTTTCTCGTATGTTCAATTGCTTAATATTTTTTGAAAATGATAACATTATTTATTTAACTAGTTAAATAAAGCAAGTGAAAGACAATATATCAATAACGACTACGCTCTAGCTGACAAAATAATTTATATTCATGTCGATATCTTTGTGCAGATCAGAATTACATATTTTCTTGAAGTATTTCTATGGCATTATATTGCAGCATGTTTCGTGTACCATCAGAATATTTTATGTCGTCTAATCATTGTAAAAATACTTCTTATTAGAATTTGCGATTTTTTGCCACACTGCTATTTTATACAAAATTGCTTAGATCTAGGGTTCTCACTGCTTTCGTGGTTTTTTATGGGCATTATTCAATATAGTTCAATTATTAATAGGCATGCATTTGAATACATCTTTTAAGTACAGATGAGCGTGCATTTGGTTGCTCTATATAGTCAGTCTCTGAAACTTTTGACCAAAGCAAGACAAGAGTCCAGCTAGACCAGCTAAAAAATTAAAGAAAAAACACTTCATAAGTTTTTTTTTCACTTTCCACGAATGTTTGCCAAGTAGTAACGTAAAATTAGAAGAATTTTACTATAATTATTAGGCCAATATCAACATTGGTCGGTAGTGCGTGCGCTCTTCTATTAAAATTCTTGTGTACTTGCAAACCTTCTCACTGAGGCTACACTTTCCCTCGCCGCCACTGCTTTCATATGTGACCGACCATAAATTGCTTAAGCGTGATCATAGAAGATTACTTTTTACTATTGTAGGTAGTAGGTATACATATTTCCTTAAACATGAATGTTACATCTGCATTGCATATCAGATATGAGATTCTCTCTTTGCAACTTTATATCTAGGTGAATTTATAATTACGACAACTAATTTATTCGTGTATTTTATTTTATTGTTGACAAGGAATAATTATGAATTGTACAACAAATGTAACATGTTTAATAATGTATAACGGTTCTTACGCCTTACCAATAGTACACATTACAAAAAGTAGATAAACATTTCACTTAGATTTTGGAAGCAGACTCTCCTCTCCATAATTTTTCATGTATTATATAGTATTATTTTTTAAATGCTTCTCACGAATCACGTTTCTTTCGAGAATCATTACTTTCTTTTTCATATATTGATGAGCTGGCATAACTCATCCTGATTGCCAATAATATGAACTATATGGTGTGATTGTGGATTTATAACCACTACTTCCGTGTTGACTTGGCCTGACGTCTGTTGATTTAATCTTTTTGTATATCTACTTCTTCAGGAGGGTAAATACTTCATGTCTTTCGTGCATATAATTTTGTTTTATTTTGTCCTACTAACAAGTCCGTCTGGTTTATGTTAAAAAGCATTCATTGTGAATCTACTTGGAAATAAACGATTGAATCTTGAATCTACAGACTCGTAGTCGTAGCAACGATTTTTTTACTCGTACTTTACTAATAAGTGCGGCTTTCCACAGGGTTTTTCTATGGATAGGTACAAGTAAATATTCTTAGTTTTCTTTCATATTTGGTTAGCATCAATATTACGAAAAATAACGCAAAAGAGCCATCTTTTTGTTGAATTAAAAACAATAACATTCACAATGAATATTTTTTCCAAATAAGTATTAAAAACAATGACTATTGAACTTGCGCAATAAGTCGCACTTTAACAAAATCTGTCTTTTGTTAGCTTCTCTACTATCAATATTTATATTTGTTATACGCTTAAATTCTGTAACATAACTTCGTACCTTTATTTTGTCATATGTGTTATCTAATTCCAATTTATGAACAAAAGGGTTCAATATTTCGGCGCGCATGTCGTCCGACGAGAAAGCGCCGGTTTCACTATGCATTTTGCCGTTCATTTTCACCAAGATTGACACAATTCACACATTAAAATCAAATCAAAATACACTGGTGACACTCATATTTAATCACTAGACTCAGGCAAAGCCTGACATGGGTAGCGGCTTTTGTTTTAATTTGTTTGTAGCGAGTTTTTGCCGAAATATTCGCGGCGAAATCCAACATACACTCATTACTCCCAGTGAACGGAGACTGGCTATTTTTGAGGGCATGCGGTCTGACTGCTTATTGGTGCATCAGGTGACAGGTATCCGATCACAATCGACCGGCGTCCGAACATGTCCGACAGTTTACGATAATCCACGACTTTATTTTATCCTTACAATTCAATTTTTTGACTGATAAAGTAAAAACTTTTGTTTTCAAATTTATTAATTTACATTCTTTGCAACATTCAGAACCTTTGGGGTTGCGCTAACATTGTAAAAAAATCAAAAAATACATAATGAATGTTTTACGTTTCGGTTTCTTGAACCGGTTTCGGTCAATGAATGCACATCACTATAATTTACTTACAGTTAGTTTGCATTTACGAAGCAAGTTGTTGGTTTCCTTTCAGTTTTTTATATAAAATTATTCAACTATATTTTGTGCACATTTGCAGTGTCAGTTGGTTTTTGCAAATCTTTAATAATAGGAAAAGAAAATTGTGAGGTACCTATGAAATTCAAATCTCTTTTAATAAAAACGTGAGTTTGTTTGTTTCGAAAAGCCGTGATTGGTTTTTTCTACATAAACGCATTTCATAACGTCAAATGTCAACAACAGCGTTCGCGTGATCGGTCTGTAAAATTTTCTCGTGATTTTTCCTTCGGAAAACCATCTTGAGTATGGCCCTACATGTGAATAATGGAATCTAAAATACAAAAGCAGATCGTTGATTACTTTTCACACTTCGAGGAATTCCACAACTCATCAAAAACGTGTTTGAAAGATTGCCAAAACTGCGCAATTGCTATTAATAAGTTGATTTTGCGTTGTAGGAGGCTGAAAGGGTGAGTAGAAATGTTTCTGCACTCTTTATGGCTTTTGTAATACTCCGTTGTTTGTTTATCGCCGCATTGTTGATAAGTTTAGAAAAATGTCTCAGAGTTGCATTGAATGCATTCTATGCAGGTTATTTACTTTTTTTGCAGTAGTATTTGTAAACATTACGTAGAGCTCTAACCAAATTACCGCCCCGAACAGTATACTCTGACCAAATTGCTGTTTTAAGGTGAACACACTTATCTGCACCCAACGAACCACATTTCAGAATTCTTTATATGAAATCCTCTGAAACCTTGCACATTTGCCCAGACCAAATTGGTCGAAGCCATCAAATGTGCGTTCATACGATTTCATATAAAGATATCTAAAGTTTGTGTTCACCTTTAGGGGTTGCATTTATTATTCGCATCCCTATTTTACATTTTTTTCGTAAGGATGGGTTTGAGAGGGCTTAGAGCAGCCCCCCTTCAAAAAGGAAAAGTGAGGAAATCCTTCTCCACAATTTTTTTATATATTTTGGGGTTATGTTTTCACACCCTGTGTCGTTTCTCTCAAATAGCCAGTCCCTGAAAGAGGCGACTAAGGGACTCGAGGGTATTGGTGTATTACAATTTTTAGGTGACAGGCTAACAACCTGTCACTATAGTGATACACATGTTTTTTGAAACAACCTTGGAAAACAATCCTCAAAAATGTCAGACGTGGTGATAGTGACTGTATTCTTACGGCCGTTAATGCTCTGCCTACCCCGCAAGGGATATAGGTGTGATTTATGTATGTATATTTTGTTCATGGAGCATCCTATCTGGCCAATGCATCCGAATCGGCTGTCCACCTTTATCTACCACTATTTGTCAGAAATTGGGAATTGCATAATATATTTTGAAGGTCTGAAAGTCTCCAAAAAAGTTTTCTCTATCTACTAATCTTTTGTACTATCTCTATTTAGTAATCTAAATTTTCTTCTATTTCTTTTCAGGGCTGAAATAAAAGGCACACCGTTAGAAGAGTTTGAAGGGATCCAAGAGAAACTATCATCATCTTTACATAACATTATCTCTGAGGAAATTGCAGACATTAAAAGCAATCTGTAAGTAACCACAGTATATGATGAGAAGTAGTATTGACTGTAACCATGGTTCAATATTACTTTATGGCAATTTATAAGATATTCATGACACATGCAAGTGTGGCGCACTACAATCTATGTCACATTTAATGTCATGCCCTACCTCTCCTGTTGCTTGCACACAGGAGGACCGTTATACTGCCAACCAAGGCTATTGATGTTGCCACTTTCTGGGCTTAAAGACTGTAGTCTAGGAATTTTTGCCATTGACTTGAAAAGAAGAAGAAGATGCAGTAAGATAATGATTTAATTTAATAGTCCCAACAGACTGCCATTGCTCAGTTGGTATACAAATAGAATAATATTTATTCCATGGTCTGGAATTCAAGGTTCGGCTGCATTCAATATTATCATTCAAATTTTTCTATGATTTTAGCGATCGACTGGATCAATCCTCCCTTCAAAATTTGCTTATATTTCTCTCTTAACTCTGTATTTTTCTCATTTCAGCTCTAAAATAGAAGATTTGTTTGAAAAGCTGTGCATCAAACACCGTGCCTTGGGAGAAATCTGCAGAGAAGTGAACTTTGAGGATCAAACTCCACTTGTAACAGGTACTCCTCTACAACCTCCTTTAAAACAGCTATTAGAGTTTGCCGAAGACACAATCACTTTTGGAAGTCAAATCTGTGCCCAAATAGATACATCCATGAAAGTTCTAACCCTGAAGGGTTTAAACGCAGACTCTCAAGTTGATAACTTGAAAATACCCAGCACCTGGCAGTTGCGAGTACCTGAAATTTTAGCGTACACCTCTTTTTGTGCTGAAAATAAAGTGTGATTGTGATTGAAAAAAAGTTCTAAAGGCAAAATGGATCTCCTTGACTCAATCCTAAACTCCATGCAAAAACCACCAACAGCCAGTGAGGCACAGAAAAATGCAATGAAAAAACAAAAAGAAGCAATGGAACGTAAACAAAAAGAGGAAAGGAACATGATTAACAGGTTCCGTAAGCGAGTTGAAGAAAAAATAAGTGATTTCATCAAAGATGGTAAACAGGCACACTTGCAGTTTGAGCCAATGGAACAAATGTACCGATCAATAATCAGAGATGTAGCTGAAACTGCTGGCGTTCAAGTGTACTCCTTCGGTGAAGAGGGTGTTGATCGTTACTCCATAGTCTACCTCAAGGATAAAGGCCCTACAGAAGATGAGTTAACCGTACGTCGCAGTGGGGGTACTTGGAATGATGAGAAAGCAGCAGAAATGACACAAAAACATGCCGACATGGCAAAACAGGCCGCTTTGGATTCCGAAGAAGAAAAGAATAGAAAGCGTAAACGAGGCAAAGAAGAACTAAGCGGTACATTCTATAAGGACAAGTATGCTCATTTAATAGGCCAGGACGCAGCCATAAATGCCGCTCAGAAAACAAACATGAATAAGAGCTATGGTGAGGTACCGAGTGAAAATAAAAAAGACCAACGCTCCATAGAGCAAACCATGGCGGATATAAAAGCTAAAAAGATGAAGAAAGCGGAGACTGATAAAGGGAATTTAGATGACGTCCAAACCTAGTATTTAGTATGTAGATAGCAAAATGAAATATAAAGCTTATTGTACAATGTATCAAGAATTAGATCCAGGTGATTTGATAACAATTTTATATTGTGATTGACTACTTAGGTATCTAACTAAAAAATAAAAATAATTAAAGGTTGTGCTATTGCATATGTAAAAGGTCAACTTTTAATATTTTTTTCAAATATTAATACAATTTGTCACCACCGAAATAATTTTAGGAATTGTCTTCTATTTCGTTCTACATCGAATTCTTCTGCAATGTATAAGTATATGCCTTGATAAGCTACCTTCCATAATTCTATTTAATGGCATTTTCATACAAACTTGTTCCCATGTTTTCTTCTCGAGCAAAGCTGACCCATTCATAATTCATAATCTTAGAAAAAAGAAAATGATAAAGGCCATGCCCTTAGTAAGCCTTAGTTTCATAAATGAGGAATTGTAGCTGTAGGGGCATTATTCAGGAAAACAGGAATAATTTTCTATTAAAAGGCCGATAACCAGGTGCTTTCCGGTATGCTCTTAAATACCTGCTAGGTCTTCTAATATACAGACTTTAGAAATTAAATTCACTGCCAAAGTTATTACTTATATTATAAGACAAAAGTTATCTTCATTTAATCTTAGCGGATTTCAATAAAGTAATTTTGTGATATTGGTGTGTTAAAAGCAACTATAAAAAATGGGTAGATAAGATAATAATAATTCTTATTTACTGATTATAATTTAAAAAATAACATACTTGCAGAGTAAAATAAAAGTTTGCCTATGAAGTTAAAATGTAAGTTTCGCCTTTTCAGATAAGAATTATTTTTACGTTTGATTATTATAGTATTGTTTTCATAATGAAAATAAAAATAAGTTTTTCTTTCGTGAATCAATTAGTTAATTAAACATTCGATATACAGGGTGTAAAAAAAATGCTGCAAATACTTCAAAGGATGAACCGGCGAATACTTTAAGGGATGATAAAACTAAACAACTTTACCTAAGGAACATAAGTCGAAATATGAATAAAAAATTTTGGCGCTCTCATAGAAAATTAGCCGACCAAATTAATTTGTATTGGAGATGGAGGTCCAAAAGATTTTCTCATATTTCGACTTTCTTGAGGAAAGATATTTGCAGCTAATATTTTTACACCTTATATTCAGTAATTTTATAATTTTTCTGCAAAAATACTCCATGCTTAACAGCAATAACTTAGGTAGCAATATAAAAACAATCCTTAAAATATTGTTATGCGTATGTTATGATGATAATAGGATGATTATGATAAACGGTTTGGTACAAATAAAAATTGACGATTATAGCTACATAACGCACATTGTATTTCTTTTATTACGTCCTCGCTTTCCATTTTTATTTTAAACCGAAGGATTGTTTTTTTTGTCAATAAGTAGGTAAACAAAATTTGAGACGAGACTACTCAAACCATTCTGAATCTTAATTTCTGAAAAGTCATAATTGGATTCCGTGCAGAAATCGTGGTATTAATTGTGCTTGTATCACACGTTTTACTTTGCTTATCGATTCACACATACCCTTGACTATAAAATCATCGAATAATTAATACGTGTGGATAGATTAGTCGTTGCTGACTTCCGCGCACGGAATCGAATAACGACGCCAGAAACTGAGCCGCAGGCAACCTTATCTGCGTAATCTAGATGTGCTTTATCAGTGTAGTCCTCTTGATATTCGTACTACTACTTCCCTCATAATATCATCAAGCAGGATAATAAATAAAAGAGGACATAAAAGACATCCCTGTTTGACTCCTGCGGTTATTTCTATCGGCCCTCCTAGTGTCTGCTCGTGTACTCTGCAGGTGCTGTGGGTGTAGAAAGATCTGATTATATTGACTATCTTTTCTGGTATTCCCCTTCTCAATGCGGATCACATCGCACTCTTCACTGTTTCACTGTGTCAAACGCTTTTTCAAAATCTACGAAGGTTATGTACACCTCAAACTGCAGTTCTACACATTGCTCTATTAAGAGTCCGAAGTAGCGTAGGTAGAGTGGAAAAAAACACTGTTTTTGTTTTTCATACTTTTTATTATACCATCAACACTTTAACATTTAGTAGGTTGTATATAATACAGAAACAACGTGGTGCGACCACACCTTACTATAAGGACCGAAACACAAACCGCGTTGCGTTGCGGTGCGGTGCCGTAAAGTTCGGTGTCTCCGATTTAGAATTTACTACGGTAGAGTTGCCGCTCGAGTAATTCATATTTGTCAGCTGTCAAAAACATGTTAGGTAATACCTAGTCTTTTTCTTTATTGTATGGGTTCGGAGCTGTCTCATTGGCTTATTTGAGGAGCGATACTTTAAACAGCCCTTCATAATATAGGAACCTCTTGAAGGGACGTCGTGGGTTGAATGGTGAGTATGTGCTATTTGTATGGTTCAACGCCGTGTCAAATTTGAGTTGAACTTTACAATTTCTTTGCTTTTTCTTTCGCAAACTTTTGCAGTACCACGACAGAACGCAGATTTGTGTTTCGGCCCTAAATTTACCTAGATTATATAAGTATTATTTACGATATAGGTATTGCACTTAGCTTAGTGATTTTTATTTACCGATATAAGGTTGATATTTTGAAAGAAACATCTTTCTACTTGATATGCTCGGAGTGAAACTAACAACAAGTATTTCTACACTGTTTATACAACGAATTTTTAAATTCATAGTCATCATAACAGAACAGAACTAATCTACCTAAACATACATAATTTTCAGCGCCGTTCATAATATCGACGATTATTCTAAAATATTTTTGTGCGATACGATAATATATCCATCCATCAATTCCCTATCGTACTAGGTCACATCGTCGTGATTTTTTTTCGATGCGTCAGAACCGTCGGGGTGTGATTTGACCCTTATCTTGCAGGAAGACGTAACGATAGGTTTCTAATTTCGAAAGATATATTTACGAGTGTGTGTTTAATTGACATCTCACTTCCAAAGTAAAATCAAAATAGCAACTCCTATAGTTCTGTTCTAGTTTTATGCTCTTTCTCTACACAAACAACAAAAGTTATCATCATATCACATAGAAGCTTACATAGTACTGGTAGCAGTCCTTCCTTAACTTGGTTTTACGTGGTGTATTATTTTCTCATATAATCATAAACATTTTTTTTACGTTTGTAATTTTGAAGAGTGCCTCTACACAGAAAAAAATTTTGGTGCTCATCACAAATGGGCGTAAGTGTTACACCAGCAGCGGGAACGACGGCATCTATGAAGAGAAATTATTGCAGCTGAAATAAAAATATTTCTAATAGCAAACAATTAAAATACGTAGTGTGATAGACCCGTTGTACTCGCCAGTACTCTTTTTCCTGTAAATCGCTGTCGCCACCGACCTCACTGCTGCTGAAGCAGTTACGCCTTTTTGTGATGACTAAGTTCAAAGTTCTGTATTTGTTTGAACTAAAACAATCCAACAAATTGAAAATGTATTATCGAAGTTATTTCTAAAACTGCTGTTAGATTTTATGTAGATACTTATTTTATTACAAAGTACCTTCATAATTTTTACCTGGGTATGTTAAATCTGTGTAGAAGCACCATTAATGAAAATAAAGCACTAACAACCAGATATTTTTTAGTATTTACACATTTGTGACACTTCTTTAGGGGTAATCATATTAGTTACTTAATCTAAATACCTAGTAAGTACAAATTTCAACAAATTTTGGCTTTTATTATTGTCAGACAGAAGTATACTATATGTAATATATTTTTAGCATTCCTAAACTTTTCAAAATCTGCAAAAGCGGACAACTTGGTTAAAATATTAAATAACATTACAAAACACATTTGTCTAAAAGAGATAAAATATTTAGCTGCCTAAAGTTATTGTCTTTTTTTATTGTTTCAAACACTTAAAATAATAAACAAAATATCACAGTTAAAATATCGATATAAATCAAAAATAATACTTATACTAATTTATATACCTACCCGAGATCTTTAAGTATATTTTGTTTGTTCAACTTTAAAAAAGAGCCATATAATATTTCGTTCTATATCTACAAAACTACTACATTGATTTATTTTGAAAAGTTATATAAAGATTCAACATTAAAATATATAATATACGAACGGCAGGATATGAAACTTCGATATTACTAGCGATTTTAAATAAGTATGTAGAACGTTTCTTATTGTCAAGTAGCTCGCTGGTCGCATCACGAACAGGCGTAACTATTTTCAACTTTAGATTGGCAGCGATTTAAAGAAATCGGTGAAGAGTACCAAGTATTTTTTTATACTTTTTATTACTTTTAATATAATTTGGTAGAACCGCTACACACCCTACAGAATTCTCTAAATTGCTGACAATCTGAAGATAACCGAAAACTGTTATGTCCCTTCGTGATATCACTGACAAGATGATCTGCATACAACACTAAATTTAATACTGATATCTATGCATTTTTCACACTGAGTGTGTTAAAACATACATATGCTGTGCTGTGCGATTTCTTACTACTTAATATTTCACAAAAGTGATACGTAAACCGTAAAGAATATCATTTTGTCGTCTTATTTGATAAGTATTGTCTTGATGTGTTATTGTTTCATTTATTCAACATTAAATATTTTTAGTTATTGTTGATACAACGTATCAAAATACATACAATAGTCCTGCTTAGAAATGTGGCGTGAGGTCACAGAAACCTGGTTGTGTTGATGTCTTTTGTCGAACTATCGTTGACTGACTCCAAAATGCCATACAAGTATTACGGTAGTCAACTCTCTTTCTCTCTTATAGGCCATCTCTACGAGTAAGAAAAGTTATATTCTAGCCTAACCGATATGCATTTCATCGATTTTCAAATATTTCCATTTCGAATTCTATTAAAGATTTTCATAAATAACCAACAACAATTTACAAGCAAACTCGATTTATCTGACTATCTGTCATAAAGTTAAACCTATCAGTATCAACAATTTATTTCGGACCCTTCTTATGAAAGAATTTGCTGATATATATGTATTTATAATTTTTAAGTTTTTCAGAAACCAATTTTTCCGGCTTGAATGATACTCAGACGCAAATCTGCCTATCAAAGATATGCTATTTATGGCTGTCTTTCTTTATTAACACAAATAAAATTGACAGCTTTTTATTAACCGTGCCGTGTGATGCCGGCTTAGATTAGCATCACCCCACATCCTTCCCGCGGGTGTCGTAAGAGGCGACTAAGGGACTCGAGAGTATTGGTGTATTACATTTTTTAGGCGACAGGCTGACAACCTGCCACTATAGTGATACACATGTTTTCTGAAACTACCTTGAAAAACAATCCTCACAATAAATGTCAGACGTGGCGATAGCGATCGTATTCTTACGGTCGTTAACGCTCTGCCTAATTTACAAGGGATAAAGGCGTGATATATGTATGTATGTGTATTTTATTAATTTTGGTTTTTAGAACTCATTCTACTGATTTTCAACACAGTTATTTTAGAATTAACAAATTGGTTGGTTGAGGTTCAGCTTACTAAGATATTTATAATGAAGTTGATCGTTAGTTTCTTATATCACTTCGCAGTATCTTCGATTATTGTTTCGATTTTAGCGCGTTTTAGGTATCAATATCAATAATGGTGAATGCTACAAATGCACTTCTATCGCCAAAACAAGGCCATCTATTGACCGACGACCTACATTTCGTACAACCGTATCTATTAAGTCCGGAACTAAACCTCTTCGTCGTCATCATCGCCGCAACAGCCCGGCCAGCACAACCCCTCAGTTCCATCAGGTCTGGTGCAGAACAGCAGGCGTTCAGCAGTTGTGACGGCTCTGGGCTCAATATTGTGGAAGTCGCGGAGATCCTCGGCGGGGAACCAGGCGCGTTCTTCGTCTTCTATCACGGGGTATCCGAAGTACCTGGAAAGGAAGTAGTATTTATTCATTTTGTATAGACAGTAAATTCACAAATTTTTACAGGTTCAACAAGTCAAAGAAATTTGGAGCAAAAAATAGTGTGATTGTCTTGTCTTCTCTACCCTTCATCATTCCACTGTTGAGCAAAGGCGTAGCCTTCTTTTTCAACCACCTCGAATATTAGGCATCTGTCAGTTTTTAATTATTCGCGAAAATAATTTCCATAAGATGCCATCAGCTAGGAGGCCAGCTAGCGACAGTCCTCCCGATGTCAGCGCCTAAAAGCCAACTATGTTTCTCCATATTTCTGCGGGAATTCCAGTATCCTTTTGAGCATTACTCAAGTGCTATTTCACTCGAACTTGCTCCATTTTCTGTCAAGTAATTTGTATAAGAAAATACCTGCATATAGCCACAGCAGGAATCCATAGCACTGAAGCCAACACCAACACGAGCACCAAAAATACCGCCCAAAGCGGCCAGGGCTTCTTCACAGTGTCTCCCTCAGACCTGAAGGAAGAAAAAGGTTAAGACATACAAACTGTAAAAAAAATAGCTGCAAATATTTTAAGGGGTGAACCAGCCCATGAAACTGAAAAACTTTCCCCAGGGAACATAGGTCGATATGAAAAAAAAAATACCTTCCATACAAAATGTCGGGTACATTTCCGACCGGGTCATTCCGGGCCGACCAAGTCAATTCGTATGTGGGGCCCTAAAATTGATTTCATATGTCGACCTATGTTCCTTGGGGAAAGTTGTTCAGTTTCATGGGCTAATTCACCCCTTAAAATATTTTCAGCTAATATTTTTACACCTTATAGATACTTTACTTGGATACAAAATATAAATAGTTAACATAGAAGAAGGTAGAAAACAGAAGGGAACAGCTTGACTATTTAGCGGTATTTAGCGCGTAACTAAGCGGCTTCCATGCTATCTATGGCTTAAAGACAGCGGCTGGTAATAACAGGCTGGCAAAAACGGCTGACCGTGCCTTATGGCATACCCTGGGAAGACCTATGTACGTCCAGGAAAGAATTGCTATAGACTTGTAGGGGAGGTCCCCTAGGTAGTCACGTTATGTTTTGTCAGCAGTTTTGTATCACTGCGGTGGCGAGGAGCCCCACTAGCCAGTCGTCTCCCCCTCCGTAGCCTGTGTGCACCTCACACTTCAACTATGTACTTCAACTTTGTACTATGTTCTTCTGTGTCTTCGTTTTAGACTGATGAATACAGACCTGATCCAGGCGTCGTACCCTGACCCGTCCGTAGCCAATTCCACGAACGAGGAAATGAGGATCATCAGCATAGCCAGCGGGGAGAGGTACTTCCAGCAGATCATCCAGTAGATGCCTGGACGCTGGCCCGTCATCAATTCTATGTCGTCGGCAAATCTGAAAAGGACAATATGCCGACTTTGTTATACATACTACTTATAAAGACGAAATGGAAGGCAATAGGGAACCTCCTCTCAATCAACGGCATATTTCATATCCTTTGTTACGCAAAACCTTTACTACGAAGACATACATCTGGCGTCTTAACAAAATACTCTTGGTAGGTAGAGACATTTAGGGTTTTTTTTTATAGGCGTTTAAGAGGCTATGTCCGTTATTTAGGGTTCTTAGAATAAAAAGATCTCAATAATTACAATGATCAAGGTTGTGATTTTCAGATATGTCTGTCTTGGACATATAAGCCAAATCACCAGAGATGCGAAAACACGATCTGAACAAATTTTCTCGATAGAAAAAAAATCCAAAGATAGGTCTATTAAAAAATCATAATAGATAATACTCCGAGAAAATTCATAAGCTTAGCAAAAAACTTAGCTTACAATGAAGGTATCGATGGTACCCCATGAATTAGAGATCTAAAATTACAATTACTATTGTAGTTTATTTATAATTAATTTTATTTGTTTCTGAGCCAGCGTCGTTTTATTTACTTTCGCCCGGCCAACTTCGTCTCTTTCTTTCTAGTAATACACTATATTAGCGCCGTCACTTTCATTTCGCACTCAGTCGGCTGTAACCTTTGACCGAGACGGACCTGCGCTCGATTCGTTCAAATTTCCGACTAATATTCGAAGTTATTTTCTTTGCGAGTATTTAAAATTATATATATAAAAAAATCAAAAACGTATCTAGTGTTTGTTTAGGGGTGGAGAAGTGGAAATTTAAGCCGAGAAATATAGCAGAAATTTAAAGAAAAAATGGCAAACAAAAGAAACAAACCAAAACCACACAGAAAACGTGAAAATTTGAAGCGTAGAAGAGAACAAATAAGAATTATGGCAGAAATTAAGAAGTAAGTACTACTTACTTGCCCACTATATAGAATAAGATCATTCGAAGAAAGATTTTCTCTCGTGTCTGCGATTAAATGAGAAAAAAATTGTCTAAATCAAATGCGCCTACAGTATGGCCGCTCGTATAGGCCAAATTTGACAGGTATCAAAATAATGTTAACGCTATGACATAAGGTTAATTTTTCTTTGTTGAAATGTCTGCTATTATCGGTTTGATAGCTGTCAAATATGGCCTATTCTACCGGGCGTACTTTAGGTGGCCTAACTAAAGGAATTATTATAGTTTGGGGCTGCTTTCAGACACGCCGCCGCCATGCGCCACCACAGGCCACCACGGTGTATTTTTTGTATGTAGTCCGGAAGCCGGCTGTAAAATAACCAACTTCATCATATTCATATAGCATCACGATGAAACGCATGGCAGTATATCAGGAAATACTTAGGTGGCATCGTGTTAGAAAGCATCTTGTTTGATACTTACGACAACTTTTTTAACATGTCTCGTTGTAAAATTTTAGATCAAAAACGTCTTCGCCTCCAACAAATGTCACCGTTCCTAATCATACTATTGAAGTACTCACTTAAACGTTCGTATCAAGCGAGATGTGCTGGAGCAGTAGTATCTTTTAATTCCGGAAAAGTATTGACTACTGTTAACAAAACTATTCACAACAAAAGTCCTTTAGCACGAATAAAAAAATTTGAGGAGCAGGTCAAAAAACAAAGAGAATATAACCAAACCATAACAAAAAAAAAAGAATCGTAAGCTATTTCATAAAAAGGTTGATCAATATCAATATTATGGAGAGAATGCCCAGCAGCCTGATTTAGACTCAGAAAGCTATGAGCTTGTGAGAATGTCATTCTTGTTATCGTTAGAAAAAACAAATGAAGAACGTCAAGCCATCGAACAACGAACCATTCTTCAAAGTGAAAGCGGCGAATGGCTGGAACTGCGTAGAAATTTGTTAACAGCTTCCAATTTTGGTAAAGTTATAAAGCGAAAAACTACGAATTCTTGCGTAAATATGGTAAAAAACATGCTATACAAACCAAACCTTGACCATGTTGCTTCCATAAGTCACGGAAAGAAACACGAGCGCCTTGCTCTTGAACAGTTATCTCTTCTGATCAATAAAAATATCAAGCCATGTGGTTTGTTCATTGATGAAAACCATCCATTTTTAGGGGGAACTCTTGATGGTATTGCAGATGATATGCTTGTAGAAGTGAAATGCCCTATAGCTCCATACAAAATAGGAATAGACGCAGCAATTTCCGAGGGCAAAATGCACTTTTGGAAAAAGAATAAAAAGACGGGAGAAGTATTTGTGAATCAAAAATCAGATTGGTTTTTACAAGTACAAGGTCAAATGCATATATGCAAATACAGTAAATGTTTGTTAGCCGTATGGTATGGAGAAAATAAGCTAAAAATTGAAGTTTTGGAAAAAGATGATCAGTTTTGGACGGAAAAGATGGAGCCAAAATTGCTTTCCTTCTATTATGATTGTCTATTACCGGAGCTTGTCGATCCCCGTCACCCGAGAAAAATGACTATTCGGGATCCTGTGTATGTTTTTAATAAAAAGGCAAGTGAAAATAAAGAAAATGAAGGAAGCGGTACAAATCATCTGAACGAAGACCTGGCAACGAATCCCTTTACTCCAGATTCAGAAAAAAGAAATGAAAAATGTGACCAAGACATGGATGAAAATGTTGAACTTTCTATGGATTTTTCCCAATTTTAGTATAGTTTACTTCTGATTCCCGAATAACATATGATTTTGTTTGTGTATTGTAGGGTATTATCAAAACATTGTTTCTCAGTTACTATTAAAATACGGAGTAAAAGGGACAGCTCTCCGAATACTGATAGGGTGCTTTTAGACCATTAAACTGAACAACTTCCTGTAAGATTTTTTTTCAGGAGATGTAAAATTTGTTTGACCTGCCATACAAAAAAATATACGGTCAGCTGACTACAGTGACAATGGAAAGTCAAAACTTTTTTTTTACGTCGACTGAAATATTTTCTTTTGGGAAGTTGTTCAGTTTCGTGGTCTAAGTGCACCCTATTAGTATTCGGAGATCTGTCCCTTACATCCATATTTACGACTATGTAGCACAATATATACATCATAACACACACGTCACAATCATAACTGAGTTTTTTTAATACTTCCTGTTCTAACATCAATAAAATTATAAACCTCACTCAATCTGCATCCGACTGTACATGCTCTTCGACAAAATCAGCACAAGGGTTTTGTTAGAAGTAAAGTTACTAATTTTAGCAAAGAATATTCAAAAGTTTTTAATAATCATCCTCACCAAAGGTCTTACCACAAAAAAGTTACGCGAGCGTTGACCGCGTGACTAGCGTTTTTTTTATTAGCTTTTTTTTTAAACACGCGTTCAACACCTAAGTAGTAAGGCCAATAGTATTAACCAAAACATTGTATTTAAATTAACCGTCATACTTCTCGCATGCATACGTCTCAGAAAATTAGTCGTACGATTATTTCTCGTATACATAACAGATCAGATCAGATTAAAGCTAGTATTAGTCTTCACATAAAAATCAACAATATCTTCAAAACTATTTGAACCTAATCTCATACTGGAAATGGATGAAGCAAATTTACTGACTTCTGACTCCTGCACTATTTTATGAAAATACGTTTTTCTTTGCGCACAATATTATAGTAAACAAGGAAAATACACAAAAGGAACAATTTATTTTTATTTTTGAAGTTATTCGTTTTTTCATGTTTTATTTTGGCCCAAAATGCCTTTTGTTATTTTATTAGGAACTTTGGCGATTTAATCGTCGTTTAGTGGTAAGTAATGTACCACTACCATTAATTAAATATTTTTCAACCTACGTACCTACAAAGAAGAGACGGTTTTGTGTTAAATCTTCTTTTACATTAGTTATTTATGAAGAACTCCAAACCACGGCGCGGCCGCAGGTTTTTAAATTTCGCGCGCACATTCGCGACGTAAACTTAAGCGGGGGTGCTCCCCGCGACTCGTGGCTAACTCCGCCCATTACGCATTAATTTATTTTGATCATAGGGCCTTAAATGTTTAGTAAAAGGAAAGAACCAATAAGTAGGTTAATGAATAAATCATTCATGGATTTTGATCGTTAATTTTACTCTTACACCCTATGGATATCCTAGCTAAAACCTACTTCATGGATATCAGATGTTTTTACTATTGATTTTATACTGACTCATTAAAATGTTTACAAAGAAAGAACTACTTTTCAGTATGAGCATAGTACACGTACAATATCCATAATGCCATTTACAATGCAGTTTTACCAAGGGTAAATAAAGTATCACAATACGACTGAAATCATAATAAAATACGGGCTGAAATAACCGCAGTCATTTCCCAACCAATAAACATAAAAAAGGCATTAGCACAGATTAGCTGGCCTTAAGAGATTAATGCGGTCGTAAGTTTTACCAATTTCAGCTCTAGATCGTTGTTGAACTTTTATAGAGCCTACTTTTACTACAGTGCATACCTTTAAAACGTGTATATATACTTTCAAAAGAAATTTGTCACCAACAATCTAAACACAGACTATACACATATAGTGAAAGTCGGATCTTTCACAAATCGGACACGAATTATAACCTTAACATTATTTCAGTAAAACAGTATTAATAATGTGAAAGAGTTCAATAAAGTCAGAGTATATTGATTTCGGACTTTAGGTAATGTCGGAGTAGCGTTGTCGAAGTTCAGTTTTCTGGTCATGTCATGTTATTTTGCACTGTAGTGATATAACGAATATTCGCATTCGCATTCGCGTATGTTCTCATGTTTTTGAACATTCGCATTCGTATTCGCATAATTCTTGCGAATATTTTGCGAATGTGAATATTCATAAAATCAGGTTCGTAGATTTTCGTTTACCACCTGTAAGAGTAAATAATCGATCTCTCTTTTTCCTAAAACGGGTTCGTAAGTGTTCGTTCGTATCATCTCGGCAATTTCCGGAATTAAATGTGATTTCATAGTAACAAACAACTGTAGCGGCAAATCAGCAACCATTTTTTCCCGCAGATATACGGCGCTAAATTTAAAAACGAAACATTCGCGAATACTTAAAATTGAATATTTGTTACATCACTAGTGCACTGAGCCTAGAGTCTACGGCGTAGCTCGAGTTGTGATTACTTTCGTAGCTTTAGGTGCTCGTAGCAGTTTCGTAGCATTGTCATAAAGTGTTCTTAAGTCGAATAGTCTGTTTGTAACATAAAACCACTCGTAAACTCGTAGTTTTAAGCTTAAACTACGTATTTTGTTTTAGGAACAACCTATAACTGGTTTTAGTTTATTTTTACCACTATATATATATATACACACAGTGTATTATACATATCACGCATTTATTCCTTATGCCGTCAGACTTGCGGGGTACACAAAGCTTCAACGGCAGAAAAATACGGTATTTATCGCCACGTCTGACCAATATTTGAGGGAAGTTTTATGCAATGTTTTTTCTCATAGAGAGTTCTGCTTCGACAAGATAACAAAATAATAATAATAGGTTATGTACTGAAAAAATATATAGAATCTATGAACGGTTATCTATTCAAGAATCTTATCTTGCCTGTTATTACACAGTCGATACGGATCAATATGGCTAATGTTTGCACAACACGCCTGAATCAACACACGATACTAGTATGATGAGACTTTTGATATAGACGTAAACGTAATGTAATGTATAGATCAATGATATGAATCAAGAAACCTACAATCACGCCTATATCCATGGTGGGGTAGGCAGAGCGTTAATGACCGTAAAAGTACGCCACGTCTGACGAATGATTCGAGGGTCGTTTCAGATAAATTTTGTATCACTATTGTGACAAGTTGTCACCTAAAATGACTATACACATGAAACTCTCGAGTCCTTTAGTCGGCTAAACCAAAGAAACCTAAGAAAGGAGAAAGCGTAAAATTATGATGACAAGCAGTGAACTATTTAAGTGAATTAGGAAAGTACCTACAAAAATATTTTCGTTAAAATAGCGTTTCGGAAATTACTTAACTAGCTTGCCAGTATCGACTTGCAAAAATACTTAAAAAGGTAGAAAACATTTGTAAGGATTGTTTAACAGATTTTCAGCGGCGTATACACACTGGGGTTCATAGCACTGGGATCATTAAGCTGCAGATGATTAGCACTTTCGCCTCATTTTGACAATTACCGGTACATACCGGGTAGATTCAGTCCGATCCGTTCTTCCCAGAACCACTCCTAAGCCCAGTCTCGCCCCAAGGGCGTTATTGGGCTGGTTGTTTGAACAACCAATCAATTATTTCCGGGTGAGCTCGTGCTCCCCACCAAGCCGACAGGCGTAGATTTGATGGCCCCGGGGCCGAAATTGTAGAGACCAACACAAAAAAAACTACTTGTCCTGTGATGCCATAGCTTATTATCGCATCACCCTATTTCTTTTCTGTGGGTGTCGTAAGGTGCGAGTAAGGAACTTGAAATTGTAGAGAAAAAAAAATACTAACCTCTTAACCCCATACACGTAGGAGATCCCGACGCACTCGCAAAACGCGATGATCAACAGTGGGAAGTTCCCACTGTACATATCGAAGAGCAGAAATATGTAGCTGCCCGCGCCGTGAGCGAACCCCATAGACAGCAGGCAGCAAACCGCGCAGATGCCTCCGGTTAGATACTCCTTTCTCAAGTTCGGGAATAGCTTCATGTCCACAATGGAAGTGACGACGCCTTCGAGTGTGCCGAACTGGAAAATTGAAACCAAAAGTTTATAACCTATAAAATTAAATATTGATTCTGGACCTACATAATGCGTTATAACTTGCTAGTTTAGTTATGAAATTTATTTACGCCTTTTCGTTTTGTGACCGGATACGCCCGGCGAACAGAAGCAAGCTATAAAGCGTGCTTTAGGTACTTCGTAAAATCTTCTAAATAACTGTGTGTGAACTTCATCGGAAAGGAAAGAATTTACGCCTTTTCGTGACGCGAGCTATGAATATTACGAAGCTATAGAGCGCGTTTTAGAGACAGGATAAAATCCCCTGAAAATCCTGTCCCTGAAGTGTACCGTAGTGACTCGATGCCGGTGATGGATATAATCAGTAAGGAAGTAGACGATTTACGCATTTTCATGATGCGACTGACGAACATAAGCATGCTATAGCGCGCTTTACAGATACTACTTAAAATCTCCTGAAATCATGTCCCTCAGGAAGTACACAATTTACGCCTTTTCGTGATGGATCTGAAGAAAAAATAGAAGCACGCTAAAAAGCAAGCTTTAAAACGTGCTTGCTTACTAAGAAAATCACCGAAAAATCCTGCTCTGAAGTATACCTGTGAGTCGATCCCGAGGGTAAACAGCATTAGGAAGAAGAGGACCGACCAGAACTGAGCACCAGGAAACTGGTTGATGGCCTCCGTGAAGATGATGAAAGCTAGCCCTGTGCCGGACGCCGTCTGAAATGGAAGGAGGTTTTGAATTAATAGTTCCAGTTCAATCGTTTAGGTAGATTCACAACGAATTCATTTTCTTTGCCTTATCCCTTTCTCTGTCGGGGTCACATTCAAATCATCTATTAAAATTTGAATGTGGGTTTCATCACGATGTTTTTCTTTGCCGCAAGAGCAGTCGGTAAATGTACGTAAAAATAAATTGGTACATAGCGGGGATCGTACTCGGGTCTCACGATTGTAAGACCGATGTCCTAACCACTTGACCACCGACGCTCTCTCTAGATTCACAACGAATGCTTGTAGATAATAGTAGGCCCATGTCTGCTAGTGGACTGTGTGGTTGTAAGGCCCTATTCAAACCAGAGCGGTATCTCGGGAAAGTATCGCGGAGCTCAATGTCACAACTTAACACAACGCCATCTGGTACGAAATTATAAATAGGGCAAGAACTGTCATATAAAAAAATCCCTATTTTAGTACATTTATCCCTAACTGTCACAGGTTATACCTACCTACGTACCTAAATCTCTCAAGACCCCTCGTAGACAGATTATCTTATATTGATAGACTGTCGCCGCGTCTCTATAATCGATTTAGATTACGATTTCAAAGGGTGCCTACGAACACGATTTATCTCCCCAGGTTAGACCTTCATCAATAAACGTTTTGCTATCTCAAACCATTTCTTAATAAACGTTAGGCTACCTTTAGACGATTTGTTAATAAACATCACTTTATTTACTCTACGAGAAGCACCGTAAATAATTGGCTGTCAAAGGGGCATCATTAGTGAATTTGCATTCTCTTCAGGAAACCTGTTTTATTCAAATCAGTCTAGCGATCTTATTCGATGTACAATACGCGCGCGCGCGAAGGCGCGAAACAACAATCTTACGTCCATTGCTGCGCATCTGTACAGGACCCTTAACACATGCGTCTGTCAGATGCAACAAAATTTCGAATTCCCCATACTAGTATATCGTAAAGTAACGCAAAAAGTTGTGTTGGCATCTGTCTCGGTTACACTTATTATGGTAGATGCAATATGCCTATTTCTTTTGCATCTGCGTACGTCACTTGTAAGATTCGCCTTACTGCGCTTTCGTATAAATAGGGATAAAAACCAGCAATGTATTTTGATGGGAAGTTGTCGTGAATATAGGCAAAGTATTTGAATTTCAAATGAGCTATGACTTCCAATGACAACTGCCAACTTACAAAAGCAGTTTGATATTCATTGTACTCTGATTATCAACTGCGCAATCATTGATCATTCTCCTTGCCTTATCCCGTTCTCTGTCGGGGTCGGCTACCTTACCCAGGGGATTTGACGTGGAACCAAGTTTTTACACAGAACATCTGCCGTCTGACCTCTGCTACCCGAAGGCTAATCTGGCTCGAATTCTTGGTTAAGTCACATTCAAATATCTTCTGAATCCAAAATTTATTTGAATGTGGGTTTCATCACGATGTTTTTCCTTCACAGTAAGACGCTAAATGTACGTGAGTAAAAACGCATTAGTGCATGGCGAGGGTCAAACTCGGGTCTCACAATTTTAAGATAGGACAGCGGCCTAACCACTTGGCCTCCGACGCTCGAAATATGAAAAAAGTTTTTGGACCTCCCATACAAAATTAATACAGGCTACTCCCATACAGATTAGATAGAAATCAGGATAGGAAAAGAGGGGAGGCCTTTGCCCAGCCGTGGTATACAGAACATGCTACATAAAAACAAATGCAATTCTAAGCCAGCACCACACAACAGTAGCTACTTTAGCTGAACCATTTAACATTTTCTGACTGCAAAATATTTCCGGCCATAACATATCGCGCCAATTTCTCACAACCAAGTTACGAAGTAAGTTGTTCTAAAACGGTTCCCACACTTGGAGGACGCATGTGCATAACATATTGCACATATACCTTAATAACTGCTATAGAGACACCAGTCAATGCAAGTATCTGCGTTGTTCCGGCGTCAACGTTGGTTTGTTTTATGGGGAATTCGACATTTCCTTGCAGACAGACGCATCCTCCTCCTTATCCTTAACGGCCACAACAATCGACTGCTGGACATGGGCCTCTCCCTATCCTCGGAGTATTGCCATACTCGTCACGCCTAGCAGGCGGATTGGCGAGCGCAGTGTAAGATTTTATATCAACAGGAAACGCTGCTGCCCATTCCCTTGACGATTATCCCTAAGTCGGTTTTTACGACACCCACGGGTAGAATTGAGGCGATGCTATGCCGGCACCACGCGGCGACAGACGCATGCGTTACAGTAATGCGCAGCGACGTGCGTTAGATGTGGCAATTACCTAACGCGAATCAATATTTGAGATGAGTTCCGATAACTTTAGCGCTGAGTCAGGCCAACCGCCGGATTTAACTTTGAAGGACCCAAGGGTCTATTTTAGATGGGGTAGGAGTCGGGGTTATAAGGTAATATTTGTTTTATATATAAATTTAACCCTGAGAGCGTCGGTGGCCAAGTGGTTAGGACACCGGTCTTACCACAGTGTCTTACAATTGTGAGTTCGATCCCCGCCACATACTCACGTACTTACATTTACCGACTGCTCTTACGGTGGAGGAAGATAACCAAAATAAAATTTTCATCCAGATGATATTTGAATGTAACTGAACCTACGATTCGGGCCAATTTAGCCTTCGGGTTACAGAGTTCAGATGGCAGCCGCTCTGTGTAAAAACTTAGTTCCACGTCAAATCCCCTAGGTTAGGTAGCCGACCCCGACAGAGAACGTGATAAGGCAAGGAGAATGAATGAATGAATAACCTTGATAACAGCAACCCCCTAACTGCAGCAAATTTCCCCTTTAGAATCAAAATTATTGACGTAGAGTCATTTCAGAAATACTTATTACATAAGTTAGAAGTTGACTGTATCGTTACTGAAAACTGATATTGAATGGGATAAAAAAATGGCTCTGGCGTAGGTTGTTCATAATCATAAAATTAAATATCGACCTATTATACGATTTATACTTGCGATTGTCGGCACTTGATGGTACTGCATAGTATACGTTTTAGGAATTGTATGTAATGGTAATCAAGTAATCATATAATTCCTACAATCGACCTATTATTATAGATTTTACTCTCAATTGCTACAGAAAACAACAGCAATGCATTCGAATATGTAAATCTAAGACTTACATTATCAAGTTCCTTCTGCAGATCGCACGTAGGCAGATGTGGCATCACCAACTTCGTCAGGTTCCCATTAAGATCCACCATCACCGACTCTCCAGCCCCCGGCAATGCGAGAGATCTGTACGACGACCCAAATACCGCCAGCAACGTCGCATTTCTGTCCTCCAAGCACTTCTCATACACCATCGTAGCCTTAAACCCTATGATTGAAAACACTACTATCCCCGCGAACATGGACGTTAGGCAGTTAGTCATTGAGACCATTATGGCGTCTCTGTAACAGTTGTTGTCGACTGGATTGTACGAAGAAAACGCTATTAATCCCCCAAAGGCTAAGCCGAGGGAGAAAAATATCTGCGTGCCCGCTTCTAGCCATACAACCGGGTCTAAAATCGTGTGCCATTTTGGAGTGAATAAGTGTATCAGACCGTCCCCCATGCCTTTCAATGTAATTCCTCTAAAGAAAAATATCACGAGAACTATGTACGGAAAAGTTGCAGTTACGTAGACGACTTTTCCCGATGAGGCAATGCCTTTGATCATGCACATGTAGACTAGAATCCAGGCTATGACAAGGGCTAAAGCAATTTTATAGTTGAATGTTTCTGGGTAGTTCACGTCTTCGGCTATTTGGAGAGTCGTCCGATACCAGAAGTACTGCGTTGGACTGCTCAGCTGTAACAAAGAAAGACGGAAATTAGATTTATTGTTCAAAGTTCTTGACAATTAAGGGTGAGAAAGTTGGGGTACAGTACAATGGGAAACCAGTAGGACGTTTTAACTTTTACGTGATTGATTACATGCTCATCCTAGCAAACTAGGTAATTAGCCAAACACTAGCCAAGTCAAACTTTGAGATGCTCTAGATTATTATTTGTTTGTCTTACTTTAGTATACAATATGAAAAGAATTTATGAATAAATAAATTTCAGGTCTGCGAACTGAATTTGGCACTTCTTTACGTATATCAGCCCTTTTTTAAGTTAAGAACCAATTAAAGTAAATTAAATTAATTAAATTGGTTACCAATTTTCACATTTGTATTGTTGATGGGATATTTATGAGAATAGTATATAATGCCTTTGTAGGATGTATCCAAAACACATAACACGCCATCCAAACATCTACTGTGTCTCTTACGGCTGTGAACTCGACAGCAGTAACTAAAATGCCACTCGGAAGTGCCTAATTAACTTAACCCTTGTAAAGCAATCAAAATGGCGACGTCTCCGTCTCAACATCGGAAATCCGGCAACGAGACGTGACAAAGAACATCGTAATTTAGACAAACTGATGAACAAAACAAGAAGATACTTTGATTGCAGCATAGCATCCAATGCCGTCAAGAGATGGCATCTGTTTTAAAGGCGCCTTAGCCGAGCAGAAATGGATACCGATTGTCGCTCAAAAGCCGTGTAACGATACGCCCAGCACATTAACCTATCCATTTAAGGGATCAGCTAAAATTGGCTATTCTTAGTAAATGTATAAATAAGACCAATATAAGTTGATCCATTGAAGAGTCGGTTGTTCTGCTGCGGATTTATTCGTTTATTCCCATTCCCAAGTGTGAATCTTCACTCGATTTTCCAATTTATTACTCATCGGAAGCAAAACGAAATTGGTACGAGTATTCGTTTTCTGATAGGTGTATTAAATTGGAAAGTTGTTATACAATGTTGCGGGTTAAACCACGTAAAATTTTCAAATTGTAGAGACCGCTTTATTCTGGTGATAAACTTTGAAATACAAAGTCATTGATGTACAAAGTGGTCAAAGAGAAATTTTATATGAAAAATTCCTTCCACTTGTTTTTCAATTCCAATCTCTCCAAATCAAATTGGCTCCGTGCTTTGGAGTGCCTGTTAAGCTATGGCGGTGATTACACAACTATGTCAGACGGCCTAACCGCAGTTTTATCCACTGCTAACCATTTTCCAGTTGGAACAGGATGTTTTTAATCTCGTTTAAGAGTAGTCCATGTTACTTAGGAACTTAGGAGTATTGTAACTGTCTATAGCTGTAGAATTTTTGAAATAATTCCCGTAGTTTAAGAGTTTATTGATATCTACACGCAAAGCAACGAAATCACTATTCTCATACATAAATCTTTCTTCATTTAATATAGGTAGATTAGATGTAAATAACCAAAAAGTCACTAAGATCCTTTGGGTCGTTCCTTCACTTGTAACAAAAAAATACAAAGGTGGAGCACATTTATTCTTGTGTAAATATAGGTTAGTTGACCGTAGGTAATATTTTCCCAACGAAAGCTGATAGGATCCATTGATCCTCTTACCGTGAGTGAATATAGAATAATAATTTGGTTTCCATTTACCAAACGGGTTTACACAGGGTGTTAAGAAAAGTACTAATTTTTCTTTCAAGGGATGAACCATCTCATGAAACTGAACAACTTTCCCGAAGGCACATAGGTCATTACCATCAACATTTTGAGCCACCGTCGATGTAAACCAGTGTTTTCCTCATATAGAGGCCTAGATTTAATTTGACCCAAGCCTAAAACCATGTGCCTGAAACTTTTGATCGATTTAGCGTCAAAATAGCGCCGCACAGGAAGGACTAGAAGTTCAACAACCTCTGTTAGGAAACTGGTTTAAACAAGGAGAATGATGTCAAAGCATTTCGCCATAAACGCCCAGTATTCTTCAATAAAATTATTTTCTATTCTTGTGTAGGTATTCAATTCCAATTTGATGCGGCTCAGTGCTAAAACTCAACGCCTGAAACTCAATCGATGTCGATTGCGAGAAGACAGCGGCGCTACGAGACGCTATACAGGAAGGTCAACTATTGTATGGCCATATTTGACAGCTGTACTAAAGAACATGTCAACAAAAATAGACCTTGTGACGTAGCATTAACATGATTTTGACAGCTGTCAGGTATGTCCTATTCGAATGGCCATACATTACCTCTGAGAGTACTTTGTGATAGGCGAAGGGTAAATCGACTTCAAAAATGAGGACGTGCACAATTCGCTAGTAAAAATACAAAAGTTAATAAATTACAAAAGATAAATCAAGTGTAACAAAAGTTTGATCAGAAATACTCCATCTATAGTTTTTTTAAAATATTCAAGAAAAGTGTTTTGATGCTATATAAAATGGTGAAATATTATGACGTCGTAATACAGTAAGGTCAAAGTCGAAATGTACCTATATTGGTCATTTTCACTTTTCTCTTCTATTTTTCGTGTCAATTTTACTAATGTTCCTATAACTTGCGCGTGATAAAAATAAACAAATAAAATCACTATAAAGAAGACTACTAGATCACAGATAATATAATATACTACTGATACTACTAGAGTAGTACAGATACCTAACGTTATAGAGGGAATTCAATTGCTCTAAGATGGCTATTGGCAGGCTATTTGATATGTCGACACAGCGCGTGCGTTGCTCGCGACATCTAGGTTATTTATTGGATACTTCGTATTGACGTCATTTTTATTGAAAAATATTGCAAAAATAAGAATAATTGGTATGTGATACGTCTCAAAACATCTTAAATAATGTATTTATAATTTTCTAATAATCGTAGTTACTTTGTTTTTGTAAATTTGCCTTTATTGCAGACTCTTTAAGTTACATTCGCTACCCGTATCGCCATGTATTATTTTTTTTCTGGACTAATTTCCTTTAGTAAGGAATGAGACCCCATGACTACACCTAAGAAGATAAAAGACATAACTACAGTGGGTTTTCATATTGTTTACAAGAATAACCAGTATTGATTGAACTCTTAAATAGGACACAACATTTTATAAAGAATAGATCGTCCGATATGGCGAGACGATAGCACTGTTACGGCGGATCGCACACTCAACGCACGACGGAGCGCTAAACATCGCAGCGGTCTGTCAAATTCCATACTAGAAATGTCAATTGCCATACTAAAACCGCTCAACCGCTGTCGACGCAGCGCTACCACAGCGTCGTCCGTCGAGTGCGGTTTTAGTATGGGGAGTAACGTTTCCAGTACGAATCTGTCAGACCGCTGCGATATTTTAGCGCTCCGTCGTGCGTTAAGTGTGCGATCCGCCTACGAGTAGAAACCTACACAGGAGTTTGAACTACCTCCATTAGGAGCACTTTCTGTCGGGAAATGAATGGGCTCAGTCGAGAGGAAATTGAGGTAGAGGTGAGAGAATGTATGGGATAAGGAGCTGTGAAATTGTGCTTGTGCAGTTCAGTCGTGAATTTTAGGTGGTAAGGAGTATGATAAGTGTGCCGTGTGATGCCGGCTCAGAATAGCATCACCCCACATCCTTTCCGCGTAAGAGGCGACTAAGGGACTTGAGGGCATTGGTGTATTACAATTTTTAGGCGACAACTGGCAACCTGTCACTATAGTGATACAAAAATGTTTTCTGAAACAACCTTAGAAAACAATTCTCAAAAATGTCAGAGGTGGCGATAGTGGACGTATTCTTCCGGCCGTTAACGCTTTGCCTACCCCGCTATGTATGTATATATGTGTAGGAGTATGATAACTTGCGCGGATAACTTTTGCTGTCAAATTAAAACTATTGACATACGAGAAATAGACTTTCCGCACCGCCTGGGACTAGGCAGCTAGAGGAATGACAGCACAGACCAGACAGAGACACGGTCATGCACGCGCGAGCGACACAAATGTCATATTCTCTGTGGATGACAGCCTGTCTGTATCTAGTACGGGGTGTGTACGGGGTGTAAGGGACAGCGTCCCGAATACTGATAGGGTGCAAGCAGACCATGAAACTGAACAGCTTTAAAGATAAAAAGATAAAGATAAAGATATTTTATTCACAAGCATACACGGTACATTAAAGAACTTAAAAAGTAAGTAATAAATGTCATCACATTACATTAATTCGCACATGCGTGATGCGCCAATATTTGGCATGCAAAATTACAGCAGTGATAGAGACCACAATTTTTCAATTCAGCAATATTCAATTCAAAATTCAAAGTATACAATAATAATTCATGTTCATGTCAGAGTAAATAAAAAATAATAATAATAAAAATTAATCAATGTCATGCAAATATTTATCATTCAGAAATTCATTTATGTCATAATAGCATTTCTGGACAAGCCAACGTTTTAATTGAGACAAAAAATACCTATTTGAGAGTTCTCTAAAATTGTCTTCTGTTATAAATTTTTATTGTCATAATAAAACAATTTTTTCTAAATAAAGCGGTCCTACAGGTTGGCATTTTCAACAAGGTTACATCTCTATCCCTCAGTCGCGGGTTTTGCGTAAGATTTTCAAAGAAATTTGGATTATTCCTAGCGAATGTAGCTATTTCCAAAATGTAGAGCCCTTTCTCTTAGGATGTCAGGAAACGTCAAAAAATTTTGGTTTTCCATGGTTAATGCAGTCAGCTAATCGCGATTCCGGGTTCGATTCTCGGTGGATTCACAAAGTTGATATTCATCACTTTGTGAATTTGTTCCCAGTCTGGTTAGGACATTGCGGGCTGAACCACCCGATTGTCCGTAAGATGGTTCCGTGTTTCGGATGGCACGTTAAGCCGTAGGTCCCGGTTGCTGTCTATGATCACTTAGACGGCAGTCATTACACAACCATATCAGAAGGTGGTTGAAAAATTCTGACACTTGGGTTCATCGGGTCGTTGGACGACTCGGTATCGGTGTCCACACGAAAAGAAGAAGAAGAACGGTCCTTTTTGTAAATATATAATCATCACTACTACGCCTGCATTTGTACTCCGACAACCTCTAATAGAGATTTGTAACCACGCTGCTACATTAAGTCCGATCCGTTCTTCAGTCCGATCCGTTCTTTCAGTCCGATCCGTTCTTCCCAGAACAACTCCTAAGCCCAGTCTCGCCTCGTAATTGGGCTGGTTGTTTGAACAACCAATCAAATATTTCCGGGTGAGTTCGTGCTCCCCACCAAGCCGACAGGCGTAGATTTGATGGCCCCGGGGCTAAAATTGTAAAGACCAAAACAAAATAAACGCTGCCACAACGTAATAATGCTATTCTGAGCCGGCTCTAATCAAGATCACTCCCACGATATAACCCAACGCGCGACAAAACTTAATGCTGTGCAAAAACGTAACGTGCTCATATTTCTGCACGGCTGACCGGTTTTCCGGTTTTTCTTGACCCTATACACTGCTTTAGTTGTAAAAAGGTTATGTAAGGAAGATCGCACACTTAACGCACAACGGAGCGCTAAAATAACGCATCCCTGACGCAGCGGTCTGTCAGATCCATACTAGAATCGTTAATCCCCATACTAAAACTGCTCAACCGCTGTTGACGCATCCGTAACGCATCCGTCACAATAACGCAGCCGTACGCATCCGTCGACAGCGGTTGAGCGGTTTTAGTATAGAGGTTGACGTTTTTAGTATGGATCTGACAGGCCGCTGTGTTACGAACACGTTATTTTAGGGGAGCGTTATGTGTTAAGTGTGCGATCCGCCTAACGGTTATTTGTTACGTTAACAAGAACGGATAACCATAAAAGGTCGATAGATTTTTGCGAAAGCTTTTTTAATTAAAAAGTAAGTATTGGATGGTCGGTATTTGTTGTATTTCTTTGTGACTGAAAGGAAATGTTCGTAACTTTATTTCGCTTAGAAAGTAAGACTTTCTTGTCTTTTACCTGGTAAAACTATTTACGCCTTCCAAAACTAAATTAATATCAGTAAGAAGTAGGGACCTCTCACACAAAATTACAACTTTCTGAACACTTTTGTAACTATGGGAGGTCCGATTATGTTTTTCATATTTCATAAAAACGTTATTGTTCAAATTAAGCTTCTTTCTTTCTTTTTCGAGTGGGACACCGAGTCGTCTAACCAACCGATGAACCCTAGTGTCAGATTTTTTTAACCGCCTACCTACTTCTAGTAGCAGTCCTCTGACGTGGTTGACTAAGGAGTCTAAGTTATCATAGACAGCAACCGGGACCTACTGCTTAACGTGCCCTCCGAAACACGGAACCTTGTTTCTCAAGCTTATAGAGCAGAATTAAGTTATTATTGTAGTATGTAATTTTAGGTATAGAACAGTAGTAAAAGATGCCGTGTGATGCCGGCTTAGAATAGCATCACCCCATTTGTTTCCCGTGGGTGGCGTAAAAGCCGACAAAGGGACTCGAGGGTTACATGTGTATTGCAATTTTAAGCGACAAGCTGACAATCTGTCACTATAGTGACACACGACTTATATGAAAGGTCCGTGAATACTGGTCAGACGTGGCGATAAAGACCGTAATTTTACGATCATTAACGCTCTGCCTACCCCGCAAGGAACAAAGGCGTGATATATGTATGCATGTAAATATCTGTGCAGAAAGTGTAACCTTAGGTACTTATAGAATAGTAGTAAAAGTGTCAAAATTTCATAAATAAAAATATGTTCCATTGCTCTCCAGGTCTCCAGGTTTAAAGGCATAATCTTGCTTTAATTTAAATGGATTCCAGCATTTCGCTTTAATGGTTGGCTGGATTCGTATAATCCTCGGAATGAGATGAAACTTGGCATTTTATTTGGCTGTAATTCGTTTGCCGTGTGATGCCGGCATAGAACAGCATCACCCCAATTCTTCCCGCGGGTGTTGTAAGAACCAACTAAGGGACTCGAGGGTTTCATGTGTATTAGCACGTATACAACTCTAGGCGACAGGCTGACAACCTGTCACTACAGTGATACACGAATCATGTGAAGGTGCCCTCTGTACTTGTCAGACGTGGCGATAACGACTGTAACTTTGCGACCGTTAACGCTCTGTCTACCCCGCAAGGGATGAAGGCGTGATTTGTGTGTGTGTGTGTGTGTGTGTGTGTGTGTAATTTGTTTCTGTTCGGAATAGACTGCTTCAGCCTTCGCCTGTGTCAGCCTTGTCGCTATGGTCCTGTCCAAGTCCTATCCATGCGAAAGAAAATTAATAAGAAATAGATGAAAATGTACGGATGGCTAGTTTTGATAAATTATTCGATCACATGTTTATGGATATTTTTTCCCAAACATAATAAAATAGCGTGGCCATTCTAGAGAACTTTGCTGCGGATGCTATGCGAAATATCTTATTTACAGGTAAGTACTCGTACTAAAGTTTAGTCACAGAATTTATAATAGTACCCATATAAGATGTAAAAACATTAGTTGCAAATATTTTAATGGGTGAATTAGCCCATGAAACTGAACAACTTTCCCAAAGAAACATAGGTCAAGATATGAGAAAATATTTTGGACTTTCCATACAAATTGACTTGGTCGGTCGGTAATTTTGTATGGAAAACCATTTTTTTTTTTTATTACAACCTACGAAAGAACGTAGAGTTGGTCAGTTTCATGAGTGGTTCACCCCTTAATATATTTGCAGATTTTTTTTACATCCTGTATTCAATAATAGGCGTATTAGGAAATCTATGAGGCATCGCACCCTCATAGATTTGCTAATACGCCACCTGCTGTTTTATTTCAATGTAACTCACACACACACACACACACACACATATCACGCCTTTATCCCTTGCGGGGTAGGCAGAGCAATAACGGCCGTTAAAATACGGTCGCTATCGCCACGTCTGACATTTTTGAGGTTTGTTTTCCAAGGTTGTTTCAGAAAACATGCGTATTACTATAGTGACAGGTTGTCAGCCTGTTGCCTAAAAATTGTAATACACCAATACTCTCGAGTCCCTTAGTCGCCTCTTACGACACCCACGGGAAGGATGTGGGGTGATGCTATTCTAAACCGGCATCACACGGCATCAATGTAACTCAACTTTTTCAAACAGTCTTTCGAATAATTTAAACGCGCACAATATTATTTGATCTCAGGGAAAAGTAAAACCCATTTATTCTGAGTAGTTAGTCACTTTGAGTCTCCACAGGACATGACGAGTCGAGCCAGATAATCCAGGGTTCCTAGTGCTCAGTCAAGCTAGCTTTTAAGTCATTTTCTACCTAGTGCTCAGAGCACCATGATGGACGTAATACTATTCAATCTTGGAATTATTCCGCTAGTTGGTTTCTAAGTTCTACGTACAAGGAACATAGGTAAGTAAGAATAAAAACGAAAGACCGAAACATAAAGAACAAACGGAATTAATCTAGTCGAGCATTTAAAAGTCCGTAGATATCCGCTGGAATAAGTTCAATCGATTGAAATAAATTTTACAAAATGTTGATCTTCTGAAATTGCATGTCCAAAAATTTTTGTTTAAAATTTTTGGCCTGAAAACGCGATATTAGGAAAGAATCACTACATAGTATAAAACAAAGTCGCTTTTTGCGCTTGTATGTATGTATGTTTGCTTAAATCTCCAAAACTACATACTTAACGGATTTTAATCCAGTTTTTTTAATAGATAGAGTGATTCAAGAGGAAAGTTTTTATATATACATATATATAATACTTGCCGGGAAAACATCTTGTTACTACGGGAAAATGAGTTGCAGCGGCTGCGCGGACCGCTAGTACTAACTATAGCTAATATTAGTGTGAAGTGGTGTAAAAGATAGTTTGAATATCACATCAAAGATTTTGCGCGCAAACTGTCTTAATAATTTTAAGATCTCATAGAGTATTAAATTCCAATGGGCACCGATTTCGACCTTTATTATGCGATTTTAACGCAGCAATCTCTCTCTTCGTGTTGGAAGTGTCCAACACCCAGTGGGGTCATCCAACGCCCAATGAACCCTAGTGTCAGAACGTAGCAATGTTTTCATTTGTAAAAGGACGCAGGTGAAAATTCCCCTGCTTCTCAATTACTAAAGACAAATGATTGTTCCCAAGTGTTGCCAGCTGCCTGCAATAATACGCTAGGTTGGAGGTGTCAGGGAGAATTTTAAGCTCGGCTGGTTCTCACACTTAACGCACAACGGAGCGCCATTTTAGATGTATTTTAACGCATTATGGATGCATCTGTCAGATGCTAGGAAATTCAACACTCAAACACACACACAAATCATACCTACATCCCTAACAGGGTAAGCAGAGCGTTAACGATAGTAAAATTATGACCGGTATCGCCACGTCTAACAAATGTTTGAGGGCCGTTTCAGATAAGTCGAGCATCACCTATAGTGACAGGTTGTCAGCTTGTCGTGTAAAAATGCAATACACATGAAACCCTCGAGTCCCTTAGTCGGCTTCTACGACACCTACGGGAAAGAAAGGGGGTGATGCTATTCTAAGCCGGCAGCACACGGCAAATTCAAACCCCTACTAAACTAAACACCGACGTTAAAGCATCAACCTCCGTTAACGGACGCGTCTCTCAAACGACGCAAGTTTATCCGTTGCTGCTGCGTCGTCAGTTTTTAGTATTACATCTGATAGACGTATGCGTTACGGATGCGCTAAAAGAATTAGATGTGTGATTCGCCTCAACAGGAAATTTGTATGCTATTTTAAAAACTGTGTTTATTTTGAGAGTTTGCAAGAAGTAAACTTACTTTGAACTTTTATTATACTCACAGAGCGATTAGGTATAGAAACGCGAAATGAAAATAAAATTAACTAGATCTTTCATACAAAAACACATATTATTATCTTAATAGAACTCTTTGTTTATTGCACCCGCTGCTGAATAAGAAGCTTTTTTTGACAATAACCTAAACATATAAACCTGCCTTTTGAATCTTTGTATCACTTTGTCTATTTAAAAAACCGCATCAAAACCCGTTGCGTAGTTAAGGAGTTAGCGGTTTCCATGACAGACAGACAAAGAAACGCAATAAATGTCTTGATTTTATACTATATGATTAAAATTCACTACCCTCTGAATCCAATCAATATCAATAGAATAAAGGAAATGAATTCCTTTCTCCTGCTGCTTTCATAATTTATTGAATATTTGAATATCCTTTTCACCATGAATAAATAAATAAAATAAAATAAATATCCTGGACAATTCACACAACGCCATCTAGCCCCAAACTAAGCAAAGAGAACTAGATAGTTGATACTAATACATATATACCTTTCTTTTTTTTTGTAAGTATATACATATTATATATAGGAAACACCCAGACTCAACACAAATATTTGAAAATTGACTTAACAAATATTTGTGTCCGGTGGGGATCGAACTCACGACCCTCGGCGTAGAAGGCAGGCATACTATCCGCTACGGCATCGGGACAGTCAAAGTATATTGAATATATTTTATCATACAAGATTGAGGGAGATGTTTATATCATCTCCGTCGATCCCCGCCATGTACCAATGCGTTTCTACTCAAGTACATTTACCGACTGCTCTTACGGTAAAAGAAAAACATCGTGATGAAACCCACATTCAATTAAATTTTAATTCAGATGATATTTGAATGTGATTTAACCTAGGATTCGGGCCAGGTTTGCCTTCGGGTTGCAGATGCCTGTTGCTCTATGTAATAACTTAGTTCCACGTCAAATCTCCTAAGTTAGACTTGTTTTAAGGCCGTTTACGCTCTGCCTTCAACACGATACGAATGCTTTATTTGTACAAAACACATAACACGGAAAAGTACAATAGAAGAGAATTCGGTACAACATAGGCGGCCTTATTGCTTATTAAGCAATAAGCCTACTCCGCAAAGGATAAATGCGTGCTAGATGTACATATTATACGTATGTATAGAAAGCTTAAATACCTACCTTTATTATCACTACACTTAACCTTTTTGGCACGAATCTGCGCACTTTCAGCTGTTTATTCAGGCATTACAAATGTAAATGTACTAAGAGGGCTTAAGCCCCTGAGGGGTTTTTGTCACTGAACTTTGCACCCTCTAAGTTGAGGGTGACTGCGTGCCAGACGACTGAAATATACATACACACATCACGCCTATATCCCTGGTAGGGTAGGCAGAGCGTTAACAGCCGTAAAAATACGATCGATTGTTTTCCAAGGTTCTTTCAGAAAACATGTGTATCACTATAGGGGCAGGTTGTCAGCCTATCGCCTAAAATTGCAATACACATGAAACCCTCGAGTCCCTTAGTCGCCTCTTACGACGGGAAGGATGTGGGGTGATGCTATTCTAAGCCGGCATCACACGGCATAGTGTTTAATTTTGAGTGTTTTTGCTCTGAAATCCTGCTCTTACTTAATTTGTGGATTTCACACTTAAAGCACGACGGAGCGCTAAAATATCGCAGCGGTCTGTCAGATCCATACTACGTACGTAGAAATGCAATCCCCATAATAAAACCGCTCAACGGCTAGCGCAGCGTCGTTCGTCGAATGCAGTTTTAGTATGGGAGTGACGTTTCTATGTGGATCTGATAGACTGCTGCGGTATTTTAGCGCTCCATCGTGCGTTAAAAGTGTGCGATCCGCCCCAGGGGTTTTTGTCACTGAACTTTGCACCCTCTAGCTTAAGGGTGACTGCGTGCCAGACGACTGAAACATTATGTAAATATACAAGTCTGGCAGCTGTAGAACTACTTAGGAAACTTTTTAGTTTTTAGTGCCTTTGCTCTGAAACTCTGTTCTTAAGGAGGAGCTAAAAATAGAATGACGGCTCCGTGACCCGTCAAAACGAGTTGGATTATTATTGATCTGTGAACAAGTTTTCTAAAATGAAAAATGACTATAACGAAATTATCGAGATAAGATATAAATATAGTTTTATAAGATTGATTCTGTGGATCTTATTTTTATAGTCAGTTTTATAAGATTGATTCTGCAAAACTTATTTTTAATTCTTTTCATGGAGGATACCTTTTTTGTGGTGGATGCTGTTAAAATACTCTGTCGATACTAGGCGGATCGTACACTTAACGCACGACGGAGCGCTTAAACATCGCAGCGGTCTGTCAGCTCCATACTAGAAATGTCAATCCCCATACTAAAACCGCTCAAGCAGCGCTAGCGCAGCGTCGTCCGTCGAGTGCGCGAGCGTTGCGTCGTTCGAAACGACGTCGTTTTGCCTGACATTTTGATTGTCCGTCGTGCTTTCACTGCGTTGCTTCAGAGCTATTTTAGCGTCCGTTCATGGACGTTAGAAATGTGCTGCGTTAGACGTTGAGTGTGAAAGAGGCCTATCTTTTCTGTTTGTAAAAGCTGTGTCCAGCAAAATTAAAGCAAAGCCGAATTGATAATCCTAAAACGCAAAAGCTAAACTCAGCCATTTGGCGTACCTATTATACAAACATTGCAAAAACGTTCGCATATCCAAAATTCTCGCTATGCGCTATGCAATTATCACCGTAATTCCAAAATAAATAAGGTTCATTTGAGTATACGATAAAATTACAATCTAGTCCCGCAGTTTCGGAAAATATGGGCTAAATTGGAGAGTGGCGTTTGCAGCCAACAAAGTTACAAAATGTTCGGTCTACAAAGTTGGAGATGAATTTGTGGACAAATGGACTTTTGACATTGTATTTGCGAATTGTGGGCGTATCTGACTAGTGGAAATCCTTAAAACCACGTTTATTTCTGGACTTTATTTATTTTTTGTGATGTCAGCTTAGAATAGCATCACCCCATATCCTACCAGTGGGTGTCGTGTGAGGCGACTACGGGGTTCGAGGGTTCCATTCGTATTATAATTCTAGGCTACAAGCTGCCAACCTGTCACTATAGTGATACACCATTTTTTTCTGAATCAGCCCTCAAATATTTGTCAGACGTATTTTTACGGCCGTGAACGCTATGCCTAACCCGCATAGGATAAAGCGTGATATATATATGTATAGGTATATCTGATTATTTGTGAAATCAATTAAAACGAAAGTTTACAACCTGTGCAAAAGGTCTAGATGTGCCTCGGACTGTAACAAGATATTTATGTATTATTGTTATTATTATCTTATTTTATGAATTACATAATATAAGCTGCAAATATGGGGTGAATCAGCCCATAAAACTGCACAACGTTCCCCAAGAAACATAAGGCGAAATAAAAGAAATAAGAGAAAATTATTTAATGAATTACATAATATAAGCTGCAAATATGGTGTGAATTAGCCCATAAAACTGCACAACGTTCCCCAAGCAACATAAGGCGAAATAAGAGAAATAAGAGAAAATACCTCCGATACAAAACGTACCAACCGACCGAGACAGTTTGTATGTGAGGTTCAAATTCTTTTTTTATATTTTGACCTCTGTTCATTGGGGAAAGTTGTTCAGTTGGGCTTGTTCATCCCTTGAAAAGTAATTAGTACTTTTTCTAACGCCCTGTAGAAAAAGATATAAGAAGTAAAAAAAAGATAAATCGCATTTCTTCACGATAACATACATTGAACACGAGTTTGTTCCCCTAAATCGAATCTGTCGATCCAAGCAAACAGTGAACCGATCATGATATAAGTCTAGGCCGATCGCGCACTTAACGCACCATGGAGCGCTAAAATATCGCAGCGGTCTATCAGATCCATACTCGAAGTGTCAATCCCCATTTCCCCATACTACTCGTAAAACCGCTCAACCGCTGCTGTCGACACAGCGCTATCGCAGCGTCGTCCGTCGAGTGTGGTTTTAGTATGGGGATTAATATTACCAGTATGGATCTAACAGACCGCTGCGATATTTTAGCGCTCCGTCGTGCGTTAAGTGTGCGATCCGCCTGGAGCCGATACACTCCCGCGAACTAGGTAAATTATCCAGCTATTTGCTTACCCACTAGATACCGAGGATGCCATAGTATACGTATGTAACTGACTGTCCCGATGGCGTAGCGGATAGTAAGCCTGCCTTCTACGCCGAGGGTCGTGGGTTCGATCCCCACCGGACATAAATATTTGTTAAGTCAATTTACAAATATTTGTGTTGACTCTGGGTGTTTTCTATATATAATATGTATTTATTTTTAAAAAAAGTATACATGTATTAGTATCAGCTATCTAGTTCCCATAGTACAAGCTTTGCTTAGTTTGGGGCTAGATGGCGCTGTGTGAATTGTCCAGGATATTTATTATTATTTAACTATGCCTGTGGAACGCAAATACAGGGTTATTTTTAGTGAGTACACACACTTTGTGGGGTGTTTCTATACATGATTCTGAACAACTTTTACTATAGACTAACTGCGAAATCGCAAGAAAATTTTGGTGTTCCAAAGAAAAATTCATACCTACTCCATAGTAAAAGTTGTTCAGAATCATGAGTAGAAACACCCTACAAAGTTTGCGCAATGACTAAAAAATAACCCTGTATTTCAATACACTTTTATGGCTAAGGTCTTTTTCACAATTAAAGCACAACGCAGCGCTAACATAACGCACCCGTCTGTCAGATCCATACTAGAAACGTCAATCAATCGCTCAATCGTTGACGCAGCTGTGTTATTATGGTGCAGCTGCGTCGACAGCTTTTGGGCGGCTTTAATATGGGGATTAACATTTCTGTGTCTAACAGACCGCTGCTTTGATTTTAAAAACCGGCTTCTCTTGTGTGATAAATTGATTTATTACTTATTTGACTATTTGTTATTTTTATTGTTTAAATTAATTAATTTCACTGATTGCTTTTGGTTGTAACTGTTAACAATTAAGTTTACTGAATAAATGAATTGATAAAAAAACAATTCGCATTCTAATGCCCGCCCTTATATGACAGTTCAATAAACTTAAGACGAAATTTCATGATTAAAATATAATTTCAAGCACTTTCAAACAAATAAGTAGGAATATACAAGGTGTAAAAAAAATACTGCAAATATTTTAAGGGGTGAACTAGTCTATAAATCTGGACAACTTTGCCCAAGAAACGTAGGTCAAACGACGAAAAAAAAATTTTTTACCCCCCGTACGAAATGCGTTGGCCAACCGGGTTAGTTTGTAATTTGTATGGTAGGGGTAAAATTTTCACAGATGTTTCTTGTGGAAAGGTGTTCAGTTTCATGGGCTGATTCTACCCTTTAAATATTTTCAGCTAATTTTTTACACCCTGTAGTTAAAATTTTCAACTCCCCAGCAAATGTGTTTAAATTTCAACCCACACAACCAACGCTAATGGCCCGCGTAGCACCCGCCTACATCGCTATGGCTCGTAGCAGTAACCGTAGACAACGCCTACGCGGTTACTTATAAAATTAAGAGGGGGGATTCGTTTGTGGGCACTTTGTGTTTATCTTGGCTTTTAAAGATCGTTTAATGCGGATAGCATACTTCACGCTTGACGGAGCGCTAAATCATCGCAGTAGTCTGTCAGATCCATACTAGAAACGTCACTCCCCATACTAAAACCGCACTCGACGGACGACGCTGCGATAGCGGTTGAGCGGTTAAAGTATGGGATTGACATTTCTAGTATGGATCTGACAGACTGTTGTGATGTTTTAGCGCTCCATCGTGCTTCAAGTGTGTGATCCGCATTCGAATTAGCTTAAAACAGGCGTTTGAAGTATCTTTGTAAAATAATACTCATCATCAAGTCGAAAACTTTTTGTCATTAACATTTTAAGGTATAAGAGACAGCTCTTCGAGTACTGTCGGGGACATTCAGACTATGAAACTGAACAACTTACCCCAGAAATATATGTCAACATGTCAATATAATGTGTTGTCCAGTTTCAATTTTTTTACGTTCACAGGTTTCTCAAAAAAACCTTTTCTTCACTCATATATTGTAAGTTGTAGTTTTACGACCAGCGCCATCTATTGGGGCGTAAAATAAAGCAAAAAACCGAGCAACTTCGGTCCACCAGCTATTGAAGTGAAACTAGCAACATTGATTGCAATTCCTAGTTCGTAGGACTTGGTTTCATTCTGCTCACTGACCTAAAATTAGCTGTGGACTGGTTGTTGCTACAGTATTAGGTGACACTCATTGAAAATCGCCATTTTGGCGCTGGCAGTCAAGGAAAGCAAACACGAAAGTATCCGGAACTAAATAATTTAGTTCCGAAGTCGCCACTGTGGCACTGGCAGTCAAGGAAAACAAGTACGAAAGTACGCGGTACTCTCGTAGGTGGCGCTTCAAATTTGATTTAAATAACGCTATTTTTTTAATACGTTTTACACTCGTTTATTGTGCGTTGTAGTTTTACGAACAACGCCATCTATTGGGGCGTAAAATAAAGCAAAAAACCGAGTAACTTCGGTCCACCAGCTATTGAAGCGAAACTAGCAACATTGATTGCAATTCCTAGTTCGTTGGACTTGGTTGCTTTCTGCTCACTGGCCTGCTGTGGACTGGTTGTTGCTACAGTATAGGCACTCATTGAAAATCGCCATTTTGGCGCTAGCAGCCAAGAAAAGCAAATACGAAAGTACTCGGAACTAAATAGTTTAGTTCCGAAGTCGCCACTGTGGCGCTGGCAGTCAAGGAAAGCAAGTACGGAGGTAAGCAGGTACTCTCGTAGGTGGCGCTTCAAATTTGATTTAAATAACGCTATTTTTTTAATACGTTTTACACTCGTTTATTGTGCGTTGTAGTTTTACGAACAACGCCATCTATTGGGGCGTAAAATAAAGCAAAAAACCGAGTAACTTCGGTCCACCAGCTATTGAAGCGAAACTAGCAACATTGATTGCAATTCCTAGTTCGCAGTAGTTGGTTGTATTCCATACATGAGCTAACTTCAGTGTGATTACATTGGCAACTGTCCAATTGAAACTAGAATATAGAACTGATGCATAAGTTAGTGACTTGAATAAATTATAACTTATACATCCATACATACACACATACACAAACTACGCCGCTATCCTTTACGAGGTAGGCAGAGCGTTAACATCCGTAAAAGTACGGTCGCCACGTCTGACAAATCTTGAGGGCCCTTTCAGAAAATTCGTGTATCAACTTAGTGACAGGATGTCAGCCTGTCGCCTAAATTTGTAATATAAATGCAAGGGCCTTTCTCCACTTCTCCGGCATCCGTCATTTGCCGATCCGTCAATTTCCGATCCGATTTAGAATTTACACTACTAAAAAACTAGTAACATTGATTGCAATTCCTAGTTCGTAGGAGTTGGTTGTTTCTGCTATGTCCGTCAGAATGACTGCCCAAAGTTGTCTTTACAAGTTTAGATATTATCATAATTTAGTACCTATTTGGTACTATTTGGTACTTATGCTTAAATATTTAGTACCTACGTAATTAAAAAGATGTTGAAATAATAAAGTGGCCAGTCATTCTGACGTCTGCTGTATTCCATACATGTAGCTATCTTCAGTGTGATTACATTGGCAACTGTCCAATTGGAACTAGAATATAGAACTGATTGCGTAAGTTAGTGACTTGAATAAATTATAACTTATACACATCATGCCTCTATCCCATACGGGGTAGGCAGAGCGTTAACAACCGTAAAAATACGGTCGCAATCGCCACGTCTGACATTTTTTTTATATCCTGGACAATTCACACAGCGCCATCTAGCCCCAAACTAAGCAAAGCTTGTACTATGGGAACTAGATAGCTGATACTAATACATATATACTTTTTTTTTGTAAATAAATACATATTATACATAGAAAACACCCAGACTCAACACAAATATTTGAAAATTTACTTAACAAATATTTATGTCCGGTGGGGATCGAACCCACGACCTTCGGCGTAGAAGGCAGGCTTACTATCCGCTACGCCATCGGGACAGTCAAATCAAATAAAAAGTCAAATATTGAGGGCTCTTTCAGATAATACGTGTATCAATTTAGTGACAGGTTGTCAGCCTGTCGCCTAAATTTGTAATATAAATGTAAGGGCCTTTCTCCACTTCTCCGGCATCCGTCATTTGCCGATCCGTCAATTTCCGATCCGATTTAGAATTTACACTACTAAAAAACTAGCAACATTGATTGCAATGCCTAGTTCGTAGGAGTAGGTTGCATTTTGCTGTATTCCATATATGTCTGTATGGTTTTGTGTGTGAGCGTGTGTACAATCCAGTATTCCGTGATTGCACCTGTAAGGAACACACTTGACGCATGACGGAGCGCAAAAATATCGCAGCGGTCTGTCAGATCCATACTAGAAATGACAACTAAAACCGCTCAAACGCCGTTGACGCAACGCTATCGCAACGTCGTCCGTTGAGTGCGGTTTTAGTATGGGGAGCGACGTTTCTAATATGGATCTGACAGATCGCTGCGATATTTTAGCGGTCCGTCGTGCGATAAGTGTGCGCCCACCTTAATTACCAGCAGACGCGCGTTTTAAAAGTAACGACAGCAACAGATATTATATGAGCCGCGTTTACACTAGGTTCATAAAATTGTTATTGTTAAAATTGTTAATATTTGACCACCAAAAAGCGAAATGTAAAATTTACTACTTTGAATAAATAATTTGACTTGACTTGACTTGACTTATAATCAACAAAGGAACCTTCACATAATCTACAATAGCTTATTTAACGTATATGACAACGTATTTGACGTATTCATACAATTAATCCCCTACTTCTTCGTACAAGTCACGCACAAACGTAGTCCTTTGTGTTAACGTAAATAATAACCCCCCTATATAAATATCCTTTCTATAGGATGAGGAGGGGGCAAAAACCTCCCTCTTATATTACCAGACTTGACGATCATGAAAGAATTGAAACGAAAATAGATACATTTCATTAAATTGTATTGTGTATCGCGGATATAACATTTTGTCCATTCCGATCTATGTCATGAAAATTATGAATGAGACTTTATTATTTTAATAAAACTAATAGCCTGATTTTCCTTTTCTTTTTCTTATTTAGGTACTTTTATGTTTACTGTTTATGTCACAATTAGGGATACAACGAAATATCGAAATTCGATATACAGGGTGTAAGAGACGGTGTCACGAAAGCTTTGCATGCGTGATGATCAGACCATGAAACTGAACAAATTTTTCTATGGAGACTGTGTTGGGAAAAGAAAAAATTTTTCGAGTTTCCATACAAAATCAGTCAGCTGATCGGGAATTTTGTATGTAAGGTCAAAATTTACGAACTAAAAAAAACAACAACAACATAGAAAAAGTTGTTCGGTTTCATGGTCTGATCACACCTGCAAAGTTTTCGTTACACCGTCTCTTACACCCTCTATAATCGGTATGTCAACGCCCAAAAATATCGATATATCGACATATCGAAGAGTTCTGCCCGTTCCATGCTTAGTCGCCTCTTACGACACCTACTATAAATGGGGTGATGCTATTCTAAGCCGGCACCACACAGCTGTTACATTTAAGTTTGGACAATTTGGACACTTTCTCTATACAAAATACTCTCTCTCTCTCTCTCTCTCTCTCTCTCTCTCTCTCTCTCTCTCTCTCTCTCTCTTTTCATGTAAGACACCTGAGTCGTCCAACGGCCCAATAAAACCTAGTGTCAGAATTTTTAAACCGCCTTCTACAAGTAGCAGGCTTCTAACATGATTGGGTTACGACCGCCGTCCAAGTAATCATAGACAGCAACCGGGACCTATGGCTTAACGTGCCATCCTCAACACGGGACCAACTCAATACTCTATCAATCAACATTAGAATGGGAGGTCCAATATCTTTCTTCGAATATAGAAAATGTATTTCAGTTTGGTAGGTACTTGGGTGTCCAAAAATAAAGATTTCTTCATTAAGCACCCATTATATTATACCTAACTAAATCTTACAAAAGTCCGTCACAAAAAAGATTTATGAGAAGTAGCAGCCGTGAAAAGAAAGGCAGTAACGTTTTATGTTATTGTAAAAGTTGTGACTGCGAGCAAAATTTTTGCGTGTTAATGGCTTCTTTCGAGTTTTATTTTTTTATAAACAAGTTACCTACTAATTTCATTTATTCCTAAAAGAACGCCTTGTGGAAAAGGAAACCTATGGCCTTTTTCACACTCAACGTCCAACGCAGCGCAAAAATAACAATGCGCTAACGGATCCGTCTGTCATATCCATACTATAAACAAATCCCCATACTAAAACCGCTCTCGACGGATGTACCAAAGCACAACCGCTGCGTAGGTTGACGACGCATCCGTTAGCGCAGCGCCACCGTTGCGTTGCGGCAAACGACTTCATTTTGCGTCACTTGGCAATACTCCCTAATTGTGGAAGATGGATATATCCAGCTGTGGACTGTTGTGGACGGATCGCACATTTAACGCACGATGGAGTGCTAAAACATCGCAGCGATCTGTCAGATCCATACGAGAAACGTCACTCCCCATACTAAAACCGCACTCGACGGACGACACTGTGCTAGCGCTGCGTTAAATGAGCGATCCGCCTAAAATACACAATTATTACTCATTTATAGATATTACTCCTAGATACATTATAGGTTACTTGATCTTTGTAGTGTTTATCCTAGGAAGATCAAAATAAGACAAACGTCCTAATGAGATATTCAGACAAAAAGAGGAATGATAGGGATTTACCAAACTAATGGATGGCCTTCATAACGGTCCAGACTAATCCCACTATATAGTGTCGTACACATATAAACTTGTGGCACTTGCGTGCCGCCACGATGAAATAAAAGAGGTTCTTCGACTTGAAAATATTATATTCTAGGAAAAGAAACCCTCCGTGAAGGTTTCCTTTGACTTATTTCGCTGCCACACACGTTAGGAGTTATGGTTGGCTTCACATTACACTGTGCTTAACATTATACTTGTATTGTGCATTAACACTATATATTCAAATTCACATAGACGTTATTTATTTCGAGCCTTGCCTTTCCTGTTAGGCGGTTTGCTCTCGACTGAGTCAAAAAGTCAGAAAAACGTGTGACGAGACGACATTCCAATTTCCAATTTAAATGATTCGTGAAAGGAGAGGTGGTTTGTGAAGGATGTAGACGCAGAGGTTTTACCCTGCTACAACCTTATAAATAAATCGGACAAATAATATAACATTATAAGAAGTTTTGACCAAAGTCTTTGTAAAAAATATACCAAGACTAGTTACTAGGTATAAAATGAAGTCGCCTTTTGTGTTTCTCTGTAATCGAAATCTCTATTCCGAAGAGTTTTTTTCATTTAAAAGGAAGGTTTATATTTTTCTTATTAAATACTATGATATAATATAAGGCCCGTATTAATAAACTATACTCAACTCTGAGATCGATCTTAAAGTGCGTCTTTGAAATTATGTTAGTACTATGACTAACATATGTCAAAACCGTTCTTGAGCTCGATTTCAGAGTTAAGTGCGGTTTATAAATACTGACTTTGGTACATGATTTATTTCCTTTTACCTAGTTTTACCTATATGGTTCTAATCTTATTCATTTACGAAAGAGGCACTTTGAATTAAATTGGTTCAGCAATCTGCAGATGGATCGCCTTAAATCGGCTTAATTTTTTCTAAGTAATGACTTGTTCATTGCTCCCTGTCCTTTAAGTATAGGTACCTATGTAAAAAAACGGAAAACGTGAAAAACGTCACTCTTTCACTGTTATTGTTATCCATTCATCCATAAACCTTTAATGTCGTGTAGAGGCGGTTACAACTTTGAACGATTGAAGTCTTATTACACTGCTCAACGTAGCTCGATTGAACATACAATACAATGCTGGTTGCTTTGAGTCCATCTGAACGAAGTACCGAATAAAACCGCAACGTATGTGGGATGTTGTTTCAAATTCGATACACAGGGACTGTAATAAGGCTTTTACAGCTTGGGGCGATTATACCTACAGGTCGCGCTAATGGATAGAGAACATGACGTGGATTTATTAGGATACAGGGTTTTACGCACTGAGCAAAAATGACATTTGCGAACTCGCTACGGTGGCGCATGCATGACATCTGTTGTCTGTGGTTTTGCGTGTCAAAAACGTACACCGTCGTTAGATTGTCATTTCCGTAGTAGATTGGACATTTCGTGAAAATCTCACAATGAAGTCGTCATTTTATAGGTACTATGAAATTGATCTCGTATGGAACACCAAGTCGTCCAACGATCCGATGAACCCTGGTGTCAGAATTTGAAAACGCCTCGGTAAGTCGCCTTAGGTCGTATAAGTGGGCTGTGTATTTTTATCTATCATCGTAGCGACAAGCTGTCAACACAACTTTATGAGTAAAATAGCAAGGCTATATTCGACACGAGTGGAATGAGAATATTTATGCCTTGTGATAAACAAGCTGTCTCTCTTTTAGTGGTCCAAAGAAACCTAGATTTCAGTCATCCTGGCGGCGAACACACTTGACGCACGACGGAGCGCTAAAATATCGCAGCGGTCTGTCAGATCAATACTAGAAACGTCACTCCCCACACTCAAACCGCACTCGACGGATGACATTGCGATAGCGCTGCGTCAACAGTATGGGGATTGACATTTCTAGTATGGATTTGACAGACCGCTGCGATATGTTTGCGCTCCGTCGTGCATCAAGTGTGTTCCTCGCCAGCTGTCAATCTAGCTAAAATAAGCTGACGAAAATAATTGTTGTACCTCGCAAATTAATGAATATTGCTGACTGATACAGCATTTTGTATGATGGTTTCCATTCTATTTTCCTCAAATATGAAACATTTTAACATGTCCAGAATTCAGATTGATTCTTTGGACGCACTTGAAAAGAGAGTACACGCTGTATAAAACTAGAATCTTTAATATTCTGGTAAGTAAGTAACTTCGCTAATCGCTAGCTTCTTCCGATAGTTCGATAAGCAAACAGTTCTGCTTGTCGGCATAAAGCTGCTCTCAGGAACTCTAGTAATATATTTTCGTATGGAAGAGTTTGCTACTAATTATTATGCTCGTATCACAAGTATCACTTGATCTATTCCCTAGATGACTGATTCATTAATAAAAACAAAAGTAGTATAGTTAGTTAAAATTATTGGCAAAAAAATTACATACTCCATTTATAGTTTTTCGGTATTTAAAGTTTGAGTTTATAAACAGAAATAAGTATAATATCTTCTCAACTGCGGCAAAGCCCTCTGGGGGCGTCTGTCAAAAACCGTCAACTGCGACAACGCCCGCTCGGGGCGTCGGCGCTTACAGCTTATTTTTATAAGATTAAGTGTTTTTACGCCAACCAAACTAGAGAGACATGACGTCATCTCTTCGTATTTTCGTTTGAAATATCGTTTTAAAAGGAACTCATTTGACCTGCCAGTCTCCATGCCCATTCACAAACACCTAGTTTAAAGAATTCCAGTATGTTGTAGAAAGTATGATACAAGTGATTAGAGCAGTCTTTACAGACTTCCGTGCACGATATCACAATTCACGATTTCAAAAGTTGAGCTTCTAAACACAATTTTGGCAGCTGTCGGTGTCTTTTTCTTAAACCTAATAATAGGCGGTGTGAGAGCGAGCTGACAATTGACACCAATAGGAAATCGAATCGAATCGGAAACCTAATGAAAACATAAATAAAGAGAAGGTGCTTTTTTTCTCCTTCTGTCAGTAATTATGAACATTTATGGTTTTGATTTGTTTTTTAAGATACCTACTCTATAAAAAAAGGATTTATACAAGGTTTAAAAGTACTAACTGCAAATATTTTAAGGAGTGAATCAGCCCATGAAACTAACCAAGTTTCCCCAAGAAACATATGTAGAAATTTGAGAATTTTTTTGGACCTCCCATACAAATTAGCTTGGTCGGCTGGTGCATTTTGTGTGGGAGGGACAATTTTTTTTCATATATCTACCCATGTTACTTGGGGAAAGTTGTTCAGTTTCACTGGCTGATTAACTTCTTAAAATATATGCAGATAATAATTTTTCATCTTATACGAGTATTCGAGTATTCCCATGGGAAAACGATTCCCAACAGGTGTACGCTGCGCAGACCGCTTTTAGGTAACAAATATCTTATCCCGTTAACCTCTGACCTGGCCTTTCATTTGGAAATAGAGACCGTAATAAATTACTTATCGAAATACTTGTATAACTATTTCATAGCCAGACAGTCTGTGACCGTTATGGCTATCTCTTTCTTATAAGGGGAAACTTTATGCTAGGTCCCTATCATCACATTTTTAAGAAAGTAATCATCGAAATAAAACAATATAAAAAAAGTCCAAAGTTCACAATGAATACTTTTAGAATATCAGAAAGTTACAATACACACTGAATAAATGTATTAGTCATTGTAAAAAGAGAAATCAGACACAATTTTCTATTTTTTTTAATAATTTTTTATTCCTAGTCGAAACGCGGAAATCGATGAAATTTTCTGTTTGGTCCTTAACAGGAAATACAGGTAGGAAAATAACTAATATGTAAAGAGTAAAGATTTTAAATGCTTATTACATTAATATCTTTAGAATGGGATTCTGTTCGTTTAGTTCCTAATAGGTAACGCTCGTGCGAATGATGAGAAAACGCAGCAGTGATTTCCCATATACAGGGCTAATAGTATTTTTTATTATGCACTGAAGTTGACAGATGGTTCCTAAATTTTAAAAAAGCGCGATCTAGTTCGGACTAGTCTTGCTATCATTTCAAATTTTCAAAAATCCTCATTAACGGCAAAGAGAAATTGCAAAAACAAGTCCAACGTTTTAGCCATCAGGACGATAAAACTGTCATTACGGCAACTTTTTTTTATTGGAAACCGGGAAACCATTTCGCACTTCCGCTGTTTTTCCTGTTCGCGATACGACCTGAAAAGACCTTCTTATATCTTGAGGAAAATTGGTAGAGCCTCTTGGGATTTTTATCAGCCATCAAGAACAGTAGGTAGGTATTTTTATAACAAAGATACTACTACTCTTATCATAAATCTGTACGTATTTTCCGATTCATTCGAGAAAAGTTTTTAAAAAGTCTTGGAAAAACGTTTTTTTTTTGTTTTTTTTTTGTTTGTTCATTGCACAGGCAAAGATCTTAAGACCATACAGCCTAGTCTTCAATAAATGTCTTCTTTTAAACACTAATAAAAAAAATCTGACAGATTAACTGACCCTGTGAGCTGACCTCTCAACCAAACATGATCAAATCAACGCACAGACAAAAATGCACAGAGATTGTAAAACACCACAGATTTTGAGATACTTATCCTGTCCATAATGGGGATATAATTAATGACGGAAAGTTTGAAATCCATTTTAAATTTGAAGCAATAGAGAGGTCAGTAAGATATTTATTCGTATAATTGTTTGAAATTACGTAGCGAATGAAATTCCTGGGCCAAAATACATCAATACTGTATCTATCGATTTATGCTCTAAATAAAACCACAAAAAGCATTAACCCATTTATGATGCGCAACCGCGACTTCGATTTTCTCTACACTTGTAGACAAAATTATTTACTTGTTTTGATAAAATCCAAAGAATTTGACACTTGTGAAGTCTTCTCACCCACGAGATAAGCCACATCATAGGTGAGGAACACACTTGACGCACGACGGAGCGCAAAAACATCGCAGCGGTCTGTCAGATCCATACTAGAAACGTCACTCCCTCAAGTGTGTTCCTCGCCTTAAAGGGGAAAGTAGGGACCTACATATCCTAGTCTACTTAGCTATAAGAACATGCTTGGAAGTAATTGCTGTACGAGTAACTTGAACGAAAAAAGCCGTCAAGTTCTCAAAGGGTCGCAAGAAACGGAATGAGAAATTAAAATCTCAAGCTGCTGTGGGCTGCGACAAACTCAGCAGGCTGTCACAGATTAAACGTTGATTTATAAGACAGATTTGACTTCCAATATCTTCTTTATAATTTGATTAATCATCCTATCAGGTCGTTGAACGATTCAGTGTCTCGCACGAAAAAAAGACACTCAAACCAATTGACATCATAACATAACCATTTGAGGAACAAATAAAAAAAAAACGCTGAGATAGACTTCTGACCTCACAACCAACGGTGTAACCATATTTATCATCTTTGCATAGCATTCATTTAGCGTAGGTACCATATAAATAACTGATATACAATAGACGACCCAAATCAAATCTGAAATGAGCCGAAACCCCTTTTCAAGCTTACGTAGTTGAGTTCCAGGCCACATACTCCATCTACGAGTCTCCTGATATCGTAAGAGAAAGAGCAAAACCTGTTTTAAAGGGTTATAAACACTGTCAACTTACAAAAATGTGTCTTGTGAATCTTTGACTTTTTAAGAAACAGTAGTTGAAGATCGAAGAAGTTCTTATTTGAATACTCACCGCACATTCCGGCTCAGTAGTATACGACCCATTGGGGAAGTACTTCTTCGGGCACTCAGACCACGGCAGCTCAGCTTGGAAGCTCTGCGCGAAGTAGAACAGGCACCACGCAATGATCGAGTTGTAGTACAACGCCACGTTGAACGACACCACAGCAGAACTGATCCCTATCCCCCCGAGATAAGGCGACACCTGGTGCCAAACTCCAATGGCACCCTTCCGTAGCCTCTGCCCGATCGCGAGCTCCAAGTAAAAAATCGGTATCCCCTCAATCGCTAGCATCACGAAGTATGGTATCAAAAACGCTCCGCCTCCGTTCTTTTGGGCTAAATACGGGAATCTCCAAACGTTGCCCAAGCCTACTGCGTATCCAACAGTAGCCAGTAAAAATGTAAGCTTGCTGTCCCAAGATTCTCTTTCCACTCCTCCACCTTCAGGTTTCCCTATCTCTTCTACGGTACTCGCTTTGCTTGTTGGCGTTTCAGAAGAACGTCTATTGGGGCTCGTGTCCTCGAATGCCTGGTTTGTGGCGCCGTACATGACATGACGTTGTGAGGTCAGACCATTCTCCATAGTGACCAAACGCCCTCTCAATTCCTTCATCTCTAAGCGATCTACCGACCGCTGGGCGTAGAGATCCCGCGAGCTTTGCCGCCTCATCAAATGGGCAGTATTCGCCATCTTTCTAAATCAATCTAATTTATTGTATAAACAAATTTTATTGTCGTTATTTTATTGTCATCATAATCCTTTTACAATAATTATACCTAAAAAGACTCGTCCTCAGAGTCGTGGCACATGATGAAAAGCAATAAATACCATGTGATCGTTAATGCCTTTTTGAATCTAATCGCGAGGGTTGATCGCATTTCATTTGATTTACACAAGAACATTTTTATCACAATATCGATTTCACTGCACTGTGCGTTGTTTTCTTCCAAATCGATGTTTTTGTCACTGGCTGTTAGGTAACATTCTTTTTGGATTTTTATTTTTTTGTGCGCGTTGTGGTGTAATGGCGGACGCCCGCCAGCCAGACCGTAGTACTGGCGGGAAACTGAACGTGATTGAGGGTTGGGGGGTGCCATTTTGTCCGCGCATGCGTGGCGCACCTTTTTGTCCATGTAAGAATGAATTTAAGGCTGAAAGGGGTTGAATTTTCTGAATGCTTTTACAACCTATCTTGCCATTTCTCAAGCGCCATTGCCCTTATTTCGTAAAATTATTAAACAAGGACTTAGCTTGTAGTCAAAAGGTATGATTGCCTTTGTCAGCGGGTTTGGTCCCAAATTGTTACGTAAACACAATATTAATAACAACAGTAGGTACTAACACTGTTGTATTAATCTATAACTCAATGTGATCTGGATTTTCGTAATCTGATTGTTAGCGGATCACTTAGGTACAAGGTTTTCCATCACTGGATGAGCATGTGAACATTGAAGACATCCATAGTGATAGCTTTTTGATTGCTATCACTTACATAACAGACTTATCATATTGTGTCTGACACAAGCCATTAATAAAGATTGATTAGTTGGCAACATACAGTGTAGGTTGAGTATAATTACCTACAAACAACAAACGTAGTAGTGTGTTACTACCATGAGTAGAAACAACAACTTTTTCTATGGAACACCCATTTTTTTTACATTTTCGCAGATAGCCTAATAGAAAAAAAATGTTTAGAATCAAGAGTAGAAACACCCTACAAAGTTTATGTACTGACTAAAAAATAATCCAGTAGATTATAGACTAATATGAGTAGGTAAGTTTTATTTCTCGAACCAATAATTTTATATTAATTTTAAAAGCTTGGGGACTGTTTTAGTGTCAATGGAAAAAAGTTTTATGAAACATTTTCCTTTATTTTATCCTAAAAGCATGACATTGGTGTCTAAAAGCTGTTATGGCTCAGATTCAGTTGTTCAGTTGCTGGTTGACCACCTTGCATCTGTCGGCGGCTGCCTTCACGGCACCGATCAGAGCGGCACGGAAACCTGGAAAATAAATACAATCAGGTTGAGCCGTGTATTATTATAAATTAGTCTGAAGATCCCACTGCTGGGCAAAGGCCTCCCCCAAAGTATTGCATTGTTGCGATCTAGTGCCAACGTCGTCCACTTCTTTAAGATTGTATCAAGATCGTCGCGCCATCGTTTCCGGGGTCTACTTCTACGCCTGGACCTGTTTTGAGGTACCCACGGTTCGAAATCGATTTTGGACCAACGATCTGGGTGCATCCGACAAACATGCCTGACCTTTGCCTGACCCAATCCCACTTTGGAAGTCTTGCGCCCTGCATCAGCTATTTTGGTTTTTGCTCTAAGAGTAGTGTTTTGGACTCTGTCCGTTCGGTTGACACCAAGGATGCTGCGCTCTATAGCTCTTTAACAAACCTTTATTTTGGACTTTTGGCTCTTGGTTTGACTAAATTTGAAATCGTGTAATGTAAGAAAATATCTCATACTATAAAGTAAGGTACGATGTATACTGAAAACTTTGCAAGCATGAACTGATAATGGAACTTAAGAACTTTTTATATGGAGGCCATGTTGATAAACGGGGAAAAAAATGACACCCCGTTCTCGTACAAGACAAGTCATTAAGGTGATCGTAAATCTAGTATGTAAGAGGTCGAAACATTATTTTCACAAAAAAAGTTTTATACACTTACCGTGCTGTTCCAAATGGTAAGTCCCGTCGGCAGTCGACCCAGCCGGACTGGTGACGTTGTCCTTCATCTGCGCTGGATGTCCACCGGTCCTCAGCATGGCCGCTGCCCCCAGGGTCGTCTGTGAAGCCAGTTTGAGGGCCAGGTCGCGGGGCAGGCCGCACCGCACGCCGCCTTCCGCTAGAGATTCTATTAGCATGTAGATCTGGAGATGAAACAAAAACCAATAAGTAAAACCTACAGACCATTGGTCTATGCAACGAAACTACAGGCTTCAATTCGACAGGTGAAATTCGATGTACATTGCGTAGCCGGTGGGACAATATAAAACCAGGATTTTTGACCCGCTACGCAATGTACATCGAATTTCACCTGTAGAATTGTAGCCTGTAGTTTCAAAAAACGAGGCACAGAACAACGCATATTCAACTAGATTTTACAGTAAACTTTTAGGAATAACTTTTGCGAAGCCGAACCTTTATTGCAATCAGATAGTCATCACAATTTTCGAGGAATTTAAATAGCTTGCTCCATGATGACTGATTGTCAAAGAATTATATAACCATAACAGAAAATTCCAAGGCGATTGCATAAGAGGTTTAAACTTACAAACTAGTTATGTAGTAAGTACTTTTAAACATTTAACTAGATGAGACCTGAGACCAATAAGATAGGTAGGCATGTATCATAAAAGATTATAAAAAAATAACAATTTTGATACAAACTGAATAACAATACTTTCCGAACATTTCAATGTTTGAAAGTTTTTTTGAAAGTTACATAACTACAAACATTTAAAAGTTATTTTAAGTTTATTGAGGTATTACGTCCTTAAACAGCCTGTTCGTGAAATCTTTAAAGGAAATTTTAACAAAAGTACCAACCGACGAAGTCAAGTTCCAAAAAAAATTCTCATACTTCGACTTTTCTTGGTAAAGTTGTAAAGATACACTCACATAAGCTGGCCCACTGCCACTCAAAGCCGTGACCGCATCCATCTGATACTCCGGGACCTCATCGCAAGTCCCCACAGCCTGGAACAGCGTGCTGGCCAACTTGGCATCCTCTGCTGTCGCTTTCGACCCTCGGCTGAGAGCTGCAGCGCCCTCTTTGACGAGGGCTGGTGTGTTCGGCATCACGCGGATCACTCTCGCCTCTGAAGGGAGAGCCTGGATGGTAATAATAGGAAGTGTTAAAATTATGTGGGAGATTTCAATAACAACTTTCTAGCACTTAACGGAGCGCTAGAATAACGCATCCGTAACGCAGCGCGCTCTGTCAGATTTATTCTAGAAACACCAATCCCCATACTAAAACCGCTGCCGCTGGTGACACAGGTCCCAACGCACGCACAACCGCTGTTGCCCCAGCTAGCGCTGCGTTGTTAAATGTTAGCTTCGGGGCTTTGGTCCCGCTAGAAACATAAACGACTCTGCTTTCTTGGGTGAATATAAAAAGATCCTTCCATTCCTATTTGCTATAAACCTTGCTCTTCTTTTTTTTCTACTACATCAATCCTGCATCATATACCTACCTACCTTTTAAATATTTCATTATGCTACCTATCCCTAGGTACCTATTTATTTGTACACTATTAATTGCAACGAGGAAAATTAATACCACTTGACGTTGCTCACACTAAGTTGTGTCATAGTTATTTTCACTTTATACGTTAGCCGTCATAATCCTCAATTGGTTCACGAATTAATATAACCTATCAAACCTATCAAATAAATATGAAGTGACTCAAAAATACGTAAGTATAAATCACGCATGAACAACACAAATCTTTTTTTATTTGTTGAACTCTACTAGGCCCAAATATTCTACTAAGTATAAATACAAGTCGTCGAAAAAAATATTAAAACGACACCACGTAGTTGGTACCTATTCAGGCAGAAAACCACATCTTACTACTATTATAAAGGCGAAAGTTTGTAAGTATGGATGTATGGATGTTTGTTACTCTTTCATGTAAAAACTACTGAATGGATTTGAATGAAACTTTACCACAATATAGCTTATACATCAGAATAACACATAGGCTATAGCTTATACGAAGACGGGACGAACCTGAAGTCCACGCGAACGAAGTCGCGGGCAAAAGCTAGTTTGATATAAAGTAAGAAATACCGCAGACCGAAAGGTTGGCCCTTTTTACCAAAAGGGTCCCCCGTTACATATTAAATCATTTATGAAGCGAGTGAAGACTTGGAGGTTATATTAACATAACTAAATTAGTATGGAAGGAATAATATATACAGTATTTGTTGAGTAGGTACCCTACTAGTTTATATTGTAGGTATACTGTTTTAACAATATACCAAAAATCAAAACTTATAGAGATATTAAGGCGGGCTCAATATATACCGGATTTTTAGCAGTTATGGAGAGTACCCATTAGAACCATTAGAAGTAACCATTAGAAGTTTCCTTTTAAATGAATCTTCACCGGCGGCATGCGGATAGTCTTGCCTCAACCACTGATTAACTCGTCTGTCACAGACGCATGTGACCAATGCTGATGATGATGAATAGCCAGTTGATACGTCAATAACCACAGAAGTAAACTGCTTATTTTGAGGTTTAAGGTTCTTGATATCTTTAAGTACAGAAGAAACCACGTCAGGCTCAAAATATACTGGATTTGAAAACAGTCGTATAGAGTAACCATTACAAGTTGACACCTACCTACCTTCTCAATAGTAGCAGTAGATACGGCCATTGCAACAGAGATGAATAGCTTATTCTTGGTAGAAGGAAGGTTCTTGATCTCGTTGAGTACTGGAGAAACTACGTTAGGTTTAGCTGATACTATCGCTTTTTCAAACCATGGATCAACTTACGTTGGTTTTTTATATAGTTGTTGAGAGTAACTATTACAAGTTGACACTTACCTTCTCAATGGTAGCAGTAGATACGCCCATTGCAACAGAGATAAAAAGCTTATTCTTGGTAGAGGGAAGGTTCTTGATTTCGTTGAGTACTGGAGAGACGACATCAGGTTTGACTGAGACTATCACCACCTCGGATCGCTCCACTACTGGCTTGTTTTCGAAGACTGCTGTGGCCCCGAGTTTCTGAAAGAATATTTTTTGAATTACATCATTATTAGTTCAGCATCCTCGTTTCTACGGAGTATGTGCAGTAAACCTACTTGCGCCTTTCGCCTACCGGCGCGGTTCGCCAACTCGCTCTGTGCCTACTCTCGCGTTAAGCCTATTCAATTGGCATTCAATTGGAATTCAATTGGCGGCAGCATTCTCTGTGAATACAACTTGCATTGTTCTTGCCAATCCGCCTGCAAAGCGTCGTGAATATGGTAAAAGGGTATAATTATGTCCAATAGTGGACTGTTGTGGCTGCTGAAGTCGTTGCCCAGATATGACACTTGTCATCCAAAAAACATCATGTCGTGGATTTGTTTACACTCATTCATTACGTCTTTATTCAACACTCTATGAAACTGAAGCAGGACTTTCCGTGGCGCGGGCACTATAATCGTTAACAGTTGCGGTTTAGTTCAAACGGTATTATGTATAAGTACCGTATTTATCTATCGGGATTAACTACAAGAGTGCGTTATGTAAGTAATAGCATGTGTATCTGGCCTTTCTCACACTTAATGCAGAGCGCAGCGCTAAAATTACGCAGCCCCAGCGCTGCGTCATGCGTTTAGAATAGCAATTTACATACTTGCTTGGTGAATCTCCATTGTTAAGGTGTTTTGATTTTTGATGGAAACACTTGTACTCGTTTCACAAAATTTTATGTTTAGTTCCGACCAGTTTCACTTAGATAAGTATGACGATTTACCTTTCTAGTAGGTATGAATCTGACAGACCACTGCGTTACGAATGCGTTATTTTAGCGCTCAATTGTGCGTAAAGTGTGAGAAAGGCTTATGATAGGTTTGTGTGCGTTATGTATAATAGGTACTTAGTTACCTATGTTGTTAAAAACATGTGTACCTATAGTTTCTGATCTGTATTATTTAAATATTAGGATACAGTCAAATTATTTATCAACGTAAAGGTCAGTCACATATTGATATGACAACTAGAGTTACGAAAAGTCTTTCGTGTCATAATTATACCGCGGCTGAATACATAGCTACCTAGATATTGGAACCATATCTTTTTATACTCGTATGCGTATACTTCAAGAAAAGCAAAAAGCAGGAAAAGAAACATGTTTTCAATAATTTGAAGTTTTTCATTGATCTTTTTATTTCTCGAAGTAACATCTTCAGTATTTCTATCGTTCGTACTTTCATCATCAGAAAATGAATTTACATTTGATTTGTCTCAAATTAGGTAGTTACCTAAGTATATGATAGTGAATGAGTTATTGTTGTGTTCTAATAGCGTGGTATCGTAAACGCTTATCGTCCCAGTGGTGATCTCCACGCAAAGTCAAGGTTGATGAACTGTTTCATGTAACAGACGATTATTAATGTAGGAACTTGATAAATTATGACTTAGGTAGTCGATAATAGGAAAATTGATTTAGCTTCTACAATGACCAGGAGCTCTATTTCTGAATTGTATGTTTCCGGTTCTATGCACGAAAGTCCAAAACGACTGATCTAACCACACGTTCTTAAATATCTTTTAATTGACGTTTTTATAGTCTGTCATACTATCCCATACATCACAACGCACGCGTGTAATCACGCGCGTGTACACGTGCACGCATACGAGCTGCATACGCAAGCGGTGTGCTCTGCCCTTAAAGACCGAGGTGTATTCAAGAGAAGGTGTGCGAAAACTTGCAGGTAAAGCAGATGATTAAAGTAAACAATTTTCTCCAAGGAAAATTTTATCATATTGAAAATCAAAAAGAGTTCGACTTTTTAAAATACTCTCTCTCTCTTTCTCTCTTCCCTCTTTTCGTGAGCGACACTGAGTCGTCCAACGACCCAAGATACACTGTCTGAATAACTAGCCCAGTTATGATGCGCTACTACCGCATTTCTGTACACTTGTAGACAAAATTACTCACTTATTTGGATAAAATCCATACGATTTGACACTTATGAAGTCTTCTCGCCCGCTGTGCGCATCATAAAGGGGTAACTAGGTAATAGAATGGAAAGTAGAAAAATTACCTAACGTGATTTAATTTGACGACCGCCGTGGCGCAGTGGTAGTGCGACTGCCTCTGACGCAAAAGGTTCCAGGTTCGAATCTCGGTGGGTCACTCAGAAAGTTGATATTATTCACTTTGTGAATTTGTTTCCAGTCTGGTTGCGGGCTGAACCACCCGATTGTCAGTAAGAAAGATGGTTCTGTGTTTCGGATGCACGTTAAGCCGTAGGTCCCGGTTGCTGTCCACATCACTTAGACTGCGGTCGTTACACAACCATGTCAGAAGCCTGCTACTTGTAGAAGGCGGTTGAAAAATTCTGACACTAGGGTTCATTGGGTCGGTGGACGACTAGGGTCCCACACGAAGACAAAAAAAATACCTTAAAAGCTTCAGCGCTGACGTGATCTGCGGGATGCACACTGGCTGTGATCTCGTCCGGTTTTGCCAAGCCTGAAAGCGGCAAGCATAACCAGTTTATACTAGTTTTGATCTTTTTAAAGTACCTCTATATTAGGGTGCTTCTTATATGACCAAAAAATATTTTTTTTAGATTTTGTTCCGCGTCATGGTTTTATTCTGTTCTAGTATACAAAAAAACATTATGTAATTTTTTTCATTTTTTTTAAACAACATTTAGGGGTCGCTACCAGCAAGTAAAAAAAAAGCAAAAAGTTAATAAATTAAATCGTTTTTAATATTTTCAAAATAGCAGTATATTACATAATATAAACAAAATGTCAACAGAAAGGTAAGAAAACTATTTTAATAATGTACTTTTCTTTATATCTGGGTATTTTCGCCTGAATTTATTTAGTACCAAAAGAAGAAAATGCTTCTGCTCTTCATTTTCTGTGATTAACTTATTATACTCTTCAAATTAATGTCATACCTCGTTCAGCAATATCGTTAACTACTTTCATTGCACGTACAATAGGTACTTTTGGATGCAATGTAATCTTCGTCTTCATTCCATAAACCAGGGTCTTTTTGCAAAAATGCCGATGAAATGCCAAGGATACTGAGAAATCTTAGGGTGTTCGAGGATACAAAATCCTCAATATTTTTTTCAGCAATATCATTGATGTCCAAGCTGATTCGTTTTGGGCTGTAGTCCGAATATTCTGTAAGTGCGGCAACCATTTTCTTCTTAGATTCAATGGACACTTCGTCATCGAAGAACGCTAGAGCTATGAGTTCCTCTGAAAGGTACCAAAGGTGCCATAATATCTTTGTGGTTGCTTTTTTGGACATAGCTTTGTTAATATTCTCATAGCTTTTTAGCTCTTTCAAAAGCCATAAGTTCCGTAATTGCTTTGAGTTCTCGGTGTGTCATTTTGAACTGGTATTGAAACATAAAAAGCTTAAAGCAATAAATTGCCTTGGCCATCCACCGAGCGCGGTGAAGACCTGCTGGACCTCTGAATGACATCCCTTTTTCAAGCACACCTCCCAGAAATATAATCGTTATATTCAGCAACTCCTTATAATCGTCTCTGGGTTGATAGACATCGAGCTGGTTTTTGACAAACACAATTGTACTGTCTGCGACATTCTGTACGCATCTCAAGGCGCCAGGATTTGAAGAAGCTGTGCTGAACTTGTTTTGATCAATACCAGGCCAAGCAGCTCTTAACCGTTTAAAAATCAATATTTCGGGGCCACTTGATGAACCAACAATTGCTTCAAGCATTATTTCCATTATATGGTGACGACACGCTAACCAGAGCAAGTCTTTTTCCATCTTTTGCTCTATCAATAAACACGCGCCACTTCTTAAACCTCACTTTATTTTCTCCTGCAATTCTCAAGAAAGATTCATACACAGCTGAAACACACATCTCTCCAGTTCCACGTGTGAGTTTGGGCACTGACAACAATTGATCCACTCCCTGTTCAGATACTAAAATCGGTAAGCGAACAACTGTTTTGTGTCCTGTGATGTCCTCGATTAATTTGCCATCTCAATGAATTGTTAGGGGTACGTCAGGCTTAAAATCTTTATTTAGAGACTCGGCCACACTCTGCCTTTGCTTCATACGTTGGCGCCGTATTGAGGCTGAATTAACGTTGAATTGCAAGGGATCAACTCCAGCACTTTTAAGCGTGGATGACAATACAACAGTTGCTTTCCTGTCACTCATTTTAGCAATATCGAGACTTGCTGCTAATCGTTGATCAATAAGGTTCTTTGTGGCGCGTTTACGTTTAGGTGGAGGTTCCTCTGCTGTTGATGGTCCAGCCTGCAATGAAAACTCGATAGTCGGGCTCATAGTTTCTACATCGCTGCTGGTGGTTGTCGAAGAAATCAGTGTACACTTTTCTCGTGCACTCTTTATCGCGGCACAGAGCGACTGACGCCAAACTGGTGCGAACTCGTGATCAAGCAGACTCTGGAGTGATGGGGGCGTGGCATATAGGTATGCTAGCTTCCAGGAAAAATAATAAAAGCGTGTATCCTATTTAGGATATGTTCGATAACACTAAATAACGCGTTTAAATGATGAATTAATCCGTTTTGTATACATTATAATGTTGGGTGAAATTTGTAAAAATGTTACTTATTTTCAAAACTTTAACACGCGGTAGCGACCCTTAAAACTCTTTTTAAAAAAATTAAAAAAATCACGGATTCGTTTTTTAGGTGTTAGCACGAAATGGCGGCCTGACGTAGTCATTTTATAAAAGTTGAAAAATAAGAAGCACCCTACTCTATATTCGCATTGTAAAGTTGGGAACTTATAAGCAACGAGGGTGCAGATTATGTACCTAGGGTCTGTCTCCATCTGCAACTATATTTCATAGTTTATTTATTTATTTCAGGCCGATCGTGCACTTGACGCACGAGGGATCGCTAAAATATTGCAGCGGCCGGTCAGATCCATATTAAAAACGTCAATCTCCATACTAAACCGCACTCGACGGATGACCCATCGCTAGCGCTGCGTCGACAGCGGTTGAGCGGTTTTAGTATGGGGATTGACACTTCTAGTATGGATCTGATCTGGGCAGCTGCGATCTTTTAGCGCCCCTTCGTGCGTAAAGTGTGCGATCCGCCGAAGTACCTATATATTCGCATCAACGAGGGTGGAGATTATGTACCTAAGGTCTGTCTCTATCTGTATTTCATAGTTTATGTATTTATTTATTTTTGCACAGGCGTTACACTTACGAAGCTGCAAAACTGTGAATGTTAGTCATATCATTATTCTAAGTGTAATCAACTTTCAAAATAAGGCGGATCGCACACTTAATTCACGACGGAGCGCTATAACATCGCAGCAGTCTATCAGATCCATATAAGAAACGTCACTTCCCATACTAAAACCGCTCAACCGCTGTCGGATGCAGCGCTATTGCAGTGTCCTCTGTCGAGTGCGGTTTTAGTATAGGAAGTGACGTATTTGGATCTGATAGACCGCTGCGATATTTTAGCGCTCCGTCGTGCGTTAAGTGTGCGATCTGTGTAGCAGCAACGATTGTGCAGATTTTGTACCTAAGGTCTGTCTCCGTTTGCAACTGCATTTCATAGTTTATTTATTTATTTCTGCACAGGCAAAACTGTGAATGTTTGTCATGTCATTATTCTAAGAAAAAGCTGCTTTCAAAATATGAATTGCTAATAGAAATTGCTGATCGTGTTTGGAATCCTCTTACCAGCTGAAATGAATCCGTTGGCCAAAGCGAAGGCCAGGCGGCCACCTCCGAGGAATCCAATCTTCATGGCTTCCGATAGTGATACTGAAACAAACGCGCAACGTGAGAACACTGACTTATTCCTAAAATAAATAAAGGAAAGTGGTGAACTGCTTTGAATTATCAGTATACTTCAAGCAACGAGCCACGGTTGAAAAATTCTGACACTAGGGTTCATCGGGTCGTTGGACGACTCGGTGTCCCACACGAAAAGAAAGAACAGGGCCTCCCGTCCCGGTACGGAACGAGACGGAAGACCATGTTGCTCGAAGTCTATATATACATATATTACAAACGTAGGAACGTCAAACTTTATAATGGAATGTCAGAAACTACAAAATTCATTTTTTTTACGTATTTCCAAATCATTTGCCAGAATACCGAACTATGACATACATTTTGCGCCCAAGTCATACTCCAATTGTTATATTTGCGGCCAGATTTTAACACGACTTTTGACTTACGAAATTCATTGTATTGGGATTCATACCTCTCGGTAGTTACCTACTATAGTCAAATAAACACCCATTTCCCTATTGTAAGATGTTTTTTATTACCTTCTAAGTTTTGCAACTTGTTTTTTAATTATAAAATAACGAAAATCACTTATTTTTAAGAGGAACTTACCGCTTCGTCGTCTTGACAGAAACTAAGATGTTACGAGTTATCAATGTTATCGACACTGATTGTTACAATTAAATATAAACATAGCTCTATTAATATCTATACACACAATACCTATTATCTTGTATTTGTTACAACATCCGCGTAAATTATGGATCGTGATTTTTTGATGATTTTTTGTTAACTACGAACGTAATGACAAGAGGGTTCCGTAAAGAGTTGCCATACCCTGTAAGAAACAGTGTAACGAAAACTTTGCAGGCGTGCTCAGACCATGAAACTGAAAATCTTTTTGTATCGGGGCTATACTGGGAAACGAAATCTTTTTTCCGACCTTCCATACAAAATTACCGATATACCACCTGACTGCATTTATATGGAAACTCGAAAATTTTTTTTCGTTTCCCAACATAGAGAAAGTTGTTCAGTTTCATGATCTGATCACGCCTGCAAAGTTTTCTTTGCACCGTCTCTTACACCCTGTATGGAGATACTTACATAGAAGAGATGGCGTATGTACCTTCTTAGGCGAAGCACACTTGTCAAGCAAAATGGCAGGCAAAAATGGGCAAAATGACGTCCATTGCTGCGTTGTCATTGTATCCGTTATTTTTGCGCAAGCGGACGACGCAGTGAAAGAGTATTTTAGCGCAGCGGAGGTGTCTGCGTTCGACCTGCGATTTTAGTATGGGGAATGACGTATCTGTTAGGCAATCTGAATAGGTCTTTAAGATAAATACCTACAGAGCGTCGGTGGCCAATTGGTTAGCACCCCGGTCTTACAATTGACTCGAGTTCGATTCACGCCATGTCCCAATGTGTTTTTACTCACATACGGGATCCCTTTCGTTAGCATAATGTTTTTTCCACTAATATGTTTTGGCATAACATGTTACGCATAATTCTTTTTCCCCTATTATATCTTTGTCAAAAACATTTTTTCGCATAATATTTATCTTGGCATTATCAGTTTATTTAGTTCTAACAATTTGATTATAGAGGTTAGGTTAGGTTAGTATTTTTATAGACATTAGGTTAGGTTAGGTTAGATTAGGTTAGGTTATTAAATTATGCTTAACGTGTTATGCCTACTATTTTTATGCGTAAGTATCATTAGTTCAATGTATATTGTGCCAACCTATGTTATGCCTAATATTTTTATGCAAATATATAGGGAACCCTCACGTACATTTAACGACTGCTCTTACGGTGACGGAAAAACAATGTGATAAACCCACATTCAAATAAAATTTAAATTCAGATAATATTTGAATGTGACTTAACCTAGGATTCGGGCCAGGTTAGCCTTCGGCACAGATATTAAAATACTACTAGATCGCAAGTTACTATCGCTCTGTGTAAAATCTTGGTCCCACGTCAAATCCCCTAGGTTAAGTAGCCGACCCCGACAGAGAACGGAATAAGGCAAGGAGTATGATGATGAACTTTTATTCCTAGCTACCACTACCAAGTTGAAACTGAAGTTGCGCGAGTTGAATATGAAGAAACTGAAAGTCGAACCGTGTGATGCCGGCTTAGAATACCTCACCCCACATCCTTCCCGTGGGTGTCGTAAGAGGCGACTAAGGGACTCGAGAGTATTAGTGTACTAATTTTTAGGCGACAGGCTGACAACCTGTCACTATAGTGATACACATGTTTTCTGAAACAACCTTGGAATGATCCTCAAAAATGTCAGACGTGGCGATAGCTATCGTATTCTTACGGCCGTTAACGCTCTGCCTACCCCGCAAGGGATAAAGGCGTGATATATGTATGTATGAAAGTCGAACAAAAGTTTATACTCATTTAGGTCGTATTTTCTCTACATGTTTAGCTGTATTGTCACCATGCATTATTAGTGTTCTAACCAATACGGCCTTGTGCACAATTTGTGCAGTTAAGAGTGCAATGTGCATTCGCAATGTGTAATGCACCTACAAACATACATACATACATACATACAGATATCACGCTTTTATCCCTTGCGGGGTAGGCAGAGCGTTAACGACCGCAAAAATACCGTCGCTATCGCCACGTCTGACAAATATTGAAGGCCGGTTAAGATAATTTGTGTATCACTGTAGTGACAGGTTGTCAGTTTGTCGGCTAAAAGTTGTACAACACGTGAAACCCTCGAGTCCCTTAGTCGCCTCTTACGACACCCACGGGGGAATGAGGTGATGCTATTCGAAGCCGGCATCACACGGCATGTGATGTATCTACTCCACATATTTGCACTGCAGCTGCAAACAAATTGCATACGCGCGTAACTGGTGCACTATTTGTTTTCATATTTAGCTAGGATCTACTATACCTACATTGTAATCGTTTATCTGCCGTGTGATGCCGGCTTAGAATAGCATCACCCCACATCCTTCCCGTGGGTGTCGAAAGAGGCGACTAAGGGACTCTAGAGTATTGGTGTATATTACAATTTTTACGCGACAGGCTGACAACCTGTCACTATAGTGATACACATGTTTTCTGAAACAGCCTTGGTAAACAATCCTCAAAAATGTCAGACGTGGCGATAGCGACCGTATTCTTACGACTGTTAACGCTCTGCCTACCCCGCAAGGGATAAAGGCGTGATATATGTATGTATGCATGTATGTAATCGTTTATAGAAGACATAAAGAATTTTCCGCGCTAGTTGCTATGTCGATTTATGTAAAATTTTACAATTAAAAATCTACAAATGAACTTGGATCTTGCACCCTTGCGACTTTGTTAAACTTAGAAAAACCATCATCCCATCACTACGCTTATTGACCTCTATACCAACTTTTTTTTAACAAATCAATTGAGTTTCTTTTTATCGTGTGGGACACCGAGTCGTCCAACGACCCGATGAACACGATTCCACTTATGTCTATGAACCATTTTAATAAGATGAAGAGAGTTCAGTAATTACTTTAGTATTCCCCCTTATATTTTTCTTTTTTCTCATAATACATACATACATATATCACGCCTTTATCCCTTGCGGGGTAGGCAGTGCGTTAACGACCATAAGAATACGGTCGCTATCGCCATGTCTGACATTTTTGAGGATTGATTTCCAAGGTTATTCCAGAAAACATGTGTATCACTATAGTGATAGGTTGTCAGCCTGTCGCCTAAAAATTGTAATACACCAATACCCTCGAGTCCCTTAGTCGCCTCTTACGACACCCGTGGGAAGGATGTGGGGTGATGTGGGTGGGTTTCTCATAATATAATTTCAAATTTTCAAAGTCTTGCCTTAATTTTCTCTATCTAGAACTTATTTGTCCAACTGTACCTATATTTACGTAAACCAAGTGATTGCAACATAAGAGCAAGATACCGGGTACCTATTAGGTGTCCTAGGTTACTTACAAACCGGTTTTGACTAGAGCAGAATGCAAGTAGATACCTACCTATAAACTAAATCCAACTATATCCATACTAATCCATACTTATCCATACTAATCCATACTAATATTATAAATTCGAAAGTAACTCTGTCTGTCTGCTACGCTTTCACGGCCAAACCACTGAACCGATCATCATGAAATTTCACACAGAGATTAGTAAGATACCGAGAACGGACATAGGCTACTTTTTTCACCACTCGAGGGTCTGAAGTACCTTCAGTAGACCACCAGGTACACCACCAGGAGCCCGCCTAAACTATAGGAGATACAGACATGGCACCAAGCAAAAAATGTTTAACTTGATGGGTAGCTTCTGGTGGCATATAGACTTTGAAGGTTTGGAGTACCTGATGTAGACCACCAGGTGCACAACCAGGAGCCCACCTAAACTATACGAGATAAAGATATGGCACGAAAGCAAAAGTTGTTCTGCTTGATGGGTAGTTTCTGCTGGCATATAGACTTATAAGGTTTGGTGTTCCTGACGTAGTCCACAAGGAGCACTAATAGGAGCCCAGATTAGCATGTATAATTTAGGACGTTGGTGAAGGAAACGAAGGTTATTTTATCATCTAAAATACTAAGTCAGCGAAACGAAGTCGCGGGTACCAGCTAGTAATATTATAAATGCGAAAGTTTGTATGTTTGTTTATTTGTTTGTTGGTTTGTTTGTTTGTTACTCCTTTACGTTAAAACTACTGAACTGATTTTCAGGAAACTTGGCACATAGATAGACGGTATCTTTGATTAACGTATAGGATGGTTAGAAAAAATGTTCCTGTAGGATGCTACAGGATTAAAACCGACTTCCACGTGGGCGTAGCCGCGGTAACCCGCTAGTCAGATAAAAATCAGATCTTTGAACTACAACACCTTATCATACACATGTACGTACATACACATATCACGCCCTCATCCCTTGCGGGGTAGGCAGAGCGTTAACGGCCGTAAAAATGCTGTCGCTATCGCCACGTCTGACGAAATTGAGGACTCTTTCAGGTGGTTCCTGTATCACAATCAGATCCATACTAAGTCCACATACTAAAACCACTACTGACGCAGGTCCAACGCACAACCTCTGTTGACGCAGCGTTAGCGCAGCAGCGTCGTTTCTAGTTTGAATCTGTCAGACGCATTCGTTACACCGCGTTATTTCAGCGCTGCGTTGTGTGTTAAGTGTGACAATGGCGCATTGTTATCACTATCAGAGCTCGCTGCTAGTATACCTACTCGCCGAATTTCAGACCATAATTTATAAAATAATTTTAGATGTAGATATCTCGTAGGCTGATCGCACACTTGACGCACGACGGAGCGTAAAAATATCGCAGCGGTCTGTCAGATCCATACTAGAAATGTCAATCCCCATACTAAAACCGCTCAACCGCTGTCGACGCAGCGCTATCGCCGTGTCGTCCGTCGCGTGCGGTTTTAGTATGGGGAGTGACATTTCTAGTATGGATCTGACAGACCGCTGCGATATTTTAGCGCTCCGACGTGCGTCAAGTGTGCGATCCGTCCTTGATATCATATTCAAATTATCAGGAATTCCGCAACTGAACAAATCCTACTCTTCTCGTTTGAATAAAGACACCATTCATACATAATGCAACATTTGACGAAGATATTTTATTCAAATCAAAAGGTTATTTTACACATTATAACTATGAATATCAAATTACTTATATTAGATACCTAAGTACATTAACTATAATTCCTAGGTTGTACCTATAGGCTAGGTCTAACTTAGGTATAGGTACTAGACCATATTTATCTTGTTCCGCATTAGTAGACCTTGCTATTAACCTACTGACATTAGATATCGGCAGTACTTCGGAACAGGTAGCCATGCTACGGGTCAACTTATTATGATTAGTTTCAGTAACCGTATAGGACACCAATGTATGTTGATCCTTTAAATGGGTAACTTGACTTGCTGCCGAAATTATAGGTACTCGTACCTACTCATAACATGTGAGAATCATATTATTACTTACGGTGTCCCTTACCAAGAGAGAAAGAGATAAAGACTGTATAAGGACATAGTAAAAATAAAAGTTAGAAAACTATTTTATTATTGTTTATAGTGTGTGGTTTATGTCTAGTAGATTATGGACTGTATTTTTTTTATCTAATCGATTGTTTGCCCGATAACAGGAGGACGAAAGTCGTAAAAAAATCTTATTACCGTCAACTCGTTACAAAATTCTGACCAATATCTGAATTTAATTTAGATTATGAATGAGTTTTCAGTGTATAAAAGACACTATAGTTTGTTAGGTACATTTTATAGGACTAATTTTGTCAAAAATTTGGAAAAGCATAGTATATTGCACTTACTTAAATACTTTTTTTTTCACTTACGTTTAATCATTTTGATGCTTATGTAGAGTCACTTTTGACGAAATAGTTTGGTACACTTTAATTTTATAAATTGCACATAAAATTCACAAAAGAACCAAAATAACTTTCACCAAAGTACATTGAGATCACAATAACTAATATATATTTTTGTTTATTATGTGTTTATTTAATTGTTTATCCTGTCGGCGATCGGTCATACGGGCAGCAAATGCATAACTGCGGTTGTTAGGTACTTTATGGTACTCAGATTATATTTACTAATACTTGGTACAGTCAGCAGGAAAATATAGACGTGAATCATACTTAATGAAATTTATTATCGTGTGTAGCTGGTATAGAAAAGCATCACCCTTTTTCTACATGGTGCAAAAAGCGACTAAGGGATGAAGCCAACGTTCTGACTGCCTTTGACGCAGAAGCTTCCAGGTTCGATTCTCGGTGGGTCACTCACAAAGTTGATTTTTATCACTTTGTGAATTTGTTCCTAGTCTTGTTAGGACATTGCGGGCTGAACCACCCGATTGTCCGTAAGAAAGATGGTTCCGTGTTTCGAATAGCATTACCCCCAAATAGGGGGAGACTATGTCCAGCAGTGGACTGTTGTGGCTGTTGAAGTCGAGTTACGTTCTGACCTTACTACTATCTACTATTTACCCTTGCGTTAATTCTGTAGGTAAACAAGTACGAAAAAGAATCTCTGATTAGATAGAGTTCTTTTTCTACTTTTAGTAGCAGTTATTGTATTGCGCATACCATACACGAATTAGTCCATTTGATAGGAATGATATGCCACAGATAACAGTTTTTTTATAATCAAATACCTACATAAATAAAAGGCAACCGTTTTCATAGGCGGATCACACCCTTAACGCACGACGGAGCGCTAAAACATCGCAGCGGTCTGACAGATGTGTACTAGAAATGTCAATCGCTCAACTACTGTCGACGCAGCGGTATCGTAGCGTCGTCCGTCGAGTGCGGTTTTAGTAAAGGGAGTGACGTTTCTAGTATGGATCTGACCGCTGCGACATTTTAGCGCTTCGTCGTGCAATAAGTGTGCGATCCGCCTGTTCCTAATAGGATGTCCTATAATGTTATATTATTACAAGTTTTAGGCGACAGGCTGACAAACTGTCACTATAGTGATACACAAATTATCTCAAACGGCCCTCTATATTTGTCAGACGTAGCGATAGCGACCGTATTTTTACGCCGCTAACGCTCTGCCTACCCCGCAAGGGATAGAGGCGTGATATATGTATGTATGTATGCAAAGTGACATACAACGATATACGGCTGTATGGGAGGCTCAGTTGTCGAAAGACTTCTTCCAAGGTGCACGTAAATAGTTTAGGGGATAGAGGGTCCCCCTGTTTCAAGCCCTTTTCTATTTCAAATGACGTACAGAATGGAGCTTCTTGGATGCTGTGCTGTTTGCGTAGATTATTATATCCAATAGCTGGACATAAGTCTCGTCGATGCCTTGTTTGCGAAGACCAGCAAATACCGCTGAGTGTGTGAGGCTATTGATATAATAGCTGGACATAAGTCTCGTCGATGCCTTGTTTGCGAAGACCAGCAAATACCGCTGAGTGTGTGAGGCTATTGATTAATCCACGAAGGAAGGATATAATTGTTTTTGGAACTCTGCTTAAAAACATAGAGTAGAAATATAAAAACGTGTGGTTAGCTGACTAAAGGACTCGAGGAATTTTATGTGTATTCCAATTTTAGGCAAAAGGCAGACAAGCTGTCACTAAAGTGATACACGACTTATCTGAAACGACCCTGAAACATTTGTCAGACGTGGAGATAACGACCGTCATATTACGGTCATTAACGCTTTACCTACCTCGCCAGGGATAAAGGCGTGATTTGTTTGTGTAAGTGGTTAGACCAGTTGGACGTTTCAGAAATAGAGCTCGAATGTACAAAAACTTTGGTACGTGACTCTACAGGCCGAGTGCTATGACTCTCCTCTCGACAGTTTCGCCAATTAGGTATTTATTCTGTGATTTCGCCACTCTACTTTATACACCAACTGTATGTTATAAAAAAAACGGGAAAGTCGGTCGTTTGTTCTGAAAAGAACAAATAAAACAACGTCACCACACTACCGACAATAAATTGCAGGCCTATTAACTTCAAAAAACTGACCATCCGGCAAAAATAACAGCCAGCAATAATCCTAGCCTCATCCAGCCCTTGACAATGAAAGCTGCAAGCGAGATCTGTTGGCTTGGCGCCAGATTGTGGCTATTTCGAGAGCCTCATACCTCTTGAATTGGGGAGGGTGGGGGGTTTAACACTTACGCTACTTGAAGTCCACGCAGGATTTTTTTTGTGTTGGCTATCTGTTTTTGACCCCGGGGCCATCAAAACTACGCCTGACGGCTTTGTGGAGAGCGATGGCTCACCCGGACATAATTGAGTGGTTGTTCAAACAAGGGGCGGACTGGGCTTAGTTAGGAGTTGTTCGGGGAAGAGCGAATCGCACTGAATCTACTCGGTACATGCCAATAAATGCCAAAAAGTGCACAATTGAGGGACCTCCGCGACCCTGCCGGCTGTTTGTAAGTACCACCATCTAAATAGATATCTACCTTAGTAAAGACAGCCTGGGCCGCGATTTGACGTGCTCTCCAAAGCACGTAACTATATTTATTGCCGACATGACAGCCAACTGGACCCATCTCATCTACACACAATTACCTAAACACCCCTTCGGTGCCATCGGGCAGCTAACATGTTAACACCCCCAACTTGCCCCCTCGGCACAGCGGTGACCGCACTGTGAAGCTAGTTTTAAACTTAAACGATTGTTCGGTTTATTCTTGTGCACTTTTAAAAGAGAATAAATATCTTTCCTAACTAGATACCTATCTAAAAAGTATACCTACCCATTAAGTAGGTTTAACTATAGCTAGCCATTTTAAATGATATGAACTGCATCCAAAACAGCGGTCCCTTCACCTCGGACAGACGCTGCATTCTGCTGAGCTTCGTTATAGCGTCATGCTGAGAAAAGAATTTGAAAGAAATTCTTCATTCAACGAAGCGAGAAACAAAGAAATCTTTATTTTAACTGGGCTGCATACTTCCTTGCGCCTATGCTTACCGTAAATTAAAAAAAAAGTTTTTAGTGTTGCCAGTTAAAAAACTTACTCGTCGGATAACTTAAACTTATTGATCAATCCAAAATATTTTACTGAATTAATATAAAGTCTCTATTATATTCAGCGTATTTGAATAAACAAACTAATCATAGTCACCTACTTAGAATAAATTTTTGTAGTTTCTTTGGGTAGAGTGACGACGTTCAGCACAGATCGTAATGTCAATAATTTTTCTCAAATAAATAAACGGGGAGCTGTCATCTTTTTTATGGCAACACAACTAACATCTGTCAAAAGTTAATTCGTAAATCGTAGAAAATAGAGTTTGCTCTACAAAATATTTGTACAAAAAGATAATGCAGATAGCGTAAAAACATGTCGATTGTGGGACGTGAATTGATAACAACGTTTGTCGCGCGGTAGTGTCCCGTGGACGCGTGCCGGCGAAATGTATTGTTTGCAATGGCTGATCCCCGTCTTGTTGATTCCGAAGCCCGTGAACCCAGCTTTAGTGAATACGCACGTTATGTTCATGGTGTTGTACCTAATAGGATTCTTCCTCGAGCGGAAGCCATGCACGGTCTGCAGCGTCGTCTTCCTCGCGGCGGTGATCCTGATTTGTTATAGCGGTGTAGGCAACTGCCTCTTTTGGGCAACACAGTGCGAGGGAGAGAAGTATGATACGTAGCGTCCTGCCAACTTCCACGAGTTACCTGCTCAAGTGCAACGAAGTGTTCCTCGAAGGCGCGCCCTGCGAGCTGGCTCCGTGCCGATTATTACCATTGCCTTTTGCAACGCTATCAACGGAATGTCAACAAAAGCTTTTTGTATATTTTTGTAAATAAATCATTTATTGTTTTTAATTTGATATCCTATTGTTGTGTAATTTATATTATGGTGGTGTCCAAAATGGAAGATGTGCCGATCTGTACTTATGTATCTCAAATTGTTATGTTCGTTTTATAATATTATAACAATGATGAATGTACAGTTATTGTTAGCATCTATTATCATGTGAATTATAAACAATTTAAAGAAATATCTTTGTTTGAATCTACTAAATAATGGAATATGGAATTGTCTAGTTTGTGAAATATTGATAGTCATTAAACAGAATTGTGTTAGTGCACATACATTATTATCATTATAAGATAACATGTACACTTAAGTCTTATCTGCAAGACGTGGAATAGGAACACAAATTATGTTGAGTATAATGATTTGATAACATTAATTTGAACTTTATACAGGATATTAGGAATAGTAGGTAAGTAACCTACTGTGTTTTAAGGGTGGTAAAACCCTCTACAGCATTGTTCCTATTGTTTGAATATTGAATTTTTTTTCACTCATGGCATTGTTTTATTTTCTTGGGGGACTGCAGCCAAAAAAGGTTAGGTACCACTGACTAGTCTACAGATCAACATTTATTATTTAAACTATTGGAGGGCAGCAGCTCCCCATAGTAGCTGCTGCCCTCAACTCTGCAGACGATAAAAACTTGTCAACACTTAAAGCTCTCTTCTAAGCATGTCCTATGTGGAAATTCATAACTATTTTGTATGTAGAATAATTTTTCAAAGTCTCACAAAACCCAGAATTTTGTCAGACACTGCACTGTTTAAAAGATATAACTAAAAAAATGTGGAGTGCTGCAGGGAGGCCCTCTTGTATCTCAACTGCTCCACATAGCAGAAGCCTGATTGTTGTGATAAATAGTCATGAATTTTGTGGTCCCTATGTGTGCAAACTCAGAAACATAGTGAGGAATTGATTTCTGGACTGGGCTGCATTGCAGAGGTCATGTCCAAATAAACTATTATAGCACGATTCTTCAAAGAAAAGATTCCAAATTGGCAGTCTCTTTATCAAAACATATGACATATAAGCAGGATGTCAACAACGTTGCCCATTTGTGTTCCTTTCTTTAAAAAATGTTGTTATAGCTGTGCTTTTAGTACTGCAAGTTGCTAGCCCATTCCATCTTCTAAGAATGTATCTGAAATATCCAATGTTTTTAGGCAGCTCTATAAATAAAAGAAGAATAGTAGCTGTTAAATGTTTATTTAATGTTATCGAGCTGGTTACATTGAGATGTTCATCTTTGACGGTTTCTTGATGTTATCACGAAGATTTGGATAGATATTACATTATACACCTTAACCTAATGAAGTGAGAAGCCTTTCAGCCTGTAACAAAGGAGAACAAAATGTTAGATGTATGAATAACCACATAAATATCTTTTTTAGTCAAATACAGGTACAGCCACTTGACAACAGTAACTCTTACAACAAGTAAACAAGCCAGGGTACCCTGTTTTGTGCAAAGAAATAAAGAAAGAAGAGGGAATAATAAGAAAAGAATAAAAGGAAAATATAAGAAATGCAGTTTCTAACTCCACAAACAGTATTGAGGTCTAAAGTAGCAGAATCTATTTGAAAATTTTGTAGCATGAAAGGTAAGTGGAACAAGTACTACACATCGTACTAAAACAACAAAGAGGTTAGAATTTAAATAAGATTAACCTAAGAACATCCAAGCAGAATCTTATATTCGTCTGGACCCAATCGTTCGACAAAGTCGGCAACATAACCTCAAATCATTACAACGCAATCACACTGAATCGTCAACCAAATTAAACCTCAGTATGTATGGAATAGAAAAGTAGATGCTTACCGTTTATCTCAGCCTCCTGGCTTCGCGCTCAGACTCGAGGAGGGTCAGGATGTCGCCATCGCGGACGGGTCCCTTCACGTTCCTGATGATCTGACGGCTGGTCTCTCCGATGAACTCGACCTTGACCTGGGTACACTGTCCCTGGGAGCCGGTACGGCCGAGCACCTTCACAACGCGAGCGAGAACGTTGGGTTTATCCATTTTAGTAGATTTATCGAGCTAAACGTGAGAAATACACGTGCACCAAAGCTGGCGTGTAGCGAAAAGGAATTGACAGAATGTAGTGATGGGCACGGAATTTTTGTGACTAATATCCGAACGATAAATTTTGTTGCTTTTTCATAAAATACAGTTCTTTTGTATCTTTTTATTGCTTTCCGAAAATCAATAAAGGTTTCTTTTTAATCATTTTGAAATTCTTCCTGTTTAATAAATCAAAAACTTTGACGATCTGAAAAACCGTTACAACAAACTATCCGAAATACAGACTACGGAGTACATCACTACAAACAGGATATGGTCCGAGTTGCTGATTTAGACGCTAGTGCTTTTGCCCCAGGTGTTGCCATTTTTGCAATGTTTCGTTGTAAAAGTGGGAACTGGGGAGGTAGCGGCGTTGTTTTTAAATCTGCCAGCGGCAAATATGTAAAACCCCCGAAGAATGAAGAAACAACACGATCAGACGATCTTCGTGCGTACTCTATAGGTACCTCTCCTTCACCGAATGCTACACTATACATAGAAACAAACAGGCCATTGGAGACTGGTATGCTACTCAGTTAAATGTTTTCCGATCGAGAATCAACTCTGGGCCTCCGCTGAAAAGGCAAGTGGGCTGCTACTGTTCCACCTCTATCATCTGTATTGATATGACCGCCACGATAGCATACCTATTCGTACATACCTTGGACGTAACTAGTTTCCATACCTCTATTTACAATTAGCAAAGAACTATCTATAGTTACTCGCCTATTATAACTAATGCTCATAAATTGATGAAATATCAAGTTTCGCGTGCCACATACAGTATTGGAGAATGTCGAATTCTACATGTAGAACTTTCGATACAGTAGTTGTTTTGTTATACAATTATAATTGGTGGTTTCTTTATTTTGCGCTTATTTTAAGGCCATTTTTTATAAGTTTAGAAGTAATTAAAAAATTATACACTAAAATTTATTGTAGATATTTCCTGAAACGCGACAAACGGTCTCTACAATCAACTAAAATAAAACAAAATCATGTTTAAAAAAATGTAACATTTTTTATTAAATAATGTCTTATTATCGCGCACGTTCTTACGAAGCTCCACACTATTTGTTCCATAATTTATTTACTCTCACAACACACTTAATAACCACTCAGTCTGTACACGACACGACTAAAATAAGAATATGCCGGGAAATCTTAATTATTTCACATCTTGTGATGAATGAGCTGCTTTTTTTTCTTTTTAATGTGTATGATCAAATCTTGAGTATTATGCTATCGGGAACCATTCTCAGTCAGTTCCGTATCAAAATCTGTATGTGTTTTTAGACCAGAGTTGATTGGGTTATTTCTCAACTCGACATCCCACAATTCTGAATTTAGGAAGAATTGCGTATGCATGATTGAATTGAGTATGCATGATTTGTTTATTTTATTCGACTTGTTCTTATTTTAGTCGTAATTTTTCGCCCGCTTTTCTGGCAAGAGGCGATTAGTCGTCGCCGGCAGATCTCTTTGCCTTTCTCAAGCGGGGTGACTGTTTTGGCGTCTTGGGCGATTTCTCTGCAAAGAAGAAATATCTATTAAAAACAAGAAAAAAAATTATGCAAATCAAGATTTTACTTCAGTTTTACTTGAATGCTACTCAATTGCTATTTGTAAGTGGTAAAATCGACGTAATTACCTACTAAAAAATTTAAAACTGACTTCTCTCTTTGTATGATTAATATATATGTAATATTTTATTTAACTTGAATTGTGAATGAGTGTTGCCTGTGCAAAAATGCCCCTGATGATTATACCCAATAAATAAATTAATAGTGAAACTAGTACTAGTGTTCTTAATATGAAAAAATGATGCCTCTCTTTAAAACTCTTAAAACTAAAAGATGATAGAAACCTAAAGCTTTTTTTGTTTGTTGAATGGCCTTAAACTCGTCAGCCTAAGAATAATTCAGAATTCGTCAGAATAAGATGCCTAAAACTAGATGTTGGTTAAACTAGATGTTAAACTAGACACTTACTCAGCTGTTTAACGACTTCAGCAGGCAGCCAGTCGTAGTCCACATCGTTGGCCGTGCCGGTCTCGAGCGGCTTGGCCTGCGCGCCGCCGCGCGGGGAGCGGCTGCGCCGAGCCAGCGACGACAGCGCCTGCTGGCCCAGCACCAGCGCCAGCACACACGCCGCACCAAGGAATACATAGAGGAAGAATGTCTCTCCGTCCAGGCCTTCGGAGACCTCCACGATGTTTAAGGTTTGGTTGTATACGGCTTCCTGGAAATTGGTTGGAGACAATTTTGTTAATAGAAAAACCGGTAACAGAAACTTTGATCTTAAGGTCTAGGGTTTGTTTTTGTCTAGGGCTTAGAGACACTAAAGAAAACTAATAATGACTTTTATCGCTATTTTGGTAACAAACACACATTTCTACACTGATGAAATTCATCTAACTTTGGCAGTGGGGTATCATGATTTGAGACCATACAAATTGAAGTCACAATGGTGAAAATCAAAACGCGATACTCGACAGTTCACATTACGTTGTCATAGCTATTTTGGTGTAGCTTTTTGTAATTTGGTCAATAAGGAAATATTCCTAAAGTCAAAGTTCATAATGAACTCAGAATTTATCATAACAAGCATCCACATATTAACAAAAAATAGGAAAAACAAACCTGGTAGTAGTTTCCGCTAGCATCTCTGTAGTTAAGTTGAATGTTCAATCCGAAAGGCCTTCCAGCGTATGCTTCATTTGGAATGAAAGAGTACAGGAATGTAGCCTCTTCCTTTGGCTTAACCTCTTTGTTATATGGGAGTGCGGTGAAGTTCTGGATGTAGTATGTGTAGTCCATTGGGTAACGGAATGAGGCCTCCATAGACTCAACAACGTAGTCGTCGTTACCCTTGTTGATGAATCCAACGAGGAATTCAACTGGGTAGCCAGCTTGCATGTCTGTAAAACCAAATTAGCTTTAGTAAAGTGAGGGATAACAAGTTTTCATCATTATCATATCATCATTAAAATAATTCAGTAGTTTAGTCTATAGCATGCTCTGAAAGCCGTGGGTGGTGGAGAGGGTTTTCGTCTGAGAATGAGCAATTTAGCATGTGCTACCTCATGTGAAACACATACACACAGCCCAGTATAGACGCACATAATGAGTATTGAAAAAGGGAAAATTATTAACATGAATCAATAAATCTAAACTAGTTTAAAACAAAAACAGAGTTTTTGCCCATAACTAGCGCAGTAATTCATTTCTTCTGCATTTTGTTATTGTTTTATGATGGTTTTATGCAATACAGTTCTTGTATTTACTACATCTCAATTTTTTTTTATTAATAAATGAAAATTACTTGTGTACTTAAATAAAATAAAAGCCACCATACTATCTGATGAAAACTTGAAAAGTTGATAGCAGATTAAACTGAGGAAATAAACTTATGCAATATTATATCAGTAGTGGTCATATCACAGTTAGACTAATACACAAAGAGATATCTTACCAAATACACTGTCACCGTAGCTTGTGATAGGCTTAGTGAACAGAATAGTGGTGTCAACGTCTTGAGCCGATTTAACTACTGAGTCATCTTCATCACCCACATCTTCTCCGACCACCTGATTCTCCTCTCCTTCAATATCCACCACATCATCAAGCTCATCTTCCTCCGCTGATGCGAAGATTGCTTTAGCTGTAAAAAGAAAGACAAAATTAACCTTTTTGTACAATTCAAATTTCTTCTTCAGTGGCATTCTCATTGTGATTTCGCCAGTGTCAAGTTGGTTTTGCTTTGTTTCTGTTTAATGGTGCTTTTTCACATACAAAATAACAAGATAAATTGTGAGTCATACCATACCAAATGGGATTTTCTGTCACATAAAGTTTAAAATTATTAAAATTTATTTGATTGAATAAGGAATTTGTGATAATGCTGATCATAAAGGATAGTTATAATTGATTGATACAAAGAAATATATTTCTTTAGGTAGCTTTTTTTAGATACAGACTGCTAAGTGCTAACTAATTGGCTAAGGTTCAATATGTTACAAATTAATAAATGGGTTATCCTAAAAATTCTCATCAACTTGTATTAAAACTATAAGGAGAAAGTGTATTGGATGAGGGTGACTGCCTATAGGATAATGAAAGGAAATATTAGAATCACTACTAAATAAATAGAAATATTAATAACACTGCAGACTCAGTTAATGTAGAAAATTACCTAGAAGCTAGATCATTCTACAGACGATAGGTTGAAGGTTAAAGGGCTAAAAATACATGAATTTACTTTATTTCTGAGCTTAGAAACGGAGCTAATAGATTGAAATGAAATTGAGGTTACTTGAAAGTTATCTATAGAAATAGGGTGTAATTTACATAATACCTACGCTATTGCACGGACTACATCTTGAGGAGAATAAAAATCATGAAATTAGGATACGTAATTTTGATATTGGGGTCACTTTCACTCAAAAAACCAAAAATCCAGTTGCCACGTATTGGAACCGACTTTTTGGGAACGAAAATACACTTTTTTTGGGAGAACACTCACCGGTATTTGTGCAAAGGAGCGCCGCAGGCAGGACCAACAGAACCAAATATAACAATTTCATGTTGAATTATTTATCACTACACCTTTTCTCGGCTATCTAATGAGAATAAGCGACATTCACCAAGCTACACTGCCCAACGCCGCACGAAAAACTCTAGGCAAAATGCCAATTTGCTCCAACTGGCTTGACGTGGAACGTTGTGTCACTAGTGATGTTCTGCAGTAACAAAAACCGAATTTAACTGATATTGGCGATGAGTAAGAAAAGTAAGGATGTAAAGATCTAAAAATATATTAGCTCTCTGTTGAAATTTCTTCCCAATAATTATTTAACTAATATATTTAATTTCTTGAAAAAAGCTAAATGAACAAATTATTATAAAAAAATCAGCGACACAAGTGATAAAGAATGAATGAATGTGAAAACCGGAAGCGTGAACGATTAAATTTAAAAAGGCGGCATATTTTTAATAGTTCAAAAATACTTCGCGTTAGTTGCTTTGATTAGTTTACACTTTTTATTGATATTCTAAACTAATCGAGTTCAACTTCTAAAACAGCGTAATCTGATTTCGTAAACGGAAAACCGCTACTCTCGTATCATATTTTATGAACTACTCGAGTTTGTTAATGGTATTAGAATTTTTTTATTTGTGAGTGTTAGTGAATGCATTTTTGGAACGGAATCTCGCATATAAAACTCCTGTTATAATAGTGTAATATTTTTATTTTGACAGATATGCTCATAGATTTAGTCTATGTTTATTTTTTACATACACACTCATAATCAAGCCTTGCGCTGCGGGTACCACGGACATAAAAATACGATCTCACATGAAACTTTCACGGTTCAGTCAGCTCTTACGAAACCCCCGGGAAATAAATGGGCTGATGTTATACTAAGTTGGCATATTATGCATGTAAAATTTATAGCGTGGGTATTCGTTCTTATAACTTTTGACCGCGTCTAGTTACCGCGGAAAATTGGGGGATATTACTACTGAGTAGTAAAATAATGACACTTATCAAAAATCATCCATAAAGTCATCCATGCGATGGCTTGCGTCATAATTACCCACTAACCCACAAATGAGTTATCTTCCTAAAAATACGGTAGTGATAAATAACTGATAAGAGTTGAGATGCCGAAACTTTTCAATATTTACAAAACATTTTGTTCTTAATGTAACGAACTAAAACGATAATACTTAATATTACTATTAGAGAATCAAAATTACACAATATTTTGTTATGATTAAATACCTACCGCAACACTTCCAAGGTTAACTTTAAAAATAATAAAATAAATTACTTTATATTTAATCTCTGGATATCAAAACTTATATGTGTAAAAAATATTTATGGGATGATAACATTTATAGATGATAATTATAAAAATAACTGCTAGTAGAAAGCTGTAACTACTCAGTTATTTAGGTACACGGTCTTCATACCTTAAATAAAGCGGGTAAATTTATTTTTGGTTTACATGTTTTTATTTTTATTTTTAGTAGGTTTACGTGGTAGATAAAATAGTAGATTACGTACTTAGGGATGTAACGTATCAATAACAACCGAGGTTTTTTAACGCCCGAGCGGAGCGAGGGCGGTACCTTTCCGAGGTTGTTATTGATGTTACATCCGTGGTACGTATACTGCTTTACATATCGAATGAAAAGTGAGTAAAATAAAACGATAAATACAAGAAAACGATCCTTAAATGATGATTGTATCGTCTGGTATTCAAATTGCATCACTAAACTTTTTTTTCTATGATTGAAAAATATTGAATTAATATGAAAGGAAAGTATCTAACATAAAGTAGGCATTTTTCTGATCGTAGGGATATTAGTAATTTTTACTTTTGTCATTGTAATATTGAGTAATAATTCGACAGACTCATTTATTGAGGTTATAAAAATACAGATTAAAAATATAATTCCTGCGTTCAAGTAACACAATTCGTAGCGGCCAGTTCGAAATTTAAAATCGTATACAACTAATTGGATGCAACTCGTATTAAAAATAAGAAGAAATTTATTTTAACTTTTTAATTGCCGCAATTCTATTGGTTCTTTTTCTAGTTCCATATTTAAAATTACTTACAGGCTTAGTTTTAAAACCTCGCCTGTAAGTTGAACTTACAGGTCGTGCTTTTTGTCAGTAATGACCTACTTTCAGAGCATGAGATATGTAAAGTTCAATTTACTGAAATAAGCCATGGCAAATATATATTTTTTAACTTTTTATCCTAAAAATTAAAATATCTTCTTCGTGTCGTACACCTATCATTCGCTGAACGGGCTGAAGATGAATATTTTATACCTTTTATAAGTACTTGTAGAAAGCAGACATATTTGGACACACTGTTAATGACCATCACTACGGTTATCAACTGCTAAAACTTGTAAATAAACATGCCCTGCCCGATGTCACCCGAATTTAAATACAATTAAGTTCATGCAGTCGTAGTTTAGCCGTCGTACTGAAATCTTGTGGTTTATGTACCTATTCAGATATGGCTAAAGGTAAATACTTAAGGCATTTTTTAAATAAATAAGAGTTTTACTTACCCATTTTTTTTCTATACCTTTAGGTAATTAATAATATTTGATTTTTACAGCCGTGAAATATTTGACCAATGCAAGTTCCAGACGCTATGCTACTTTACCTAAGCTAAAGGAAACTCACTTTGTGCCCAGACAATACAAAGTAAGACAAAGTAACATACCGTAGGTACTTGATAAAATTACGCATGGTATTCAAATTCAGTATCGTTCCATCAGCTAAGCTTTGAAATGCGTAACACGACTTTATTTGGATCCATATATTATTTCAGGGCCCTACATTTGAACAAACAAACAAAATAAAGTCGGAAAACTTACCACCAGCCCTCTACAACATCTACAAAAAGCCTCTATTGCTACACCAGGGTCGTATGCAGTGGCTTTACGACCATGAAGGCCGCAGATTCCTTGATATGTTTGGAGGGATCGTCACTGTTTCTGTTGGGCATTGTCATCCGTAAGTTTTTGATACATTTTGTTATCAAAGGAAGACAATCGTGCATGTGGTTCTTCACTTAGACGGCGGTCGTTACACAACCATGTCAGAAGCCTGCTACACGTAGAAGGCGGATGAAAAATTCTTACACTAGGGTTCATCGGGTCGTTGGACGACTTGGTGTCCCACACGAAAAGAGAGAGAGAGAGATGTGGTTCTAACTCAAAGTTGATTTTCAGAAAAGTAGTGGCTGCAATGCAGGACCAAATACACAGTCTTTGGCACACAACTACAATATACAGGAATCCAAAAATCTACGAATACGTGGAACACTTAGCATCTAAAATGCCTGGAGACTTGAAGGTTTGCAACTTTGAATACCCCACCCCATTTAAAAACTTACACGAACATTCCTTAAAACATTTACTGCTTTTCGCAGGTGGTCTACCTAGTGAACAGTGGAACAGAAGCCAATGATTTAGCAGTTGTCTTGGCCAAAGCGTATACAGGGAACCATGATGTCATTTCCTTGCAGTGCAGTTATCATGGTTGCTCCAGCGCTCTGCTCGCGTTGACGGCCACACAGGCGTATCGAATGCCAATGCCAGTTCCAAGTGGATTCCATCATGTAATTTGCTTTCTTTATTTTTTCATCTGTGTTTGCTGGATGAAGGCACCAAGCGATCTAGGATAAGACAGACAGAATAATAGTGAATGGAAGGGTTGTAAGATGATGTCAACTATTTTGCAGGCTATGTTGCCCGACCCATACCGTGGCATATTCGGTGGTTGCAGGGACTCCTTATCTCAAGTAGATGGAGCCTGTTCATGCCCCGACGATTGCTATTCGGCTGACAAATACGTCCACCAATTAGAAGAGGTATGTGCGACTTAAGTGTGATTATCATCACTTGAGTATTTAGTTGGTATGAATTTAAAAGAATAATCATTAATTTAATTACAAATGAGCTGCCAATTATTCTAAACTTCGGTCTAATTTCGTGGGTGTGTGCTACATGAATCATCAAAGAGCATCGAACATATTTGTATGAAGCCTTGCATACCTAATCTTCTAAGTGTTCACCCGCAAGGGCCCCACTATGGAGACTTGAAATGTTGGCGGCCACTGATGGTACTTGTGGCAATCGACAGAGAAAAATATTACAAAACGAAAGTGTTACGTGATAAAATGTCGAAAGTGATATACTTTAGGAGATATTGAGCTTTCAAAATAAAATAAAAAATATTTCCACAGTATTTGTTTGTGAAAAAAAATAATTAAATCATTTTAAAGTATTAATTACATTTATTACATTTTTTAATAAGAGTAATTCGCATTTTCTCTTCAATCTCAGTATTATTACAATACTTAAAACTATTAGGAATATCGTATATGTAGGAAAAATCTGGGTATGTATTGTAATGAAATGAACTCTATAAGTTACGTATTTATTTATTTGAATTGCATCTAAGTAACAAGGTTTTGCACTCAACTTAATTATATAATAATAACATTATACTAAATTATATTAATACTAAAATGGCTGATAGTATCAATAAAATTGCACAATATTATAGCAATAATTAAGTCTGACACACAAAACAGAGACCTCGCTTGTGGGTCGATGTTCATCGACATAATTATATCGAGGGGTTCCGGGCTATTTGTATTAACCGCCATTTTTTGGGATATGGACTTTTATACATATTTGGACTCAGCGAATTTTTCTGCGTCGTTTGAGCTCGGTTTGGTGATGATCGGAGCAAAAAAATGTCGCTTAATACAACCGTATTTTTTGGGCCTATTTCGAAGTGCAATGTATGAACCGGCACAAAATATTGTCAAATTTAAGGCTTGTATACTTAAGCTCACTACCAAATGACCACACAGTCGTTTAAACCTTTTTGCCTGGAACAATAATTTACAGGGTGCATACGTTCAACCATTTAGCCTGACCTTATAAATATATAGAAATGTCGCTTAAAACAGTTAGCCTCTTAGTAAAATTCATGTCAAATGTCGCTTAATACAATAAGCCGAATAAACAAATGTAGTCATATTTTTAGCCATATTTATCAGTTTAAGATATGGTATTTAAATTTATTAGCTTAGGATTAAAATATGAATAACTTTTTGGTAAAAGCAAGTACTTAGAGCTAGTATTTTCAATTCTAGGTACTAGCTTGGAACATGTATTAATAAATCTAGGCGGTTGAGTCATTTAGCCTGGAACAAAAAACCATAACCTCAGGCGGTAAAGTCATTTAGCCTGGAACAAAAACCCATTATCTCAGGCGGTTAAGTCATTTAGCCTGGAACAAAAATATTAAAATTTTGGGTCACTTTGTATTAAGCGCCATATATTTTCGTTAAAAAGAGGAATATCAGAAAAAAATATTAATCAAATTATAGATAATGAGTAACAGGAACAGAAATTTTATTTGTTGTGATAAAATAATGCGATTTGTTATAGTTATGATTTTTTTTCTGAAACTTTAAACTTTAAACTGCTCTGGTGTAAAGTTTCAAAAATGGCGGTTAATACAAATAGCCCGGAACCCCTCGATATAGTCTTTTAAAACAAAACAGAACAACAATAACAAATTAAAAACGAAAACTTAATACACAACAAAATAACAATCGTCTCACAGATAATGAAAGCTGTCTACGACACTTGCACACAGTAGAAAGCACAGTGGCTAACTGATTTTCCAAACCAAATAAGGTTGAATAAAAAAAAATGCCACGCACAGGACATGGTTCCTAGAAAATGGGATAAATGTGTGCGTAAGTAAGCGCACAGGTAATAAAATATCTGGATGACAGCAAACAATGGAGCGTAGAGCGACGGTCGATCTGTTGTGTGACGAGATGAGATGTACTATACTATATCTGTATTTATCTATAGCTGTCCTTGTCGCACGCGGTTTCCACTTTTCGCCGGTTTTGTTACCACTCACTAGTAGCCAACTAATTAATATAGTGTGGAAGTTATAGGCCACACTTGAATATATCACAGTGGAAGTATATTATTGGAAATTAAATAAATACACAGACATTTTTTTCTAGCCAGAAGTTTTTCACAACAGACAGTGACAGACATAATCAACAGCCTGCATTTGTTACCAGCTATGACATGATACTATAACTCGATTTTTATAACTGTGCGTTTGGAGCTGTCAAAATATGTATGGGATGACACTTCAATCGTATAGAAAAAGTGACAGCTCCAAACACACAGTTTTAAAAATCGAGTTAAAAACTAACTATGGCTATGGTATTACTGACAGGAGCATAAACCTCTTTCAACACCAATCATACCTACCTACCTATATAATAATTATTAGTTAAAAAATGCTTTTTCATTCACAAACAAATACGATAGATAATATATTTTTTTTTATTTTGAAAGCTCAATATCTCCTAAAGTATATCACTTTCGACATTTTATCACGTAACACTTTCGTTTTGTAATATTTTTCTCTGTCGATTGCCACAAGTACCATCAGTGGCCGCCAACATTTCAAGTCTCCATAGTGGGGCCCTTGCGGGTGAACACTTAGAAGATTAGGTATGCCAAATAGGTTGGATGCTCTTTGAATTTAAATTTTCAACATGTAGCCCAATTCCTAAATTATATACGAGTATGTACAATTAATCGCACCTACCAGTTTTAATTTAATTTTCTAGATTTCATAGCGCTTTTAACTTAAGATTATGTAATCAAAGCCTGATTAGTAGATTACAACATTGTACCATCCAAGAAAATAGCCTTTAATTCAACCAATTTCTAACTCCACAGCTTTTAGGTAACTCGGTTCCCGCGGGAAAAGTAGCAGCGTTGTTCGCAGAGTCTATTCAAGGTGTCAACGGCGCTGTTCAGTTCCCAAAAGGCTACTTAAAGAAGGCTCATAAACTTATCAAGAAACACGGGGGAGTACTTGTGTCTGATGAGGTATAGAGAACATGTTTGAGATTGAGACTTCTTCAGTGAGCTACTCGTAGTAGCTACTTTACGTGAATACAGCCTGTAGGTTTTAATTGTATTTATTTGAAAAACCAGGTACAAACAGGATTCGGTCGTACCGGTGATCATTTCTGGGGCTTTGAAGGACACGGTGTTATCCCAGACATTGTCACAATGGCCAAAGGTATAGGCAACGGATTCCCAATGGCCGCCGTGGTCACCACCAAAGCAATAGCCGAAGCTCATGCTAAAGCAACGTATTTCAATACGTACGGAGGCGGTCCATTGGCAGCAACCGCAGGAAAAGCTGTTCTAGAGGTAAGAAGCAAGTATCCACGACCATATGGCATAACATAATCATAATAGCTGAGATGTAAATAAATCCTACTGTAGTCTAAGTTGGATAAACAAAATCTTGATACAATCTGCAGGTAATTGAAGAAGAAGGTCTACAAGAAAACAGTAGAGTTCTTGGAAAACGGTTTATTGAACAGCTCATGCAACTGCAAAAAGTTCAGCCGTTAATCGGTGATGTAAGAGGCACAGGTCTGATGCTGGGCGTGGAACTAGTAAAACCTGGTACCAAAGATCCCTTAAGCCCAGCTGAGGTAGCCGATGTGGTCGAAAATATCAAAGACTTAGGAGTACTCATTGGTAGGGGAGGACGATGGTCGAACGTAAGTATTTTTTTAATAATGAGTACTGATGTGCCGTTCCCGGTAAGTTTCCCTAGCGTGGGAATATTCCCAGTAGCGTTTCCGGGCACATTCCCAAAAGTGGAAACATTTGGGAAAGTTGCTCAAAAATTTTGTAAAAAGAAATGATATTTTGTTAAATTTATTACTTTTGCCTATAAAACAAGTCTACTATATTAACACAGTTAATAATTAACGCGATTAATAAATTCCCAAAGTTACTGGAAACTTACAGGGAATATTCCCATTTACTTTTCCAGGAATATTACCGGTAATGTTAAAATGATTTTTTAATTCTTTGATTCCAATATTTCTAATGGGTATCTACCTAGTATTGAATAAAAAATTTAAAGAATAATAAAAATCAATGTAAATGGAATTATTTTAGTTTAATAATCTATACGTATAATAAAATTATAACAACCTCATGTCTGTACATTAAAGATATTAAAGAAAAACTAAGCTGGAGGATCTTCATACAACCAATAGAAGCCAAAAATTTGATTCAAAAAAATTTTGTCTGTCTGTCTGTTTGTTGTCCGCTTTTCACGCAAAAACTACTGGACTGATTTTGATGAAACTTTTTTTGTTATATAGATTTTGGTCCTCGCTAACATATAGGCTATTTTTTAAAGGGGGGGGATAAGTATGTATGAAACTCCGTCAGTTTTAAAGCTAATTCGATTAAAATTTCTATTTGGCTATTTGGTTAGAAATTAAAAATGACGCGTAGAGGGGGTGAAAAAGGGGGGGTAAGTTCCTATGAAACTCCATCCGTTTTGAAACTAAATCGATTAAAATTGAAGCTGTTTACGTGAATACTAAGCTTTTCTGCCCTTCGTTTTGTGACGGTTACCTGTTTAAAGAGCCATAATAATCCTAATCCTAATAGTATTATAAAGGCGGATGTTTGTGTGTGTATTTGTTAGGACTTGGCGCTGAAACAGCTGAATCGATTCAAGTGATACTTTGTACATACAAAGATGAGAAAATGCCCAGAATAGGACATACATAGACTACTCTTTACCGCGGTAAAATGTCTCATTCCCACGGGAACACGCATTTTCCAATATTTTTGAAATGACGGCGCCATTGAGCTAATTCGCGTTTTAGGAAACAATTTATTTAACAGTGACATCTGTTGCTCGAGACATTTGACTTACTCGATTGAGTAGCTTCACCAAGATTTAAGTTTAAGTCACAAGACACAATCCATAAAAAATATGTTTGAACAAGATGTTGAATTAAAACCTTTTACATATAAATATGATATCCCAGTTAAGATGTTTTAACAAGATCATCAAAAATTTATACACGTAATATTTTGACAACCAGCGTCACAATACATACTCCGTATAAAATGTGTTTCAACAAGATGTTGATTTAATTCATTTTACAAAGATATTAAAACATTTTGCATATAAATACGACATGCAAGTTAAGATGTTTTAACACTATCTATCCAAAATTGAGACACGTAATATTTTGACAACCAGCGAGCCATTTCCGGTCACAATATAAATATAAGTAAAATACTGGACGAAAATGTATTATGAATATGAATGAGGTTATTCTATGGTTTGTGGGCGGATTTTTCTAACGTTGTCCGGTGAAAATTTGTGTGTCCCATGTGTTCAGATTTATTTAGCTGCGACCCGAGGGTTTAAAGAAGCTTACCCAGCGTCGACATGGGGGGTTGAGGGGGCTTGCCCTCCTCAGAGAAAAAGAGAAAGCAAACATTTGATTGCAAATCGACACCAGCTGCAACCCGCGACACAGGAATTTACGGAAGCTTACCCGGTGCCGACACGGGGGTTGAGTGTGGCTTGGCCCCCTCAGAGAAAAAGTGAAACCAGCAGCTAGCATCGACGGAATATAAAAATAATAGGAATCCTAGAAAAGGTCCAATAAATTTCATCTGTTGTGGAAGTGTTATAAGTTTTGACCTGTTTTATTTTCCAAGCCATCGTCAAAATCTAACAAACACCACAATGACAAGGAATTTTTTCGTACCGACGTTTCTATTTAAATCCTTTTATTCACCATATTCGTTTGGTGAATCTCATTTTTTACCAATAAAGTATTACTTTATTTATTAGAAGTTTCACTAAGTCGCGGGTGAAACCGCGGGGCGGACAACTAGTAATATAATAGAGTACTTACAGACATAGAAATGATGTCCTTTTTCAAAGTTTAAACAAAACAATCATACATACTGAATGTTCCCGCTAAGGGAATATTCCCGGGCACATTGAGAAAATACTGGGAATATTCCCGGTAGTAAAATACTGGAAATAGGAATATTCCCCACGGCACATCACTAATAATGAGCTAATATGCTTAGCTGCTTAGTAACCTACTTTTAAAAACTAAAAAAATATTATTTAAATTTTCAGGTACTAAGGATAAAACCACCTATGTGTATTAATTCTGAAGATGTTGACTTTACAGTTTCTGTAATAGAGCAAGCCTTAAACCAGTTTAAAATTCAAAATAAATATTAATTATAGAGTTTATGGCATTTTCAATATAACAATATAAGCGTTTTATTTTTCTGTTCCTAACTTCTTCTTTTTCTTGTGGGACACCGAGTCATTTAACCATCCAATGAACCCTAAAAACCTTGTAGTGGGTCTCTCCAGAGACGGGAGTTGGTCAAAGCGGGAATAACCCTTTGTAACCATTTTTCTCCCTAAAACCTATAGCTGAAAATAAAACTGAAAATAGACCGGAAATGAGAGCGAATGGAATATTGGCAGCTGCAGCTGTTTTAGGAACAAGTACAATGATAGAGCGAGACCAAAATACCCCACATTGTATAGTTCTATTTCAATTTTCGTTACGACAAACATTCTTTCTGTACAAAATAAGAGTATAACCTTTCGTTCTTATCAGAGTCGGGGAAATATTTTTCAAAATATTATTGATTTTATGAAGAATTTGATGTATTTGGCTAGTGAATATTAAAGTATAATAAAATTCCAATCATGGTTTTCAAGTGCCAGGAGGACAGTTTCCTAAAAGAGGTAAGAAAACTACATTTTTCTTTTACAAAATAAAGTGTTTGGAACTCATAGTAGGTACCTACGATTACTTAATTTGTTTTCAGTTCTCATCAAAAGTGGTTAAATGTGAGCCTACGAAAGAGCCGATCATAGAATATGGAAAAACAATTAAGTTTGAAGGCTATCAAGTTACACTGGAAAATACAATTCTGTTTCCGGCGGGCGGTGGACAGGTTTGTACTATAAGCATAACGCTAGTTATAGTTATTATTCTGTACTATAAGCAAGGAACAATATTAAACTATAAGTTTCGATTACTACCCATAGTAATGTTTTTCAAACTACATATTAAATTTTTGCCTGCCCTGTATAAAAACTCTTTCAAACCATATTCTTATCTGACAAAAATACTCCATGTATTATTTTAGCCCCACGACATTGGCTGGTTGAATGACAAGGAGGTACTGCAAGTTTTACGCAAAGGTGACGAAGCTTTGCACTTTACTAAAGAACCTATAGATGTGGGTACTGTTGTGGATCAAAAGATCAACTGGGAGAGACGGTTTGATCATATGCAGCAGCATTCAGGTAAATAAAGAATTTTCCAGGGTCCGATACACAATAGAACTAAACTATGGGACATTCCACGAAAATGTCTTGTATACTATAATGCTATGATCCCTACACACTACTACACTTCTTTAAATTCTTTTTAATTAAGAGCCATGCTACACTACTACATCGCATAATAATATGGTTATTTCAAATATGGTAGGTATTGAAAGTAACTCAAAAGGTAACATATTACACAGCGCTATATTATTCATTTATATGGACATCAATAATCATACAAAGTGAGTTTTTTGTGGAATGCACATATGACTAAAATATTTCTTTATACGAATGTCTTGGACCATGATTCAGATATTTTACTAATCATTCAATATCAATTGAAAAAGGAACTTTCATAATTCCTCAACAAATATTCTACTCACTTCAGCCACCTATGAAGCCAATGCTGCATATAACCAGTTACATAGGAAGAATTGTTTTTCTTGCTACGAAGCCCAATGTTTCTAAAGCCTGCATCAAATTTTCACTACCTAGTTAACTAACAAATTATTTTTCCACAGGCCAACACTTGCTATCAGCTATACTAGAGAAAGAACACAACCTCCCCACTACCTCGTGGTGGCTGGGAGCTGAGGAGAGTTACGTAGAACTGGACTCAACTAATGTACCAGAAGATGTCATCGCAAAGACGGAGGAACGATGCAATCAGCTGATCAGACAAGCCATCCAAGTCCATGTGAAATTCTGCAGGATTGACGATCCTAGCTTAGATGAGGTATAACGGCATTAATTGAAGAAAGAATCTGTAAATGGCGGCAGTTACCTAAGTGAGAGGGAGAAAGCATGAACGCCTGGTGTATGTCAGAGCCTGAGTGGGCAAGAGAAAACATGATGTTCGCCTGCCATTTGCATATCTTTTCTTTAAAAAATTGATTCTATGGTGTTACCAATATTTGGTTGAATAGGGTTTGGTCCTGAGACCGACCGCCACTGCAACCTGCGCCCATTTATTGTGGCAGACAGGTATACAGCAGAGTTACATAATTATCACTATCCATGGAAAAAGACAAAGGTCAAGTTCACAACAGACAAATGATAATAGTGTAAATTTCCTATTATATCCTGCTTAATGCACTTACTAAATCAATTTTAAGACCACCTACACTTCTTTTCTAGTTTCCTGCCTGTCATTATCCTATTTAATATATTTTTTAAATGTTTTGCTATCTGTATTTTCAGGCACACACCAGAGGCCTGCCCAAGGACTGTATGGAGACAATCAGGATAATTTGTATAGGGGATGTTGATTCGAACATGTGCTGTGGAACTCATGTCTCTAATCTCAGGTAGGTGAGTTTGTGTTTCTGCCTTATTAGGCCGTTAGCATCGTGAAGCGGATCCGCGCCCGCCACCCGCGCCGCGGTTCAGTTTCTATAGCGCAGCATCATGGCGCGTTCGACCGCACGGCGTTCGTCAACCGCCCCTCCATCCGCCCGGCGGCTCCCGCGCGCGCTTGGTTTTATTCAGCGCCGCATCGTAAAGCTTATCGCACGCGGCGGATGAGTACTCTCGCCGAAAAAATAATGGAAATCGATACCGAAAGATTGATCATCGAAGTACAGTGTCGCCCCGTGATATGGGATTTAGGCCCGTATTTATAAACCGTACTCAACTCTGAGATCGATCTTGAGTACGACTTTTTGAATTGCTGTTAGTATTGACTGACAGTTGTCAAAACCGCTCTTGAGAACGATCTCAGACTTGAGTTCGATTTATAAATACGGACCTTAAAGAACGAGTTCTACAAAAATAGAGATGCTAGAATTGCCGCGTGGGGAGATATCTGCAAAGAACTTTATGAAAATTACGAGAATCTAGGCCAGGAAGAGAAGAACGAAATAGGAAATAGGTAATAGCTCTATGTGAAAATAAGTTATATTTTATTAAAGTGTGTTACGAGACATATAAAAATCCATTCCACTCCAAACAAACGCGTTCAATCAGCTGATTGGTATAAGTAGGTGGGTACAGACACGAGCACTTGCAAAATAGAACCCTATTACAAGTGACATGAGATCGGTACAAAGTCTACACGACGAGCGCGCGACACGACTGTACCCCAGAAACACAAATTTACACTGACGCCGCATCGTGAAGCGGTTGCCGCGGCGGACGACGGGCGGCGGGCGCGGATCCGCTTCACGATGCTAACGGCCTTAACCGACTTCATAAAAAAGGAGGCTTTCAGTTTGACCTGTGTGTATATATGTTTGTTCGCGATTATCTCGCGTTTGGATGAACCGATTTTGATGCGGTTTTCAAAAAGTATTTGACAGATTTACAAGAAGGTTTTAGGCATATTAACCGACAAAAAATGGAGGTTCGCAGTTTTTACGTCGATTGGAGTTAGTTCTCCTTAAAAAAGTTATATAACAATTACTTTTGGCAATGTTTCTCTCATCCAGTCACTTGGCCATTGCATAAAAGCACAAAAAAATTAAAACTTCAGGGTCTTACCGCAAAATAGTTAGACGCGTGTTGAAGGCGTATGTAGCGTTTTTTAATGGAGATATTTTTTAAACACGAGTTCATCGCATCTATTTTTTCTGTGGTAAAGCCCTTATAGTTAAATAAATTTCAGATTTTGTATTTTAAATCTTTATCAGAGATTTTAAATATTATTTTCAGCCAGCTACAAATGATTAAGCTAGTAGGCTCAGAACCGGGCAAGAAGGGAAAGACGAACCTCAAGTTTCTGGTCGGAAACCGAGTCACTAAAACAATGCAACGCATGTTGGAAAGAGAAAAGGCGTTGACTGGCCTGTTAAAGTAAGTGTATAAGTATATACATACTCTCTCTCACACACACATGCACACACACAAATCACGCCTTTATCCCTCGCAGGGTAGGCAGAGCGTTAACGACCGTAATATCACGGTCGTGATCGCCACGTCTGACAATTATTTGCGGGTCGTTTCAGATAAGTCGTGTATCACCATAGTGACAGGTTGTCAGCCCGGCGCATAAAATAGCAAGAGTCCCTTAGTCGGCTTTAACGACACCCACGGGAAAGAAATGGGGTGATGCTTTTCTAAGCCGGCATCATACGGCATACATACTCACATGACGCTTTTATCCCTTGCGGGGCAGGCAGAGCGTTAAAAGACGTAAAATAGTGTTGTTATCGCCACCTTTTACAAAAATGGTAATAAGTATTCATGAAACCCTGAAGTTTTTTTGTCGTATCTTACGACACCCGCGGGAAAGAAATAGGGTGATGCTATTCTAAGCTACCGGCATCTCACGGCATAGTGTAGTCAGTAAACTAGATTATCCTTTTAGTCTCGTACTATCGGCAACAGCGTCAGTTATCCATTTAAGCCTTAAATTTTAAGGCATACAATAAATATTCTATCCTTGTTACACTTGGGCAAATTTATAATGTCAGTCCTTCTAATTTTATTTTTACAGAAACGAACCAACGAAACACGAAGAACTAGTGCAAAAGTTGCAGAAAAATCTGAAAATCACAAACAGAAATCTTCAAAATGTGCTATCAGAACTAGCACAATATGAAGTAGACAAAGTAAAAAGTTCTGATCCCAAACCAAAGTTCCTGTTTTTGTCTAAGAAAGAAGCGACTCCTGATTTCAACCGCGCTATATGTAAAGGCTTGGATAATGAAGGTATATTTTTGGTGCTGATTTCTGAAGAACCGGACAGACCTAAAGAAGGACAGATCATTATCCAAGGGCCTGAGGAGCATTGTAATGCTTTGGGACAGCAGTAAGTATTGCAATAAACAATTTAGGTAACTTGTAATGTTAGGACTTACATCTGATTTTTGCCTACATTTGTGATTAAAGAAACGCTTGTGTTATCAAATTGTTGCGACAATTTGTCATCAAATAGTGACGACAAACTTTTATGAAGTCGTGACGACAAATTTTTATCAAGTTTTGATGACAAATTTTTATCAAGTCATGACGATATTTTTTTAACAAGTCTTGATGACAATTTGTCATGACTAAGTGGGTTCGCTTTTCTCCAGTCATTGATTAAAATGACAGCCAGTTACTTAAGCTCACCCAGGATGAACGACTTGATGAATCCTAGTGTATATAACCAGGCTTTTATAACTAGAAGGCACTTTGACTGACAATATAAAAAAGTTAATGCAACCCTTTTTTTTACGATACATTTTTACCTCAAAACAATTTTAAAATAGCTTTTTAATGCAATTATTTTTGCTGTTTGCTTGTTACAGAATTACAGATCTTCTAAAAGGAAAAGGGGCGTTCAAAAATGGAAAGTTTCAAGGCAAAGCTGCGGACTTGGCCGGCGTCAATAAATGCAAGAAACTAGTTGAGAATTATTTTAATAACATCAACTCATAAATAAACAGTGGTGGGGTAAATACATTTAAGTTTAAATTTTTGTGATAATAAATTATAAACATAATATTTTGTATGCATTTTATCTTCCATGCCAGGATGGGCTACATATTTTTTCAGCATTTGCGTGTATACATACGTAAACATAATATAAGTGCATAAATAATTACAAAGTATAGAATAACTAATCTGGAATCAAATGAAGTCTTTCACCAATAATTACACTTGTTAATGATATCAACAGTAAACATCTTAAAATTACACGCATACTCACGCCATCCCATATTTATCTTACAAAATGTACTTACCTAATAATTCGCTAAATATGAAATTTTAAGTCTGTTTAACTTATTTACCACTTTGGGATATGGTACATACTTTTACCAATAACAAAATATTCATAAACAAATCAAGTCAGACTTAAAATAGCTTATCTTTTGACCAGAAAAGTAATTTAGACATGACAGAAAAATGAAGTTACTATTACCCTGTCTAACTTTCATCGTTATGGTCATCAGCATAATAATGTCATTTGAAGCCGGTAGCGACGCTATTTTGACACTTTCATACGCATCGTGGCGTAATTTCTCCAAAAAATTTATCTACATGAAAGTTAGACAATCAGCTCCCAGTAACTAATCCAAACTCATTCAATAGTGACAGTTTCTGAAGTGCAGACACATTGCTGTTATAACTAGATGACTGTGGTGGTCAAAGGGTTAAAAATTGCATTCATAATTATATTTAATCTTTACAATCAATGCTGTTGGAGGCATTAATACTTGCTACCAGTTTCTCTATGCCGAGGTTGGTCCAGTCTTGTGTAACATCATCCAGGTAGTTGTCAAAGTCTATCAGGTCTTTCTGAACTCCTCGCTGGAGTAAGTGCGAGACTGTCTCGAGGAGGTATGGTTCTGAAAAGAAATAAAATTTTGACAACAAGTTAATAATAATAATAATATTCTTTATTGCACACAAAACAAAAATAACATAACAAACAAACATAGAGAAATTTTGATGGTCCAATGAGGCGGCCTTAATGCTAAAGTAGCAATATCTTCCAGGCAAATATGTTTCAAGTAAATATTCACATAATATGGAGAGATTAGATATTTAACATCTCTGAATGAAATTAATTTGTTAATCTTTTTACTGCTAAAGTATTGTTGTCACAGGTATTACTTATCCTGTCATCCACTAGTGAGACCCTTAAGTCACTCTAGTGCTCAAAGTTTAATTATTATTAGGCCAGCCAGATCCCTGCTAAGTATTTGAAAAACTGATACAATGCTTCATCAGGTTTTTGGATGACTTGGTGTTCCACATGAAAAGAAAGAAAACACAAGAGAAAAGCAGAAAAGGTAGGTACTTACGGAATAAAACTTTGTTGCCATCCATGGGTTTCCACTTGCTTTCACTGTACTTATGGATCTTAATTGCTGGGTTGTCCAGATTCTGTGCCATCCTTTTGTTGTCCACCTAGAATTTTATATTATAAAAATGTAGTTACATAGTCAGTTATGCAGTTGTAGTTGTTTCTATCTTCTGTCTTTGTTTCTCATGAAGAGATTAGATAGCGCCATCTTATTTATGTAAAAAGATAGTGATGTAAAAAGTAAATCACTATAGAGTTCCTTCTAAACTAGCAGTGCATGTTTATTTTTTGGGGGTTTTTACTCACAACTATTATTCATCAAAATAAAACTATTTTAACGGATTCAAGTTGTTATTGGAACACAAATCTGTTAGTTTTATTGTACTGTGGCATTATTAGTTCTGGACATAGTCCACATGGTAGTATTACGGTAGTTTTATATATTAATCTCACCACAACAAACACAGCTGAAGGGAAATATTCCACTATCTTCTCGGCTATCTTGAGCCCCGGGCATTTCTCCACCGTATTGTCTCTGAAATTCTCGCAGGCAGCGTAGTAACCCGCTATGACGCGGTTGTCGGCTTGGGCTACTGCTTCTATCTGTAATTATATCATGATTTTAATGTGGAGTGTCAATTTATTATTTATTTGAGATTGTTCCCAGTTTGGTTGAGACACAGTAGGCTAAAAACTAGATCATTTTTTGGCAAGAATATTGCAGGCCGCTTACTTTAGATACTTTAACGATTTACAATATACATGATAAAGCTTTGATAACCAATTCCTAACCTAACAATGAATAAAACTAGAAACTCGCCTGAGTCAAAGCCACTTCAGCCATGGGCGATAAGTTGTGGCTGTGGTGGAACAGCGGAACACAGTCCACGATGTCCAAGTCCTGGTTCTTAGCACCATCTCTGATGGAAGTAGCATCAGCCAACAGGACACCATTCACGGCACTGTGGGGATACTTAGCGGCATGCAATATTATTTTTGCGTACGCTGATACTTCAAAAGAAACTTCCCCCATCGTGACACAGTGAAAAATTACTTCGTTTTTCAGGTAAATTATCGTGAGAAAATAAATTAAAATTGAAACCAGCAATCTTGCAGCTTGACGTAGGAAAACTATGTTCTACTGGTACTAAAACCGAGAACGAGAGACAGAGATGATGAGATGTGTTATCTTATAAGAGCAAAAGAGATAAACGAGAAGGCATACTAGTTGCGAAAAACTCGTGGAACTTAGTGCACGTTCGTTTCATGGCAGATTGCAAAAAAAAAACAAATGTCAATTTACTTGACAGCTGATAGGAAATGGTAAATATTTTGTGAACCATGAAAATTCTGAAAATCTGATTATTTCCGCATTATTACACCACTTCACATGTTGAATTACCAACATGGATAAATACGATACGTCCCAGTTAACGGAGTTCCCTAGATTCGAAGCGGAATCGCCTCAAAGTGGAGTGTCCACATTCTTCAATAAATTGTTGAAGTTTCCTTTATTTTCGCCCTCGGAGACTGGTGATAACTTGCAAAACAAAGCGATAGAAGGTAAACAAACCTCCCCCCAGTCTGAGGAGCAGAGCAAGCAGGAGTATGACGATGGGAAGACGGAACAAGCGTACGCGGTTGAGTTCGAAGGACGTAGTTTGCCGAATGTCCTAAAGAGAATCAGCAGCCTTGTCGCCCTGGGATCAGGGGTAAGATATCGATGACTCATTTATTTGTTATCCTACATTTACTATCATAATAACTGAAACAGAATAGATGAATAGCTGAGTCCACTGCCCGGGCTGCTCAGATACTCACCAGCCTACAAATTCGGCCCTATCTGACTGTGTTTTTGACTCCCTTTAGAGCTATAAGCCGCGCGAGTCAGTAAGAGGCTGATTGGGTGGTGAAGATACAGCTAATGAAATATTTTTTTTAGCTTTGGTTTTAATTTTGATGAATGCTTTTATGTATTTACTGGCTTTGCGGAATATAATTATTTCAAATTTAAAACTCATCTCATTGATCAATTGACCTGATGGATGACTGACCTCTATTCCACAGGGGGGCACCCGGTATGCAGACACAGAGCTAGCCCGCTACTGGATGCCAGATGACATATCTAGGGAATGCTACGAATGTGCAACTAGGTTCAGCGCGTTAAGGAGACGTCATCATTGCCGAGTTTGTGGGCAGATCTTCTGCTCTAGATGCTGCAGCCAGAGAGTGCCTGGTGAGAAAATAGAGTCCCAAAGTCAACTTTATTGGTACACATAACTAAGACTGCAGGAACAAAAATGAGTGAAGCTTATTCAAAAAGAAATACTGAATGTGACAAGTTCTGTGTATATAAAACTTTTAAGTGTAGAACGGTGGACACAATTATGCTGATTAGAAGAAGTATAGAATAAGTAACAGAGTTCCAAGCCTCGAATTTTGCAAGGGGATAAAACTGTCCAAAAACTTTTCTTAATATTGATGTTGTATAACACCACAGCAATAAAAAAAATCTTTAGCGGTTAAGACTGTCCATTATTGTTATTTGTATCCTTCAGGTCAAATATTTGGGTGTGCTGGAGGCTTACGAGTTTGCAACTATTGCTGCAATGTGGTTTTGAGCTACCTCAAGGAAAATGATGCAAATGGCGAAATGTCTACTGACCTTAGAACTTTGCAGGAGAATCTACAGGTACAATTTTTTTGTATACTAGTGTATATGATACATACATACATACATACATATATCACGCCTTTATCCCTTGCGGGGTAGGCAAAGCGTTAACGGCCGTAAGAATACGGCCACTATCGCCACGTTTGACATTTAGGAGGATTGTTTTCCAAGGTTGTTTCAGAAAACATGTGTATCACTATAGTGACAGGTTGTCAGTGTATATGATGCTGGCTAAGAATAGCATCACCTAATTTCTTTCCCATGGGTACCACCACCGCTGTTCTTCTGTTCCTGTGGGTGTCGTAAGAGGTGACTAAGGGACACGAGGATAATGTGTATTACAATTTTCAAGCTACACGCTCACAATCACATGTCACTACAGTATACCTTTTTTTACTAAAATGGACCTTTATTATTAACAGAATTTAATTTTTTATTTTAAAAGTTAAAAGAAATTTAATAGAGTTTATATAGAATTATGTTTTGTAGAATGTGGTAATAGTGACCGTTTTTATGACCGTTAACGCTCTGCCTATCCTTCAAGGAATAAAGGCGTGATATATTTACTTAATTTTTATTTAGCTGTTTTAAATGTGATTTGGCAAACTTCTTTAGTAAACTGCGCTAAATAATAAAAATGTTTCTTGTTAAGGTGAAATTCCCCGAGAACAAATCACAAGCCGCTAAAAGCCGCGACAACTTCATGTTCTCGCGCGAGCAGGACGAGCGGGGCGAGCTGCGCGCCTCGCCCAAGGAGGCGCTGCAGCACGTGTTCAGGCAGCTGTCCTTCACGCTGCCCACGCAGCAACACAGGTTGGTTACGTTTTATTTAGCTAACTAACTCTGTTGAGCCTGGCTAACAAGCGTGCCACGATACATTTTGTCATTTCATATGCGTATAATGTCACTACGGAAGAATGCGTAACTTATTCGCAGTGAAGTTAGCCGCAGAAGACTTATTGCGGTGACAAAATTTTATCGTGGCTCGCATGTTAGCCATGCAGGACACCGGTCTTACAAACGTGAGACCCGAGATCGATCCCCGCTATGTACCAATGTGTTTTTAGTCACGTACATTTATCGTTTGCTCTTACGGTGAAGGAAAAACATCGTGATGAAACCCACGTTCCAATAAAAGGATTCATTAATCAATCAATCCGGAATTATAATTAAGTATTTTTTTTCTTTATCCGTATACGCGATATAGAAAAACACGTATTGCGAGCGAGGCGAGCACCATAAAGATATAGAGAGAGGGTTACTACACTGCGCTACACCCGCAACTTGAGTAACGCGATTACTTTTATTTTGTGACTAACTTATATTTGAAAAGTATTTCAGTGCTTGATGTCTCCTAACTTAGGTCCGTATTATAGGTCCGTATTTACAAATCGTACTCAACTCTGAAAGCGATTTTGAGTGCTACTTTGAGATGCTGTTAGTATTGACTGACATTACTCAAGATCAGAGTTAAGTCACACTGTAGATCTATCTCAGAGTTGAGTACGGTTTATACCTAAATATGGGCCTTAGACACAAATAGCGTGCATGCAAGTAGCAGTAGGGTAATGAATGAAAATTTTTGTATTGTCCTTTGCGGTTCTTTACATTCAATTTGCTTCTTGGCATGGAACCACGACGCAGCAACAGACAAGTGTTGGACTTGCTGGTTTGTACTTGGTATAGTTTTCTATGAATTGCGTAATGGCTATCTGCAAAAAGACCAAAGTAACAGATGTAGTACAAAAGTATAGCAATCTGAAGTGGCAGTGGACTGCTATAGTCTGATAATGTGATATGTGCGTATTGACTCGACCGTACTTGCATTGCAAACGTAACTTAAGCATGGAAGTTTCGCATGATCGCAGATCAGTAATAAATGCACTTTTTCTGAACATAATAGAAGTGGTTCTGGTGCTGCGCCGTGTAGTTTACTGTAAATTTTGACTTTTATCGCGGTTTTCGTTTACCATAAAGGGCGAGGCACACCGGCTCCGTATCCGTTGCGTATCCAGCTCTCATCCGTAGTTACGCATGTATTTATGAGGTTGTAATGTATGGGACTGTATAAGATACGGCACACTGCCTGTGATGCGTATCCGTTGCGTGCTGCACGCATTGTAGGGTTACGCCGTACAGCTGCCAAAAGACAAACAGGTTGCTTACTCTGCGTGCAGTGATGACGTTGTATTCTATGAGATTCCCTGTTGGACGTCACACCAAACACGTCCGAGCACGCACAGCTCTGTCCTGCGCGTAGAGCGGAGGCGTGTACGGACTACGGGCTACCACAATGCGCATAAAAAAATGTGCACTATAGTAAGCGTCAAATATAAGGTGTAAAAATATTAGCTCCAAATATTTTAAGGGGTGAATCAGCCCATAAATCTGAACAACTTTCCCCAAGAAACATAGGTTGAAATACATTGGTTGATACAAATTGAATTGAGTCAGTCAGTAACTTTGTATGGGAGGCCGCACTTTTTTTTCATATTTTGACCTATGTATTCTAGGGAAAGTTGTTCAGTTTCATGGGCTGGTTCATCCCTTAAAATATTTGCAACTAATTTACACTGATATGTCGTCAACTTTTTGCTGCACAGAACGCGATGCGCGCTTTTATTTGCGCAATATTTATTGCACACTGATGACAGAACTTTTGGATATGACAGTCGGTGCGCAACAGACCCCTTGCAGCTCGCATCCGTAGCTACGCGCGTAACCTGCGTAACCACGTCCGTAACCCGGTGTGGCAGGGGTGTACGGACGTGATCACGCGCGTCACTACGGAAGAGAGCTGGATACGCAACGCATACGGAGCCGGTGTGCTCCGCTCTTAATGATTTAATCTTTCCTGCCTTGCAATCTAACAGTGACCGTCTTCTCCCTATTTCCGCCTCTCGCAGAACGTTGAAGAGAATTTGGAAAACAATGTCGTGAGTTGTCGATCAATTGATATCGGTGTCTCGCTAATATATCCTTATGAGTTGTATATCATCTACATTTGCTCAGTATTATATCACTTGACAGATCATCGGCAACTTGTATACAGGGTGTAAAAATATTAGCTGCAAATATTTTAAGGGGTGAACCAGCCCATAAAACTTACAAACCCACAAAGTCAAATTGTATGAGAGGTCCAAAATGTCGACCTATGTTTCTTAGGGAAAGTTGTTCAGTTCCATGGGCTGGTTCACCCCTTATAATATTTGCAGCTAATAAAATATTTTTACACCATAAATAGATAAACTTCGCTCGTGTTATTTTCTCCATCGACGACCCAACGAAACCCTGGCATCAGAATCTTTCAACCACAAGTAGCAGGCTTCTGACATGGTTGTGTAACGACCGCTGTGTAAGTAATCATAGACAGCAACCGGGACCTACGGCTTAACGTGTCCTTCGAAACGCAGAACCATCTTCTTACGAAAAATCAGGTGGTTCAGCCTGCAATGTCCTAACCAGACTTGGAACAAATTCACAAAGTAATATGTCAACTTTGTGAGTGAACATCGGAGAATCGAACTAGGAACCGATATCCGTCCGTGAATTGATATTTCTACTTATGGACATCGTTCCCTTTTGACCGTTCTACCCTTCCGCCGATGTTTATGTTCTTGAAAAAGGCTTTCTTAAACAAGACTACTTTTTAGTTTACTACAATATAACTTGAATTACTAAACACCATATTTCTAGACTTTAGGTATGGAATAGTCTGAAATAGTTAGTGTCAACCCCCATTTTCAGTAATATTGTGTAGTATATTTAAATGGTTGTTATTAGATACTGCACAGCAACATGATTGCACGTAAATGGAAGAATATTGAATAATTTTTCTTCATCATAAAGTTGCGGTCAAACTAGACTAATATCACATCATTACATAGTGTAAAGCAAAGTCGCTTTTCGTACCTATAATCTATGCATGTATGTATGCTCAAATCTTTAAAACTACGCAACCGATTATCCAATAGGTAGAGTTATTTAAGAGGTAGGTTTCTAAGTATAAAACTTGCCGGGAAAATATCTTATTGCCATGGGAAAACGATTGGCAACTGGCCCGTGTTAGTACAAAATATATAAAATGCACTATCGATTATCGCTTAGTGAAAATCCTATACTAGTTTGGCTAAAGCTTTTAATTGTATGTTTGTTTATATTGTGGAAGCTAGTAATATGTTTCAGAAGGTCATAACAAACAAAGTACTTAATGAACTACATGTTTAGTTAATGTATTTATTTTCAAAACTGATCTACTAACAAATATTGATCTATGTTTATTTTCTATGAATGTGTTTACAGATATCGTCTCGTGCGATACAACGGTGTGTGGCGCGGCTGCGATATATTACAGTGGGTTATGGAGAACACCAATAATAAAACCAGGTTTGTAACCCAGTGGCTTAACTACGAAGGGGCAAGGCGGGGCAGTGCCCCGGGGCCCTCGACTCAGGGGGGCTCTCGGCCAAAAAATCAATGTGTCATTGAAGAATTACCAATTACTGATAGTAGATATATTATTCATTGTAAAAACCCTCTATGAATCCATGGGTTTCTACATAGATAAGTTAGAGAAAATCCGCTCGCTTCGCTCGCGTACTAGTTTTGAAAATAGCCTTCTACGCTAGTGAGAGCACTTTTCGGAGTATTTCTGCTATGAAAGTAAGTAAAACTTGTCCAAAATCACGAGTAGAAACACCCTACAAACTTTGCGTACTGACTAAATTATCTACTACTACTACTATTATCTGCTACATTGTACCATTTTCTTGACAAATAAAAATTCTGATTCTGAAAAAATAACACAGTATAGAATTCAATCGACACTCAATGCTTTTCCTTCCAGAGCGCAAGCCACAATAATCTGCCAAAACCTACTAAACTCTGGCTACATGGAATGCACTACAGAGTTACCCCAATTCGCTGACTACGCTCTATACAAACCGACAGTCCTCCCGCCAGTGAGCGAAGATACCTCGCCCGCCGAAGAATGTCCTAGAATCGTCGAGAGCGTGTCATCGTACTGCCTAGATTTGAACCTAGGAGACAGTTCTGCCAGGCTGATCAAGGCACCGAAGACTGGTAGGTTTTCATGACATTTATTTACGTTACGTTTACGTCACTGGCTAAGTGGTAAGGACACAATACAATCGTGAGACCCGAGTTCGATCCCCGCCATGTACCAATGTGTTTTTACTTACTGTTACCAACTGCTCTTAAGGTGAAGAAAAAACATCGTAATGAAACCCACATTGAAATAAAATTGGAAATCGGATGATATTTAAGTGTGATGATACTTAATCTAGGATTCTGGCCTTCGGGTTGCATAGGTCAGATGCTCTGTGTGAAAACTTGGTTCCACGTCAAATCCCCTAGGTTAGGTTAGGTTAGATGGACAACAAGATTAGATAGGACAACAAGAATGATTATATTTACGCTGTGACATTGACATTTACTTGCATTGCAACCATGTCTACGACAGTTTATATTCGGAAACAATTTCTTGTTTCAGATAATAAATCAACGCCGTCCAGTGAAGAAGAAAATCCTATCATAGAAACTAATGAAGGTAATCTGGACTTTCTTTCCTGAATAGTAAAGGACATAATAGCTCTATTTTTTCACTTCTACTATAGTCTGTAAGTTTAGGTACTTATCTTTTTGTAAACAAACTTTGTATTAAGCTGACAGTTCTGAAGTGTCACTTTCATACAAAGTGTGTTTACAAAAAGATAAGTACCTAAACTTACAGACTATAATTGTGCTTGTATTTACTACATACTCCATTTATAGTTCTTAGAAATATTCAAAGTTATTAATAAACATAAAAATAATACTAAGTAAGTGTTTTGCTGCCAGCGAAAATAGTGAAACATGACATCATCTCTTTGTATTTTCTCACAAAATATGGTTTTAAAAAGTCTCTCATTTGACCTGCCAGGCATCATGTCCATTTTACTTTTGCAGGTCAAACAGAGTACCGTAACATGTGCAAAGCAATAGTAGTGTCAGGCGAGGAACACCTGAAGCTGTTGCTGCGGCAATGCCTAGCGAGGTTAGTGAGTTAGAACTTTCTATTGCCTACTCATTACAGAAATGGGGTGATGCTATTCTAATTCGGCATCACGCGGCTATTTCCTATTGCTGTTTCCTATAAGCAGGAAACGATTGATCCGCTGTAGCCCGAATGGAAAAGGCGTCGCGAGTACCTACTAATGGCTAAAGTTGCAGGTTCAAAACCTACCTACGCCATCCTACTAATATTGGGATGTTCAAGAAAATAATAAGATCAAAAATAGGTAGATAAAATAACTTTGTGTTCGACTTTACTACAATGGGTGTGGAAACACTAGCCGCGAAAGTAAAACATACAATAAGAAACCAAGCATATCGCGAGCGAAGCGAGCTCTATTTTTCACGCTACAAACCAAGAGTGTAAAACGGATGCTGAAGCACACGTATTGCGAGTAAATCGTGCTCGACTTTTCACGCTACAAATGAGCGAGGAGCACAGACACTAACTGTGCCTCGTTTTTCGAAACTACAGGCTAAATTCTATAGGTGAAATTCGATGTACATTGCGTAGCGGATCAAAAATCCAGGTTTTATAATGTCCCACCGGCTACGCAATGTACATCGAATTTCACCTGTAGAATTGTAGCCTGTAGTTTCGTTGCATAGGCCACTGTTAGGGCAGATTATGCCGTAAAGCACATTCGCGAGCGAAACGAGCTAAACGTTTTACGTTATAAAGCGAGGAGCACAGACACTAAATGGGTGTATAAAACAGGTCTAAAAGCATATGTGTTGCGAGCGAAGCGAGCTTGATTTTTCATCCTACAGCGGACTACGCCCGTGGTGTGACAGCTGTCAAATATGCCCTATTCGCAATAGTTTAATTATGAGGCGAAATATTATTATCGTAAAAATTATAGCCTATTATTTGTTAATTGTATTTAATGAGTTTATTATACTAATAAAGAAGCTATATTTGTAGAGAGTCGCTGTCGGCGTCATGGCTCGATGTGCTCTACTCTTTGTGCCAACAAGCCGCTGAAATTGTAATGCCAGGTAAATTCACTTAACAATTATTCACACATACATATCACGCCTTTATCCCTTACGGGGTAGGCAGATCGTCAAAGGCCATAATTATACAGCTGCTATCGCCACGTCTGACAAATATTGAGGGCCCTTTCAGATGATGCGTGTATCACGGTAGTGACAGGTTGTCAGCCTGTCCCCTAAAGTTGTAATACACATGAAGCCCTCGAGTCTCTTAGTCGCCTCTTACGACACCCGTGGGAAGAAATAGGATGATGCTATTGTAAGCCAGCATCATACGGCAAATTAATATTATTAAAGGAAATTAAAAAGGAGAGAAAGGATAAAAATTCTTTTTGTTCGTTTGTGTCGATAAACTACAGGAGCTCAATTTCTGAAACGTCGTAATATCATTCCGTGCACGGATGTCCACAACAACTAGTCTAATCACACGTATTTAAATTTCTACTACTCTATGGATTTATAGTCAAGGGTTTGTATGAATTTACTTGGGTATGGGGTAATCGATAAGTAAAGTAGAACGTGAGATACAATCGTAATAAGTTGCAGACTTTCGCATGAATAAAAAACGAACGTCACAGAAATCGACTCCATGGACTTAGAAAAAAGATACTATTAGATGATAGAAAACTATTAGAAAACTGAATAACTTAGGCTATTTCTTACCACAGAAAAATGTATTGCTACCGCCGCAAAATGGTTGTTACCGGTTGACTCGCTAAGCGGACTTTTAGTCTCGTATAAATATTTACTCTATTTTGTATTTTTGGCCTTTGCCCAGCAGTGGGACACTTACGGTAAATATATAAGGTATAAAAATATGAGCTGCAAATATTTTAAGGGGTGAATCAGCCCATGAAACTGAACAACTTTCCCTATGGAACATAGGTCGAAATATGGAAAAAAAATTTGGTCCTCCCATACAAAATTACCAACCGACCAAGTCGATATGTAATGTATGGCAGGTCCGATTTTCTTTTTCATATTTCGACCTATGTTCCATAGGGAAAGTTGCAGCAAATTTTTTTACACCTTGTATTTACAGATCTATACAGCAACGACATAGATGTTAGAAACTATGTGCAAGTGAAAAAAGTGCCAGGAGGCACTATACGGGATAGCGTCGTCGTACAAGGAGTCGTCATGACCAAGAACGTCGCTCACAGGTACGTTTTGTCTTTAATATTCTCATCTTTTTAATATCATTCAGATGATATTTGAATAAGACTTAACCTGGGATTTGGGCCAGGTTAGCCTTCGGGTTGCAGAGGTCAGGTGGCAGTCACTCTGTGTAAAAAATTGGTTCCGCGTCAAATCCCCTAGGTTAGGTAGCCCGCCCCGACAGAGAACGGGATAAGGCAACGAGAATCATGATGGTTTTCATCTTTAGGGTCTTTCATACTTCTTGTATGTATAATAGCTAAAATTGTGACACTCATGAAACCCGAGTCTTTGATTAGTATCTTTCGAAACCCGCGAGAAATAAATCTAATGCTGTCATTTTAAATTCGAGTAGCACGAAAAAAGGCGTCACTATGACAAAAAAGGTTTACAACTTAACAGAGAATGTTGTTTTATTACAGTTTTCTCAAACTTTTTTTAACAGGGGTATGCCGCAGCAGATATCAAATCCTACAGTATTACTGATGGACTGTTCCATCGCCTACCAGAGAGTAGAAGGAAAACTTACGTCGTTGGAACCAGTTTTGTTGCAAGTAGGTTGAACTATTCACTTCGTGACAAATTGAACGTTGTATTGACATCTAGCTAGCTATCTAACCTACACAGTTCATAGTTCAGTTCAAATTGCTAGTAATATTGTAAAGAGTACCTGTACAAAGCTTTTTTATACTTCAAATATGCTTGTGGAAACTTATTCAGTTTTATGGGCTGGTTCAGCCCATAAAATATTTCCAGCATTTTTACTCTTTTATCACCCTTTTGTTTTACGTTTTAGGAACAAGAATACTTAGTACGTTGCGCGGCCCGAATAATAAACTTACGCCCCCGAGTGGTCTTAGTAAAGGGTACCGTCGCGCGCGCAGTACAAGACGCATTACGAAACGAGGGGGTAGCCCTAGCCGCGGGAGTGAGGGAGAGAGCACTACGTAGGGCCGCGAGAGGGACAAAGGCGGAGATAGTTACCTCGATAGATGCTAGAATTGGAATGCCTAAGCTTGGCATGTGTCGGAACTTCTATGTGAAAAACTGTAAGTATAAGTGTGAAAGTGATAGCGAGTGGTCTTAGCCGCAAGAAAGAGGGAGACGGTACTACTGGAGGCCGCTTAAATGATAACAGATATTTCGTTGCTTGAGAGATTTTTTGGAAAATGAATAAAAGAGCGAGTGTAGATAATTTTGAGACACGTGTAAACTAGAAACAAAAATGTTATAAAAACAGGGAATTGTGTCTTACAATTTTCTACAATGACTAATTCATTGATTTATCTAGTGAACATTATTGTAATTAATATTTTAAAAGTATTCATTGTCAATCTACTTGGAATGAAACTAATTTGTTTTAATTAAATTTTCTTCAAAACACGGTATTTAGCATGGCATTCTTTTCAGATTCAAGCAAAACCCTTATGGTTCTAGAAGGTTGTGCTGAATCACAACTAGGTTGCTGCATTTTACTCCGCGGCGCGTCATTACAAGAACTAATCAGAGTCAAAAAAGTCGTCAAATTCATGCTCTTAGCGTGCTACAACTGGAAACTAGAAAAGGCTTTCCTAGGCGACATAGAAGCCTTGCTTCCCGAACCAGGAATGACGTTTGACGACGACAATAATGACGAAAGTGACGTTTTCAAATCCGAAATGACCAAAAGCACCGATGACGCGAAAAGTTTCAATGATTCCGATAAGGTAGATTTTGATGACGCCAATTTCGATGAAATGGTCAAACGTGAGCCTAGCGATGTTAATATGAAAGATGATATAGCAAATATTAGTGAAAAAAGTGAATTAAAAGACATTCAAAAAGACATAAAACAAGAAATCGAAGATCCTTTAAAGTCGAAACCGTTTGTCCGTAAAGCCGACAGTGATAAAACGCTAAGTTGTACGGTTCCTATAAGGGATTTTAGCGATCCATTGCGGGCAACGTATTCGGTGGAAGATGATGTTTTCCTGCCGAAGGAGGAAGCTATGTTAAAAGCTGATGATGCCCATGGTGATAGGTAAGGTATTTTTAACCAATTTGAACTTTTCAGATGATACATACATAAATTACCAGTTGGGGTAGGCAGAGACTATTTCCTTCCATTTGCTACGATCCTGGCATACTTCTTTCGCTTCTTCTACATTCATTGATTCTTATGGTTTTTAATGAAGGCTCCAAAACTACTAAAGTAAAGAATACTTTATATTAAGATTTAAGAAATGATAAACGTGAATGTTCTGCAATGAATGACCGAACTGTCAGTTTTTTTTTTAACTTTTTAAAGTCGCTAATGATCTGGCTAATATATCCGATATCCTATAAAACCAAATTTTAAAAAGTATAAAGTTATACATTACTTTAAAAAATGCTAAAAATGCGCCGTGTGATGCCGGCTTAGAATAGAATCACCCCACATCCTTCCCATGGGTGTCGTAAGAGGCGACTAAGGGACTTGAGAGAATTGGTGTATTACAATTTTTAGGCGACAGGCTGACAACCTGTCACTATAGTGATGCACATGTTTTCTGAATCAACCTTGGAAAACAATCCTCGAAAATGTCAGACGTGGCGATAGTGACTGTATTCTTACGGCCGTTAACGCTCTGCCTACCCCGCAAGGGATAAAGGCGTGATATATGTATGTATGTAAAAAATGCTATATTCAACGTAGTACGTAACCGCCCCCAAGTCTGATTTTTTTTGTCATTGTGACGCCAGTGAAACTCAACTGTCATTGCATTGCCATTGTGATTTTCCATACTTCAAACTGTCACAGCAGACTACGAAACTACTGCATCCAACTGAGATCCAATCGACATCCAACTGAAACGATTTTCATTTAGCAGACTTAGGGGCCCGAGTTCATTGTCTAAAAAGACTTTTTTTTCATATTCCGTTTTGTACACATGTGCATATAAATTATTATCAGCTTTTTTACATCTTCTTATTTAACTTTTTGTTAGAAAGCTAATACAAACGAAACAAGCGGAAAAAATTCACTCCACCGATGGGACTCGAACCCACATCTTCTGACTAGCCGGGTCAGATGTGTTAACCGTTACACCACGGTCGGCTCTAACCCAGGCGGCGAAATTGTGAAACACTTGTTTCGTCCATATATTTTTTTCTTTCCGTATTTATTATTTTTTCTTTATTTATTATATTTTCTTATATCTTTCAGATGGTCAACAGACGATGCAGTTTTATCCATGTCACCAAATGTCATTATCCCTGCTCCATATTTGGAAACGGAGGCTGGTCGGAAATGCCCCTTCAGAATATACTTCCCGAAGCCTCTGTTATCCGTGCCTCAGAGAGCACCTCATACGCCTAGAGCTTTACACAGGAAGAGTAGCCGGCCGCAACAATGTGATGTCGTTTATAAGGTAACTAACATTTTAACAATCACATCGTTTTGGGTCTTAGAGCATTCACCCTAAGGAGATGGCAAAGCTGAGCCTACCCCTCACCAGCACGTTATATGAAACTGACAGTTGCCATTTCGTATGTGGTTGTCAAGTTGTTGTGAAATTATCTTTGTGTGCTGTACGTGTTTGCCTCCCCTCCCGCAAAAAGTGGCACAGAAATTTAATCGTTAATTGTCTGTTTACCACTTCCATAGGGTCAAAGCTCTAAGATTTGGGTTCTCAGATAAAGGCACAAAAAACATCTTACACCAATATATTTAAGAAGATCCCTCAACTCATTCTTCAACGTCAACATTCAACTCATGTTATGTAAAAACTGTGCAAGTATACATACACAAATCACGCCTTTATCCCTTGCGGGGTAGGCAGAGCGTTAACGATCGTAAAATAACGGTCGTTCTCGCCACGTCTGACAAGTATTGAGGATTCGTGTATCACTGTAGTAACAGGTTGTCAGCCTGTCGCCCAAAGTTGTAATACGTGGTAATACACATGAAACCCTCGAGTCCCATAGTTGCCTCTTACAACACCCGCGGGAAGGGTTGGGGTGATGGCTATCCTATGCCGGCATCACACGGCAAAGTAAGTACTGTGCAAGTATCGTACTGTATATTTTCAAAATAAACTACTCTAAGACTTCACCATCTGCCGGATTCATACCCGCTTCATTTCATAAAACGACGGCCCCTGATTTTTTTCTTTCGGCGATTCTTTTGTTTGCTATTGCGAAACCAATGATAAAGAAAAGGTATAAATTAGCTGCAAATATTTTAAGGGCTGAATTAGCCCATGAAACTGAACAACTTTCCGCAACAAATTGGGACCTCCTATACAAATTGACTTGGTTGGTTAATAATTTCGTATGAGAGGATTGAGAGGTTGAAAGTTCAATTTCATGGGTTGGTTCACCCCTTAACATATTTGCACTTTATTTTTTACACCCTGTATTGCCGTGTGATGCCGGCTTAGAATAGCATCACCCCATTTCTTTCCCATGGGTGTCGTAAGAGGCGACTGAGGGACTCGAGGGTTTTAAGTGTATTGCAATTTTAGGCGACAGGCTGACAACCTGTCACTATAGTGATACACGACTTATCTGCAACGACCCTCAAATATTGTCAGACGTGGCGATAATGACCGTAATTTGCGATCGTTATCGCTCTGCCTACCCCGCGAGGGATAAAGGCGTGATTTATGTATGTATGTATGTATTGAGTCATACACCAAATTTTCAGGAAGTACACGAGTTTATAGCCAAACCCATAACAGCCCCAGCTGACGATATCGCAGTGAGGACAGCCTTAGCTCACTACCGCGCCACAGGTTGCCGGCTTGTCAACAATAATCATACGCGTAAGTATTGTAAATGTTGGTGCCGTGTGATGCCGGCTTAGAAAAGCATCACCTCACATCCTTCCCGCGGGTGTCGTAAGAGGCGACTAAGGGACTCGAGAGTATTGGTGTATTACATTTTTTAGACATGTTTTCTGAAACAACCTTGGAAAACAATCCTCAAAAATGTCAGACGTGGTGATAGCGGCCGTTAACGCTCTGCCTACCCCGCAAGGGATGAAGGCGTGATATATGTATGTATGTATGTAAGTATTGTAAATATTAAAATCGTTCGACCAACACGGCCTTGCGTCGACACGAGACGGAAGACGATCATGTAATACTTGCTATCATATATATGGACGATATTTCTACATGAAAGTAAAAAAATATTTATTTATCTGTAATGCACTTAAGGAGGAACTTGTTAAAGAAAAAAGATCATACGCCTATTATGATTTGAATGGATAGAATTTTTACTGTCTTAAGTATTTTGCTGCAACAAGAGAAATAACAATATTAGAGACTCAGATTCGTGCAACATATTTGGCGCAGACGGTAGGACCTTCGGGATAAATAAAACCTTTCAAAATAGGGAATATGCATAAAATTTGAAATTGCCTAAAATATTTTTTTACGAATACTTATTATCGTAATATTATAATGAAAATGTTTTTTATTTATTTACTTATTATTTAAACCCCTAAAATAATATTCAAAAAGTGCATAATAAGGGAGCGAAATTCAAACTTCCAAAACGCGCCGCTAGCGGTCGAACGAAATGTGACGTCATCTGACACGACATTGTATTCAAAGTCCACAGTAAACACTAAGGTAAACACCCACTGGACGTGTCATCTGACGTCAATAAAGCGCGCGCAAAATGGCGGCGTTTGAACGGCTTAAATTTTTTAAAAGTTTTATTTTAATTTTTAAAAATATCTAGAGTATTTTGAAGTCCGTTTTTATTTTTTTCTACGTTAATAAGTAGTAAACTATTAATTTAAGACAAAAAATAATAACATTAATATTCCCTATTGCAGATGGATGTCCTCTCTACAAACCGTCAGTGCTAAAGAAAGTTTCAAAGGAGCCTCCAGCGGAATCCTCAGACAAACAAAACGAGAAAGAGCCTCTGGATCCCCTCGCGCCAGAGAACCATCAACGTCTTAGTGTTTTGCTGTACAGCTTCAGCAATAAATCCACTAATATTCCTGACTTCTGCGTCAATCCATGGTAAGGAACCTCGTGTAATACGCATCCTCGTACGAGACATCACGGGGTCACAGAAACTTTAATCCACAAATAATGAAAATACGCTGATCCAAGCATTCAAAATTGTATTGAGTGAAGCGAATTAGTAAAAAGTACAATTTCAAACACGTCTTAATATTGTGTAGGAATTTCTTTTTCATTTAATTTTGTACTGTCGAATTCGACTTCACCAGTAAGAGAGTGAGATTCTATACATCGTTTATATTTACTTGTGTCCCGGTTAAATAATAGAAATGTGAGATTCTACAATTCCAGCAACTTGTCTGTATAATTTTAGCAATTTAAATGATCGATTCTATCGTAATACTATCGTAGGATTGCGACGATGGAAATGTACGGTCAGCGGGACATATCGCTCGGCGCGTTCCTAGAGAAGTACTGCTTCAACGGAGAGTTCAAGTGCACCTCCAACACCTGCCAGCTACCTATGAACCAGCATGTGCGGAGGTCAGTTTGGAAAACCTAGTCTTTTTTTTTTTTCGTGTGAGACACCGAGTCGTCCAACGACCCAATGAACCCTAGTGTCAGAATTTTTCAACCGCCTTCTACAAGTAGCAGGCTTCTGACATGGTTGTGTAACGACCGCCGTCTAACTAATCATAGACAGCAACCGGGACCTACGGCTTAACGTGCCATCCGAAACACGGAATCCTCTTACTTACGGACAATCGGGTGGTTCAGCCCGCAATGTCCTAACAAGACTGGGAACAAATTCACAAAGTGATAAATATCAACTTTGTGAATGACCCACCGAGAATCGAACCCGGGACCTTCTGCGTCCAAGGCAGTTGCACTGCCACTGCGCCACATCGGTCGTCAACCTAGTTTTTTATTATTATTATATTAGCGTATAATATGCTAAAAATAATTCTATGTTTCCTTATGTATTTTCGCCCCATATTTTCGATTTTCTCGACTAAGGAACCTGATGCTTCTATTTTATTGCACTTTAAGCGATAGGCTGACAATATAATATCACTCTGATAAACAACTTCAATATTACAATTTATCGAACAATAAATATAGTTTATTATTCACAAATATCAAATTACAGAATTCTAAAAACAATTCACAAATTAAAAATTAAATAATTGGGAATAAACAATAAACCCTCGTCAATCAAATAACCCACCCCGAGTCGTTTCTTTCTAAACCATGATTTTTATACAGATAGACTAAATTGACATTTGGTGAGTTGCCACGTTATTGTATTTAAAAATAATAAAAAAATAGTGTTGTGCCCTGAATGATCAAGTTATATGATTCAAGAATTATGATTGAATCTTTTTGAAAATAAATTAGGTTAATTTAAATTTCCATTAATAAATTGGCCTTAAAGACAAACATGCTACTTTGTTTGTAACAAACTAACTTCACATTTATTTCCTGTCTGACCTGACAACAATACGTTTTTGTTGTTATCGTCAGAGGATTAGAATTTATTTACCAGGTTCAACACAGCAGCAAAGTAAGTTATTTGTTTTGAGATGTTTGCTGTTAAATTACTTACAATATTATTCATTGTTGATTTCTTTAAACTAAACCATAAGTTTGCGTATAAACGTAAAGTAACGTATACTATTTACGTGACCGAAAGTCAAGTATTTATTATGCATATTTATTTAAAAATAACTACATCCAGAATTCATCTCACAACAGTTCAATGAATAAAATAAACGAGTCAAATCACAACACTAGACTTATGATGACAACATTTTAAAACAAAAAGTGCATTCTTGGCTGTCAGTTTAGTCTATCTGGATAAAAATCGTGGTATAGCTACCTATAAAATAAATAAAAAAAAAAAAATATATAGCGGAAATAAAGGACTAATTTAGTGTAGTGTCTTGATGTTTATGGTTTGATGTCTTATATCTGATCATTATTTTTCAACAGATTCGTACATGGTGATGTGTGTATTACTGTAACTTGTAACACAGTTGGTCATAGCAACGTTGATAAAATTAAAGAAGAACAAAGCAAGCAGGTAAGAATTTGGGTAAAGTGATGCAATTATTGTTATATCCTATAAAAAATGCGCCATTGAAGCGGGCGTAGTCTTTACTTTTCGATGCAATATTTATATTTTCCATTATCCCGAATGCTCGATACGCCATATTTTGTTATTTTATTGCTTTTGCGGCATAAAATTGTTATTCATTCTGAAAGACTCTAGCTAAGTTTCTTGTTTATTTTTCGTGGTCTAACGCCAAGCTAGCATTAACAGAACAATCAAACATTGACTGTCCCGATGGCGTAGCGGATAGTATGTCATGGGTTCGATCCCCACCGGACACAAATATTTGTTAAGTCAATTTTCAAATATTTGTGTTAAGTCTGGGGGTTTTCTATGTATAATATGTATTTATTTACAAAAAAAAAGTATATATGTATTAGTATCAGCTATCTAGTTCCCATAGTACAAGCTTTGCTTAGTTTGGGGCTAGATGGCGCTGTGTGAATTGTCCAGGATATTTATTTTATTTATTTACAATATTTTGTGAGCAAAGCGAGCACAAAATTTCAGTTCAGAAAACCATCTATAGATGAACAGTTGTAAATTGCGTAGTTTCGTCTCCTTTTCGTACACTCCAGGAATTCTAATTTTTAGTTTAGGCACAGATAATATAATACTACTAAAGTAGTACAGATACCTAACGTCATAGAGGGAGTTCGATTGCCCTAGGACGGCTATTGGCGGGCTATTTGATATGTCGACTCAGCGCGTGCGTTGCTAGCGACATCTAGCTTATTATTAGCTTATTAGTTGCGCGCGCGCCGGCCGAGCGTACGGTTGTGTGACGTCCGACAGTTTCTTCGCTATGCGCGAACATATTCGAATGTAACCGTTACGTACCTACGTACTTACCACAGTCTCGCGAGTCTCTTTTGTTTGATAACGATAGTGTTCTTTGTATTTCAATATGCCAGATCAGTGTAAACTGTTGATTAATGAGCTGCTATGCTTTGTACAGTGCAAATCGGTAATTTTGGATGAGCAAAGCCTTTTACAAATATGTGACTCTGCATTCACGGACAAAGACGTTGAGGTAGCTAGGAAAGTGCTCGTGGACCTTTCTCTCCTACGTACATCGAGACAAGGAGAAGGGAAGAAAAAGAGAAGCCTTCAAGATATAATAAACGTCGTTAAAGAACAGGCGTCTAACCAGCAGCTCCCTGTTTTTGTGGCTAAGGATCTGCATCGTCTGCCGCCGGTGACCTTTGACTACATAGACGTTTCAACGTTACTAAGAGAGATTACTTGCCTCAAACAAGACGTACACAACATACAGTGTGATTACATTCGAGCCCGAGATATAGCGGAGATTCGTGACCAGGTACAGAACCTACAAGTTAAGACAAAAGAAACTGACGATAGCAAAGCTGAAAAGAAAACACAAAAGCATAAGAACGAAGTACATACAAAGAATAAGGACTCATATTCCGCAACTACGAAAAAGAAGGTAGGCGTAGAAGCCGTTACAACGCGTGGAGCGGGCCAGCGCACCGACGCTTCGCGAGCTGCGAGCGCCCCGCGCGCTGCCGGCGGCGCCCCCCACGCCCCGCCGCCGCCGCCCCGCGACCGCCCACACCAGCTGGCAGCACCTGAAAACAAACCCCTGCGCGCAACTAGCAGTCCAAAAGCTAAGTCTCGTTTGACTTTTGACGACACAATTATTGACCACAATATTATTGACGATAGTTTTACAACAGTTATACACAAGAAAACTAGATACAGGGCCATAAAGAAAACTAACAATAAGGTTGGAAAAGCACAGCTCACTGCTTCAACTAAGAGCTTAGTGGCGCCAAGACTGACCTATATTTACGCGTCACGATTTTTACCCGACACGTCAGTGGACGACATATCAAAGTTTCTTCAAGAAAGTGGAAAAACTGTTGTAAAAATTGAAAAGCTCACACAGTACAAAAGTACAGATTTTTCCTCATTTAAATTGACTATTAATCAGGCACAAGAAGACTCATTTTTGAGTGAAGAGTTGTGGCCAACTGGCATTGTATATAGGCGTTTTAAACTAAAACGTAACGTACAGTCGACCGCCGGCACAGAAAATAGTCGCAGCGCGGCAAATCAGAGCAGTTAAGGTAGGTAACTCTCACTACTACCTACCTACCTAATTGACTTACCTCTTATCACAATGAAATCAAGTTTCGTCTCCTTTAACTGCAAAGGAATAAAACGTAACCGTCAACATGTACATGAATTATGTCAAAAGTATGATATTATTACATTGCAAGAACTTTGGTTGATACCAGAGGAGCTGGATTTTCTACAAACAATTCATCCCGACTTCGCGTATCATGGAGTGTCTGCTGTAGATACGTCTGCTGGTGTCCTTGTGGGACGCCCATACGGGGGTGTCGCGATACTATGGAGAAAGTCTTTGTTTACCAGTGTAACACCGATAGAGACGGGTTCGACAAGAGTGGTCGCTGTGCGTGTGAGCATCACTACAGCGGCGACGCCTGCCTCCCTGCGTAGTTTTATTATCATGTCCGTTTATATGCCTACGCAGCACGTGGATAACATCCCACTGTTTACGGAGTGTTTAGCGGTAATTAGTGCTGTGATAGAAAATAATAGCGATGAAAACGTAATATGTCTCGGTGATTTTAATGCGGATTTGAACGACCGAACAGTGTTTTTGGACGAGAGCTGAAAAGCTACTGCGAGGACCAGAACTGGGTATGTGTTGATGTGTTACTACTGGGACTATCGTCCAACACGTATACTTTCCAAAGTGATGCTCATGTTTCGCTTACTACGAGCTGGATAGACCACTGTCTCGTGACAGAGTCTGCGTGTTGTATGTTTACGAGTGCGCGAGTACTAAGTGACGTCTATGCGTCGGACCACTTTCCTTTTGTTCTGGAGTGCGATATTGATATGGTGGTACCAAAAGTTGACAATACATGCGACGTGCGTGTGAACAGGGTTATATGGGGTATTAGAGACTCAGACCAAATACGTCACTACTCTGAGCTGTGCGATAAATACCTACGCGCATGTACCTGGCCCGCGTCACCCTGTACAGACGATACGGAGCATTGTAAGCCGATACAGCTAATAGAAACTATGTATAATCAGATTACAGACTGCATGACGAGGGCGGCTATGCACTCCTATCTAGGTAAAAACAAAAGATCTAAAGCAAATCAAATTACGGGATGGAACTACCATGTTAGTAGCAGTCATCTAAACGCACGATTAGCCTATCAAACCTGGATCATGTACGGAAGTCCACGCCAGGGCGGTCTGTATGATGATATGTGTAACACCCGTAAAATCTTTAGGAATAAGTTAAAGTGGTGTCAACGAAATGAAAATAAAATCAAAGCGGATATTATAGCCATGTACAGATCAAAAAACGATTTCTATAATTTTTGGAAAGAGACAAATAAGCTTAAATACAAGTCCAATTTGCCTCTATCTATAAATGGTAACTGTAACCAAAAAGAAATAGCTGAAATGTTTGTAAACAAATTCAAATCATCGAATCCACTGCCCACGCATACACAGAGCGCAGGTTTTCCTACTGCGCCACCGGCGGTCTCGACGCCGCCGGCGGCTGAGACGAGCGGCGCGCAGGGGCTGGCAGGGCGGGGAGACGAGGCGCAAGCGCACGCGCATATCACAGCTGATAACCTATTTAAAATTGTAAAAGGTATGAAACGCGGTAAATCTCCCGGCCATGACGGCCTCAGCGTGGAGCACGTACTGTATGGTGGTTCGCTATTGTATGAAAAACTAAGTCTATTGCTTAATTTGTGTATGGATCACGGATGTTTACCGGATAAATTAATGAAAACGATTGTAGTTCCAATTTTAAAGAATAGAACGGGTGACGTGTCTAGCCTGGCTAATTACCGTCCTATATCTTTAGCAACTATTGTTTCTAAAATATACGAGCGATTTTTAAATACGCATCTTAATGAGGTCAATATCCCATTAAACTGTGGCCAGTTTGGCTTTAGAAAAGGTCTATCCACAGACCTAGCCATATTTTCTCTTAAAAATACTGTTAAATACTACGTCACTAGAAACACTTCTGTCTATGCATGTTTCTTAGACCTGAGCCGCGCCTTTGATACAATAAATTATGATATACTTTGGCATAAACTTAGACACACGGGAGTGCCTGACAAGGTAGCTAATTTGTTACAGTACTGGTATACAAACCAAGAAAACCAAGTTAGATGGGGTCGGTCACTCTCTGAGTCATATAAGCTGGAATGCGGGGTTAGGCAGGGCGGGTTAAGCTCGCCTGTCCTGTTTAACTTATATGTAAATGGTCTCCTGGAGGAGCTCAGCGGCACCAGGGTCGGCTGCCATGTTGGAGGCGTCTGTGCCAACAACCTGAGCTATGCGGATGACATGGTGCTGCTGGCTCCTTCAGCAGACGGCCTCCGTCAACTTATTAAAATTTGTGAAAGGTATGCGTGTGCACACGGCCTTACATACAATGTAACGAAAACAGAAGTAATGATATTTAAAGCAGGGCATGGCCCAAGTTCTTTACCCGTGATATCGCTGTGCGGTAGTCCTTTGAATATAGTAAATAAATTTAAATATTTAGGTCATATTATTACCGACTCATTAAAGGATGACGAAGACCTAGAAAGACAAAGACGTGCACTCGCGATGCGCGCTAACATGCTAGCAAGGCGGTTTGCACACTGCTCTAAACAGGCGAAGATCACGTTGTTCACGGCTTACTGTCAGTCGTTCTATACCAGCCAATTATGGTACAATTACACGAAGGGTGTTTTTAACACTCTTCGTGTTCAGTACAACAACGCCCTAAGGGCAATACTGGGACTGCCGTGGCGGTGTAGTGCGACTGGCATGTTCGCTGGGAATGGCGTGGTTGACGTATATGCACTACTAAATACACTGAAATTATCTTTTCATGAAAGACTGTCAAATTCAGAAAACTGTATTGTCGAATCATTGTGTAAAACGTGTTATTTAAATGATTTAAATATGATTCGTATGTTTGGTAAGTAATAATAATACCTACTATAGGTATGGGTATTTATTGCGGACTAATTTAATATTTTTTATGTAATGTATAATTGTTTGACATGTTGCGCTGTGACTATTTATATTGGACTTGTGCCTGAAATAAACGTATTTTAATTTAATTTTTAATTTAATTAAATAAATAAATAAATCCTTTTATTTCAGGCAACAAGGCCCATATAAAATAAAATAATACAATACAATATGACTTAAAACTAACACAAATACCATAAATAGACTACAATTACGACTAATTATTATTATTATTTATTGGATACTTCGTATTGACGACATTAGATTAAAAATATTGCAAAAATATGAATAATTCGCGTGTTTTCCGTCACAAAACATCTTAAATAATGTATTTATAATTTTCCAATACCTTGTTTTTGTAAATTTGCTTTTATTCCAGTCTCTTAAGTTACATTCGCGACCCGCATCGCCATCTATTGATTTATTTTTGGACTAATTTCTTTTAGTAGGGAATGAGACCCCATGGTTTAGGAAATAGTTAAGGTTCATACTAACTAACTAACTTCTCATCAAAAAACCCGGGACACCTTGCAAGTTTATGTTTTGTACTAATCACATTGTTTAAAAAGTGTGTTTTTTTGGAATAAGTCGCTGATATTGTGTAAAATGATGTTTATAAATCGTAATGCAAATGTCACAAATTCCAAATAATTTTTTATAGGTTTCGTGTTTTACCAAATCATAAAAACGAAAGTGTCTCGATTTCTCTGATAAGAACTATTTTTAGTATGAGTGTAGTTACTTGTAATTAGAGATGGGTAATCACCCGGGTAAAAACCCGAACTCGGGTAAAAACCCAATATTCACCCATTTCATTCCACCCAAACCACCCGTTTGCGGGTGGAAATTCATGAATAATATTTTGAATGTATTGTTTACATTATTATTTTTTAGGAGTTAGTTTTCATGTTTATTTGTTAATATTTAGTGATTGTATGTATTATTCTATAATTATACTAGCAGCCCGCCCAGCGGTTTCCAGCCTCAGTGCAAGCGAGAAAGCATGATCAACGGTCGCTACTTACAGATCCTTTCTTTGTATTATCATAGTTAATAATTATTGAATGGTGGATAGATAATGGTTTTATTGACGCTATTCAACGGTAATTTGTTCAATTCTTTGAAATGTAAGTTTTTAAGGAAACTTGCCGCGCCGATTCAACCCTTCCAGGTAATTTTCTTTTGTATTGTGAAAGAGTAAGTCCTTTGTGTTACTTTTAACACATTATGCTTAAAAAATATAAAATTACCATTCTCTTGCTTTCGCTCGCAGAGTGCGCTTGTTTTAGTGGTTGTGATCTGATCGTGTTTGTTACTTCTTATTTGACTTTGGCTTGTGTACCCTGGACTACGGATCTTCATAAAACGACGACCTTGGCTTTAAATCATATGGATTGAGAAACACCGTTCGCAGATTCAGCGTCTTGTGTCGTCGTAAGTAAAAATACTTTATTATTAACCCACAAAGTTTAATACACTCACGGCGAACTTCCTTTTGCGATATGACAAAATATCTTTAACTTCTTCTTTAATGTGAAGTGCTAAGCTTTATAGACTATTTTTATGTCGCAAATACTTGTTTTTTATCAAGATTACTTATACTCCAAACCTAGTAGCAAAAATATCTAAGAATCCGGTTTCAAAACTCATTTAGTTCAGGGTACCTATGTGAATCTGTAAAGGGGTGGTTTTAAAATTTACTTTATTTTGAATTTATAATTGTAACAAGTTCACTGATCTATTCTTTTTATTTTAGATTAAGATGGGGAGACAAAAAAATCAAAGAATATGGGCGCATTTTCGGGAAACCGCAAACAAATCCGCGACATGCAGATATTGTGAAAAGCTTTACAAGGTGGCAAACTTGCAAAAAATGATTAGACACCTGCTTCAGTGCATCAACTGCCCTCAAACTTACAAAGAAGACTTGCGAAGGCCATCTACGTCTGCAGGTACAAGTTCACAGCCATTGCTTAGTTTTAATAGGGATGAAAACATGAGCCCAGAAGATATGAACTCATCAGCAATCGAAAGCAGTTCAACACCGACAATACGCAGCATGTCAGAAGGAGAGAAACAAAACCTGCACTCTGTTCTAGCTAAAGCTATATATGTATCGGGTACACCACTGTCGATCGTGGAGCATCCACTCTGGATAAATTTTGTTGACCAGCTTCAACCTTTGTATAAACTGCCGACGAGAAAAACTTTATCAACTAGTTTATTAGAGAAGACTTACAAAGACATGCATCGAGAGCTGAAACAAGAATTGATCTCCCTTAAATGTTTGCACTTGCAGTTAGATGGATGGTCTAACTGCAGAAATGAGGGTATTATTAATATCCTCATCTCGAAACCAGAACCTGTTTTTATAAAAAGTGTAGCGACAGAAGATAATCGGCACGCAGGTGAATATGTTTCTGAACAAATCTTAGTAACGCTGTCAGAGTATGGAGCAGAAAAATTCGCTACGTTGATTGGAGATAATGCAGCTAATATACAACGCGCTTTTCGTCTGGTGAAAGAAATTCACCCACATGTAACATTGTTGAATTGCACTGCACACACTCTTCATTTGCTTTGTAAAGACATAGTCAGAATCCCAGTCATAAAAAGTTTCAAAGATATTGCAGTACATGTAATCAAAGCTATTAAGAAAAGCCAAATTCTGACATCTCTCCTGACCAAAATTGTCCATGAAAAGGGCGCTGGCGAAAGCTTAAAGCTACCTTGCGATACTAGATGGGGAAGCTATTGCACAAGCTTTAAAAGCCTGGAGAATACCAAAACTGCCTTGCAGACGCTAGCTGTACACGAAAGAGCAACACTTTTACCAACAGAAGAAAAATCAGCTTTATTAGACGAATCATTTTGGAATATGACAAATCAATGTATTCATATTCTACAACCAATTTCAGATGCAATCTTTAAATTAGAAGCAAATGAGCAAAATATTCATAAAGTCTACATCACGCTTAAGAATATGAAATCTTCGCTTAGATTTGCATTTCCAGAAGTGACAATGCTAGAAAGTATCACAAAAGATGAAATTATTTTTAATGTTGAAGAAAGAGTCAACATGTGTTTAAAGCCAATTCATTTCGCGGCATATATGTTGGACCCATCATGTCAGGGGGTCGAACTCGAACAAAGTCACGAATTAGATGCCATTGAATACATCTATGAAACAGGGCGAAATGTTGGTGTTAATGCTGTGCCTGACTTAGCATCATACAGAACTCAAAAAAATTATTGGAGCCGAAGGTTTTTGTGGGAAAACCTTAATGAAATAAGCCCAGTACAATGGTGGAGTGGTATTTGTACATCCACCTCCCTAAGCAAAGTTGCCATTCGGATTTTATCAGCACCGTGCACTTCTGCTGCAGCAGAGCGGTCATTTAGTGCTCACAGCAATATCCACAACAAAAAACGAAACAGGCTTACTACTGACAGGGCAGCTAAAATTACTTTTATTTCTTACAATTGGACATTGCTGAACAAAACCCAGAAAAATTATGAACCAGAAGAAGATTGTGCATGTGACTTAGACGATACTCTTTTAGACACCCCACCGCGGCCTTCTGATTCTCTTAATTCACTACCATCATGTAGCAACTCCAATGTTCCTGAATACGAATTTCTTGACTGCGACACCTTACCTGTTTCTAGCGATGAGGACTAATTTTAATCGTGATATTTAAAATGTAAAAAATTCTATGATAATTGTTAATGCCAAAGTTAATTGATTTAAGTCATAGATTATTTTAAGACTTTTCAATTTATGTAAGTATTATTTTGTAATGTAAGTTGTTTATTTTAATTTTTATTATTTTTTTAAAAGTACAATGTTAATTATTATTCTATTTTATCTTGTAGCATGATGCCAAATGTTGATTTTAATTTTAAACTTTACTAGCGGCCCGCCCGGCGGTTTCACCCGCTGCTACTTACCTACCCGTAATATATTTAGCATGTTATTATACTTAAAAACCTTCCTCTTGAATCACTCTATCTTTAAAAAAAAAACCCATCCAGATCCGTTGGGTGGTTTTGAAGATACTTACAGACGCGTGAAGTGACTTTATTTTATACTATGTAGTGATTTCCTGCTTTTAAGTTAATTATTTTATATTACTGATGTTGATTTTATTGTAAAATGATAAAGATTATAATGAAACGTGTTAATTATTGTGCTATTTCATAATATGACATGATGCTAAATGTTGATTAAAATTTCTAGTTATTTTATTTCTGAAGAACATTACTATTGTTGTAGAATACTGATTTTGATTTTTTTGTAAAAAGATGAATATACTATGCACCATGCACATGTTAATTATTGTAATAATACTGATTTAATTTTTAGTTTTATTTTCTTTGCCCTAACATTCTTTATAGGAATATAATTTTAAATTTAATTTAAAAATCCGTTTTCTTTTTAATTTAAATAAATTCTCTAAAAAAATCTTTTAAACATTAGATAAACACAAGTCTTTCTTTTTTGTAACTATACGGTATACTTTTAACGACTTTTGTTTTTTTTATAACTATGTATGATTCATAACACAATTGGATGGTGGAAATGATTAATTATTCATTATATTATCGAGTTTCTCAAAAAACACTAGCTCTTTTAAGAGATTTTTAGTATAAATTATTTTCACCCATCAAAATGTAAGGTAATGGGTAAAAATCGGGTTTTAACCCAAATCACCCGATTTTCACCCGGGTGGAATGAATGGGTTTTTACCCTCTACTCATCTCTACTTGTAATTAAGTTTATTAAATAAGGATTATCTTATCTTTATTTTAACTTACTATTGTGAAAAATATTGACTGTAAACTTCCTGTCACAATAAAAAATAAAGTATTCCGTTTTTTAGGTAATGTTCTGGTCCCGCTGCGACGTCTGCGGCGCGGTGGGTCGCGCCAGCCGTCTCTCTCGCACGGCTCTCTCCCTCTCGCTAGCACAGTACGTGCGGCTGCGCTGCTTGGCGCCGCGCTACGTGCGCGCGCGGACTTGCTCACATCCTGTACACGCGCACAAACACGCCTTCGTGCGCGCGCTCACAACCGCCTGCTTCAGGTGGGTATAGCGCCGTCTCTCTCGCACGGCTCTCTCCCTCTCGCTCGCACAGTACGTGCGGCTGCGCTGCTTGGCGCCGCGCTACGTGCGCGCGCGGACTTGCTCACATCCTGTACACGCGCACAAACAGGCCTTCGTGCGCGCGCTCACAACCGTCTGCTTCAGGTGGGTATAGCGCCGTCTCTCTCGCACGGCTCTCTCCCTCTCGCTCGCACAGTACGTGCGGCTGCGCTGCTTGGCGCCGCGCTACGTGCGCGCGCGGACTTGCTCACATCCTGTACACGCGCACAAACAGGCCTTCGTGCGCGCGCTCACAACCGTCTGCTTCAGGTGGGTATAGCGCCGTCTCTCTCGCACGGCTCTCTCCCTCTCGCTCGCACAGTACGTGCGGCTGCGCTGCTTGGCGCCGCGCTACGTGCGCGCGCGGACTTGCTCACATCCTGTACACGCGCACAAACACGCCTTCGTGCGCGCGCTCACAACCGCCTGCTTCAGGTGGGTATAGCGCCGTCTCTCTCGCACGGCTCTCTCCCTCTCGCTCGCACAGTACGTGCGGCTGCGCTGCTTGGCGCCGCGCTACGTGCGCGCGCGGACTTGCTCACATCCTGTACACGCGCACAAACACGCCTTCGTGCGCGCGCTCACAACCGCCTGCTTCAGGTGGCTATAGCGCCGTCTCTCTCGCGCCGCTCTCTCCCTCTCGCTCGCACAGTACGTGCGCACGCTCACAACTGCCTGCTTCAGGTGGGTATAGCGCCGTCTCTGTTAGAGATACTTTACAACAGATGGCGCTGTAGGTTAGTAAAACTCGCTATCGAGATGTTTTCCGGTAAACTGTAAATCAACCCATATACTTGGATTCTCTAACAGTACAGTGATATAGGAGGGGAGACGAAAAAGATAGTATAATTACTAGTAAAGCGCTAGTTAATGTGTCTAGTGCAGGGATATTCAGTCTACTTACAACCGCTTGCGTCAGGTGGGTATAGCACCGTCTCTCTCGCACCGCACTGGCCCTCTCGCTCGCACAGTACGTGCAACGGTCAGGTCAGGTCAAAAAAGTTCGAAATGAATAACGCAAGCAGAGCGAGCAAAACATTTTATGATATGACAAGATAAAGGTCCTGAAAGCCAACGCAACGCGAGCACAACAGTGAGCGAAACATATTACTAAATAATGACAAGTAAAGCAGAGGCCTCTTAATGACAAAATGAGTCATTGTTTTTGTATTGCCTACATCACTCATATTAATTTTATTCTCTGAATGTAACTGAGTGCATTAAATCCTAATAAAATTATTCTATTGTTTTTATACCACCCGCAGATACAGCAAAATCCAAACGTTCGACATCAAACTACCCCCAGAAATCATCCACACGAAATACGACACGAAACAAATGAGGGACGCCCTACTCTCCCAGATGAATGAGCTCATGCCCAAAGGTCACGAGACATTCAGCGGGGTCAGTGACCCCGAGGCCGAGAAGGAGCATCAGGCGTTCAAGCAACATATGGAACAGATCCATATTGCATTGACTTCGTCTCATTTACAGGAGCAAGCTAGTTTAGCAGGTAAGAATTTTTTTTCTCTCTTTATTTCGAAAAAAGAATACCGCAAAGAACGGAATGTACCAACCAAATTTTTGTGTTTTATGGAACTTGGACTTGGACTCATTTGGAACGAAGACTTCAGTGCCTGCCAGATTGTCAATCAGTGTCGCAATGTTTTTTTAGTCTTTTGGCTTTGGAATCTAGTCTTTCTTTTTTCGTGTGGGACACCGAGTCGTCCAACGACCCGATGGACCCTAGTGTCAGAATTTTTCAACCGCCTTCTACAAGTAGCAGGCTCCTGACATGGTTGTGTAACGACCGCCGTCTAAGTGATCATAGACAGCAACCGGGACCTACGGTTTAGCGTGCCATCCGAAACACGGAACCATCTTACTTACGGACAATCGGGTGGTTCAGCCCGCAATGCCCTAACCAGACTGGGAACAAATTCACAAGGTGATAAATATCAACTTTGTGAGTGAACCAACGAGAATCGAACCCGGAACCTTCTGCGTCAAAGGCAGTTGAACTACTACTGCGCCACATCGGTTGTCAATTTGGAATCTTTTTTTTTTTTAATTCTGGCGTCACATCTCATGGGTGGAGACGTATTTTGCCAATGTCAAAGTAGTCAGGTCGTCGGTAAGGTTAGAGTGATGTAAAGTTAAGTGGCATTACGCCGAGGGAGAGTCCACAACACAGTGATCCTAGTCTGACGACTATGAGCTGTGTTGCGCAAAATTATGTAGTACAAAAAACTCGATAGTAAAATTTTCTGCACCACGTGGAGACCGCTCGTCACTATTGCACAATGCCGAATATATGCATTAATTACAATTTCCTATTTAATGAACACTTTCAGAATAGTTTGTTGCTTAATACGCTATCAGAATTATTCACCAAACACTCAAATGAACAAGAAATATCAAATTATAACCAATACACGACCCGCCATGATGGAATACCAACGAGCGACCCAATTTGGAATCTAGTAACATAGTAAGTTCAATCAAGGCCATCTGCAAAGTCCTTGGAATACTAGTTTCTTTTTAATCTCAAAAAGAAAATGGGCAGGCGGATTGGCGAGTGTAGTGCAAGATGTGTTATTCACAGCGAAGCAGCATCCCTTGTCACCAGTCCTTGGGTAAGGATAATTATTCTTTTCCCTCCCTATTTACGACGACCTCCACGTGTGGAATTGGAGTGATGTATATTTAAGCCATGGAAAATTCACATACATACATACATATATCACGCCTTTATCCCTTGCGGGGTAGGCAGAGCGATAGTGGCTGTAAGAATACAGCCACTATCGCCACGTCTGACATTTTTGAGGATTGTTTTCCAAGGTTGTTTCAGAAAACATGTGTATTACTATAGTGACAGGTTGTCGGGTGAAAATTCACACTGCATGGAAATCCCCTTTTGTGTTATTTACATTAATTATTATTCTTAATTTTATTATTTGTTAACAATAACAGAGAAATTGCTTATCACATTTAAATGCCAACCACAGTAATTAGGTGGGCCTCCATTGAACGAGCAGCTTCAGATGCTCGCTGCCGCGCGCAGCATGCGGCGCATTGAGCGGTCGGTGTGGACGTGTTTCGCCTGAGCAGCGCATGTTAAAATTCTCATGCTCGGGCGAAAAACCGTCCATACCGACCGCGCATGCTGCGCGCGGCAGTGGGCATCTGAGGCTGCTCGTTCATTGGAGACCCAGCTATTCATGTCATGAGACTCATGAGATACGGTATGGCGACAGCCGGACAGACAGTTTTTATTTGTCAAACTATCACATATTCCAGCAATAATTGTACTATACTACTTTTCTATTTGCACTTATCTTCACTAAATAGCACAGCATATATTTTTTTTCCGCTTGTGAACTACAATCACAAAAAAAATAAAAAAACCTTGGTTTTTGACTGTACCATGATCTCAGAGTTAAAGGTCTAAAAAGTAAAATAAACAACTTATCCACACAATATATTTATTTGTTTTTCTGCATTTTCAGTTCTAATAATACGTAGTCGGTCCCAAAGTTCTGTCATATATGAAAATACTGATAAAATAAAAAGTACCAATCCGTTTTTAAAAATTTATATATCAATTAAAAATACAATTATCGAAGAATCAAAATAACATAAAACTATTCGAAATGACCTCCCTTGCTTTTAATAACGGCCATCAACCGCGGCGGCCAGTCGTCTATCGCAGCACGCACCATATCCATGTCGATTTCAGCGACTGCTTTAACTATGGCTGACTTCAGATTCTCCAAATTTTTATGGGGTTTAGCACAGACCTTGCTCTCTAAGACCTGCCAAATTTTATAGTCCAGAGGATTAAGGTCCGGACTGGAGGAAGGCCAATCTTCGTGTCTTATAAAGTCAATGTTTTGACGTTCGAACCAGGCTTGAGTGATCTTGGCTTTGTGAGCGGGCGCAGAATCCTGCTGGAACACAAAGTGATGTCCTGAAAATAGTGTGTTGGGCAGGTCTTTGACGTCCCGATCCAAAACCGTCTCTTGGTACACTTTTGCACTGGTTTTGACCCCCTTTTCGCAAAAATGAACCTCAGTTGGCCCATAGTAGGAGACTCCTAACCAGACCATGACTGAAGAGGGATGATGCCCATGTTGCACCCGCGGAACTTTGTTTCCTGCTTCTTCAGAGCTGGTAGCGTACACTCTATCGTTTTGTTTATTATACTTTTCTTCTATATCAAAAATTTTTTCGTCTGTAAAAAGTATATCGCGGTGCCGGTTTTTCGCGTACCGTTTTAACAACACCCGAGATCTTTTGAGTCTAATTTCTTTTAAACGGGCATTAAGTAAGTGCCCACTCTTTTTTTTGTATGCTCGCAGCTTAAGGTCTTCGTTTAAAACCTTTTTCACTGTTTTTCTACTAACCTTCATCTGCAAAGCCATAAGTTTCTGTTTTCGGACAGGATTTCTTCGTATGCGCTCCTTGATCGCTTTGATCACTGCTGGTGTTCTGGCGGAGCGAGGCCGGCCAGTTCTTTTCTTGTCCTCAACACTAGAGACTTCAGTGTACCTAGTTATAGTACGATACACAAACCTAAGCGTTATTTTCAATTTTTTGAGCAACTTGAAAATGGTACTCGGCGAGTGCCCACAGCGACGCAACGCCAAAACTGCTATTCGGTTTTCTTTCAAAATCCACTCCATCGTGAAAAATCGCGCCAAATGATCATTTATTGTTTTAAAATAATTGTCAAACATTCAAAAACGGAATGCAATAAAACTTTTCCAAATTCGTGTTCTAAATTCAAAAATAATGTGCCAGTGACAGAACTTTGGGACCGACTACGTAGGTTGAAATCAAGTAAGGCTCTGTATTGGTTGTGTAGCAAAGTACACCTCTATAGTAATGGAATCATCTTTTACATATTTATTAGGCTCTATCAAATGTCTCCAATCTAAGCAGAAAATATTGTGACTATTTTTCTTTTTACTGAATGTAACTTCAAAATCTTGATAATCATATTTATGTGAGTTACCGTCATGATGGAGAAGTTGCACTTTTCCTGTAACTTTACACGACCAATCCTCAGGTACTTCTCGTAAACTGTCCACTTGAGTTTCAAGATATACTGCTAGATTATCATAATAATCACTTGATTCTGTTTGCACTGTCCAGGGTAAATTGCGTACATAGTGTATTTCGGAGACTTGTTTCGGAATATCCGTTAACAACCTTGTTCTTATTTCATACACTGCATGTAGTATGGTTGCGGAACTTCTGATTCTCGGTTCTCTTATACACGAAAAACCATCTGGCATTGGTAACCCACAGTCAGGAGAAAACACATTAGTAGACAGAGAAGTTGTTTCTCTTCTGCGGACAAAATATAGCTTCTACAGATGTCTTGTATGTCTGTTGGAGGCATGGACAGGAAACGTATTTGTTCAATAACACCTTTTAAAATCTGCCTTGCCTCTTTAGTTTTTTTTGGGCTGGAGCATGAAGTTAAATCTAATACTTGACAATAATTATGGTCATGAATGGAGACGTCGAGTTGCGGAAAATAGCCCGTTTTACCATTACCATTATGGTCATGAATTTCTTGCTTGTCATTGTCTTGCTCCATTTTGTTGGACTCTTCTGACACATTTAGATGGTGTTTCTCTAAATTATCAACATAATGTAGTAGAGAGTTGAAAAGGTCCATCTCGCTATTGATATGAAGGGTATCCATTGAAACAAGCTTCTTTAGAGTACTAGCTTCTGCCTGTAGAAAACTGCTGCTTTTCAATACAAGTTGTGTTCTAGTACTGAACATTTCTAGACACTTTTCCTCAAGCCTGCTTTCACCAAAGAAGCATGCAAACTCGTAAATTTGGCACACATTATCAGGGTCCAAATCTTCCATAAGACTATCAATACATTCCTCTGCAAGAGGAACTAATATATATTTATTAGCGGCTTTATATAGAGCCATTGCAGCTTCTATAGTAGGTAAGGGATACTGATCAGTGTATATGTATTCTAATAGAGTGGAAAACGTAGGCAGGTCTATGTCTCTGATAATAATAGTGTTTTCTTTGACCCCAACATTCCCATAGAACATTGCAGCGAAGACTGGGGATGCCATCGCTAGGAAGAGTTTGTGCGCCTTCAGCGTGTTCGTTGAGCTTACTGCGTCCGTTTCTGTACCAGTTGGAAATACAAAAGTGCAATCGGCCCACTCTTGCGAACGAAACAGGTGGCTTGCTCTATCACTTATTAGTAAATAATTCACTTGCCAGTCTTCCGCCGGTTCAATTCGAGGTGCCATTGTGCAAAAATCCTTTCTGAAACCGACAATAATGGTAAAATTTTTAATACCAAACGGCCCAGTCGAAAAATAATTTTCGAGTGTCGGCTTTCTATCACTACAGCACAGCAGTCGCAGAGAAACCTAAATATATTCACTCTGGGATCAATGTTTATAGTACTTCGATAACTTTTGTTTTTCACAGGTTTTCGTCAGTTATAATAAAAGGTACTACTGATTTTCGTCAACCAGCACAGTAGCGTTGCCGCTCGATAGTGGACTATCGATAGACAATCGATAGTCTATCGATAGTTTTTCGATAGTAAGAACTATCGATTTTTAATCAATACTATCGATACTATCGATACTATCGATTGTTCAGAATGAGGCAATACTATCGGTCAGCTTCGATAGTATCGATACTATCGATAGTATCGAAGCTGACAATCGAAAAAACAATCGATAGTATCGAATCTGACAATCGAAAAAACAATCGATAGTATCGATAGTATCGAAGCTGACAATCGAAAAAACAATCGATAGTATCGATAGTATCGATAGTTTTGGTCTATCGATAGTCGGCCGATGAGCGATAGTATCGTTCAGTCAGGTATGAATTATTTATTTTACATACATATAATTATCATGACTTTATCTCTTGTGGGGTAGACAGAGCGTTCACGGTCGTAAAATTACTCAGTAAAGCGACAGTAATCATTACTGTCGCTTGCTATCGCCACGTCTGAGGGCCGTTTCAGTATATATTATAAATATTCTAAATATATATTCTAAATACAATTGCTCATGCCCTAAGCTACCCTAGCTAAGTTAAAAAAATAATAATAAAAAATTAATAGCCGAAAATGGCTATGCTGAAATAAACATAAAATACAATATTATACGTATATATACAGTAGATAATTCTACCTGTTTCGTCATTTAAAGTCTACTTTATACATTTAAAACTACTCCCATGGAGATTTATCCTGCATATAATCAGATATTTCATAATAGCCTTTCTTGTACAATTTTTGTTTTATTACTTTATGGCGGGTGACAGGATGAATCCAGGTGGTGTCGGGAAAAGGGTAGCTACCCGCCTGGCCGGGTGTTGTGGCCAGGGGACCGACGGGTCCACCTGGATTGGATTGGAAGTTGTATATATGCGTTGCGCGGTGAACACTTCGATATCGCGTTTCAGGCCCATTGTTCTGTCACGTGGCGCCATCTCTCCGATATGTTGAGAACTCCTGTTGCGTCTTGTATGCATGTGAACCACTTGAGTGAGCTTCATGTTGTAGCCACCAGAGGTCGCTACAACTTGACATGACAGGTGATGCGTAGGTATCTATTGTGATACATCACGTGATGCGTCGATTTCATTCTCCTGTCATATCCATACTATTTTTTCCCGCACGCACGCAGACGCAGGCGCACGCATCTAGTGTGCAAATGCCTTTAAAACTATAGGTGTATTTTTATGTATCTAATTGTATAACTAATTCATTCATTGCTAAATACTATGGCTAAATGAATTTACTTTAATAATTAAAATTTAAAAAATCTTTTAAAATAATCCATATACAATAATTAACCCATTAGCCGTGGGATGCCGGCTAAGAATAGCATCATCCTATTTTTTTCCCATGGGTTTCATGTGTATTGCAATTTTAGGCGACAGGCTGACAACCTGTCACTTTAGTGATACGCGAATTACTGAAACGGCCCTCAGACGCGGCGATAGCAAGCGACAGCAATGATTACTGTCGCTTTAATAAGTAATCTAATCGAGTAATTTTACGACCATGAACGCTCTGTCTACCCCACAAGAGATAAAGTCATGATAATTATATGTATGTAATATAAATAATTCATACCTGACTGAACGATACTATCGCTCATCGGCCGACTATCGATAGACCAAAACTATCGATACTATCGATTGTTTTTTCGATTGTCAGCTTCGATACTATCGATACTATCGATTGTTTTTTCGATTGTCAGCTTCGATACTATCGATAGTATCGATACTATCGAAGCTGACCGATAGTATTGCCTCATTCTGAACATAAAATATGTACAAAAACACCATCATTCGTTTCTGTTCATATAGGTAATTGCAAGAAAATTGAGAGTGTATCGTCGATGACCATTACATGATTGCTTGCCATAAATTGCGCCAAAAGAAAAGTAAAATTTGATACGTTACTTTTTATTTTTAAATTTTGGTAAATACTTGGTGTTAAATATTGAATAAAATAGCAGATACTAGGCTAGGTAGTACTTCAGTCCATCTCTAGCTAATTCACGTTTGATTGGCTGCAAATATTGATGTTCCAAATTCAAATCACTTTTACTCCCTTGGGGTAAAATGACCTATTTTGTTCGCACTTATTTGCGCCTAAGGCGTAGAGGTGGGTCGGTATGCGTATTTGTAATATTGAAACGAAACTATTTATCAATATCCGATAACGGGTTTTGAAACTATTTATTTTAAAAACTAGTTATTGGATATACCAGAAGCGATATCGATATTGGCGGGTTGCCGTTTTCAGCGCTTACATGCGCACCTAAAAGTTGGCCTTGACCTGATTATCTTTATACAATAAATCTATTTATTACGTAAGCATTAAGGATCAAACTGTCTAGGATACTCATCATTTTGGTTCAAATTTTATGTTTCGCTCTCGCACATAGCGCCTAACCATACGATCTCTGTCTAATCGAGTTCGGCTATGTTCGGCTTCGCGCTCGGGTGCGCTCGGTATAGGTATCGCATCGCGCCGCGCCGTCCGTCGCGCGCACCGAGTGAAACGACTGAACCGAGTCAAACCGAGCGTTGCCGTACCGTGCCGATCTCGTCAATAAATAGTTTCGCCGAATAAATAGTTTTTGGAATACCCAGTACCGTATTGTCGGTATTGCTCTAATACATAGTTTTGATAACTATTTACGGTTTGTAACGCCCACCTCTACTAAGGCGTAGTTTTTTTAATAGAGGGAATGATAAAACTTAAAACTAAATACGACATTTGACATAATTTGAGCATGAGCATAGTATTTGAAATGGCAACTAGAGTATGACGCAACTTCCCAAACGCTACCCAGCCCAGCCGCACTCTTCTGTTATTTCAGTCTCGAAGTTGTCTCTTCCCAACTGCAATGTTTGCCCAAGATATACCTACATATTTCTGAACAACTTCAAGGTCTACACTACACCTTCTACAGAAACCGGTTCCGGGATGAAGTGTGGATTAAAAATGACCTTGGTCTTGTGTAAATCCATCCCGATTCCAACACGTCTCGAGGCAGTGTTTAGACCTGACAGCATTTTTTGTCCTATAGCGATTATGACGATGTCGTCGACAAAGCGAAGATGCGTGAGGAATTCACCGTTGTCGTTGATACCTAGACTATCCCACTGTAAGGCCCTGAAGATATTCTCTTGTGAAAAGTTTGGGGGATATAACGTCACCCTGTCTTACCCCTCGAAGTAGTTGACTGGGTCTTGTTTTGTAGGTGAACGGAGTCGCCAATTGGCAGGGGCTTCTCAGCACCTCCACATATCACCAGTCGACATGGCACACCACACCAAGGACGCCAGAATACCAAGTCTGCTATTTTTGTCATTGTAACGCCATCGAAACTAAACTGTCATTCCATTTCCATTGGGATTTTTCTATACTTCAAACTGTTAGCTGACTACGAAACTACCAAAATCATCCAACCGAGATCCAATCGACATCCAACTGAAACGATCTCCATTTAGCAGACTTAGGGCCGTGGTTTTAATAAAGTTGGATGGGTCTTGTTTTGTGGTTTTCAACTTGAACGGTCATCGTCGCCAATATTGACATATCGTCGCCATTATTTCAGCCGTCGTCCGCAGCCTATGGTCAGTCTCAGACCGCATCATTGCCGGCGAGAAAATGCTTCGTGACGCTCAAGACAAGTGGTCCAGCCCGCTCGCCAAGCCTGCCAAGACTCAAGTAGACAATACGACAGAGGAAAAATCCGACATAGAAGATTCAGGGGACGTGGGCAGTGATGGGACGACGTATGTGTTCGGAGATAGCGGGTCCAAGGAACTTGAGAAAGAACATGGCGGTAAGTATTGAGATATACAGGGTGACTGGAAAATTGATGCATTCCTTTCAAGGGATGAACCAGCTCATGAAACTGAACAACTTTCCCAATGGAATAGGTCGAAATATGAAAAAAAATTTTGGTCCTCCCATACAAATTGACTTAGTCGGTCGGTAATTTTGTATGGGTGGGCCAAATTTTTGTTTGATTTTCAATTCAAATTCAATTTCAGCCTATGTTCCATGGGGAAAGTTGTCCAGTTTCATGAGCGGGTTCATCCCTTGAAAGGAATGCATCAATTTTCCAGTCACCCTGTATATTACTTACATAAATATAACTCGCCGTTATTGCTTACGGGGTAGGCAGAGCGTTAGGCGTGATTTGTGTATGTGTTGAAGGAAATGATCTGTAAATGGCGGCCGATTGTCATGCTTTCTCTCTCCCACTGAGGCTCTTACATTAACAAGGAGTTCATGCTTTCTTCTTCACACTTAGGTTATCACCGCCATTTATAAATCCTTTTTCCGTTGCAGGTACGGAGGAAGACGAAGAAAAAGGCGACAAGAAAACTGTACGACAGATATTAACTCAACTCCTGTCTAACAATTCATCCAACTCTAATCAGGTAGGTGCCGTGTGGTGCTGGCTCAGAATAGCATCACCCCAGTTCTATCCGTGGGTGTCGTGAAAACCGACTAAGAAATAATCATCCAGGGAATGGGGAGCAGTAGTCCCTATTCGCCAATCCGCCTGCCAAGCGTGGCCCAATGGCTCATGTCCAGCAGTGGACTGTTGTAGCTGTTAAGGTTAAGGCTGTAATATACTTCATCAAAAAATCCGGGACACCTTGCAACTTGCAAGTTTATGTTTCGTACGAATCTCATTATTTAAAAAGTGTCTTTATATTGGATATCGTGTAATACTGAGTTAAAATGAGGTTTATAAAATCTTAATGAAAAGGTCTCGAATTCGGAATAGTTTTTTATACATACATACTTACAAATATCACGCTTTTATCCCTTGCGGGGTAGGCAGAGCGTTAACGGCCGTAAGAATACGGTCGCTTTCGCCACGTCTGATATTTTTGGGGGTTGTTTTCCAAAGTTGTTCCAGAAAACATGTGTATCACTATAGTGACAGGTTGTCAGCTTGTCGCCTAAAAATTGTAATACAGCATACCCTCGAGTCCCTTAGTCGCCTCTTACGACGCCCGCGGGATGGATGTGGGGTGATGCTATTTTAAGCCGGCATCACACGGCAGAAGGCTGCAATATACTTCATCAAAAAATCCGGGACACCTTGCAAGTTTATGTTTGTACGAATCTCATTATTTAAAAAGTGTCTTTATATTGGATATCGTGTAATAAATACTGAGTTAAAATGAGTTTTATAAAATCTTAATGAAAAGGTCTCGAATTCGGAATAGTTTTTTATACATACATACTTACAAATATCACGCTTTTATCCCTTGCGGGGTAGGCAGTGCGTTAACGGCCGTAAGAATACGGTCGCTATCGCCACGTCTGATATTTTGGGGGTTGTTTTCCAAAGTTGTTCCAGAAAACATGTGTATCACTATAGTGACAGGTTGTCAGCTTGTCGCCTAAAAATTGTAATACACCATACCCTCGAGTCCCTTAGTCGCCTCTTACGACGCCCGCGGGAAGAATGTGGGGTGATGCTATTCTAAGCCGGCATCACACGGTGTTTTATCAAATGATAAAAGCGAAAGTGTCTCGATTTTTCTAATGAGAAGTGTAATATTTTGTATCTGTTTCAGAGCGGCATGATAATATCGACTGGGCTGATCCCAATAGTAGTGATGGCTGGAGAAATAGGGTCCGTCATAGCGGCCACGTTAGCGTCGGTCACGTATCAGAGGACGCTGAGGTCCCAACTACAAGCCCCCGAACACGAGGAGGAGAAAGAGGGGGGCAAGAAGAGTAGCGACCATATTGAAGTGCTGCTCAAGGTCAGTTTGAGGTCAAAAAAGGGTTTCAAAAGCTCTCTACCTTAAATATCGATAGTACTGCTGTCGATTGATTACATTAGAAAAACATTATACGATGGATAGACCAATAGATATTATCGAATGTCGATAATTCAAAATGCAGCAATACCTAGTATTGAGACGTGCAATACTATCGATACTAGATAGTATCGTTTCTATCGATAATACACAGTATCGTTATTATCGATAATATATAGTATCGTTACTATCGATAATATAAAGTTTCGTTATTAACAATAATACATAGTATCGTTGCTATCTATAATAGATAGTATCCTTACTATCGATAATAGATAGTATCGTTACTATCTGATAGCAGATAGTAGTCTGAACTGTCCATACTATCATTGTTAGTAGTGAATCGATACTATCAATAGTTTTCAAATCATAAGAAATGATAGTTACACTCAAGTCCTAATCAAGGTAAGTTTGAAGGCCTTGTTGTAGTAGTGATGGCTGGAGAAATAGGGTCCGTCATATCGGCCACGTTAGCGTCGGTCACGTATCAGAGGACGCTGAGGTCCCAACTACAAGCCCCCGAACACGAGGAGGAGAAAGAGGGGGGCAAGAAGAGTAGCGACCATATTGAAGTGCTACTCAAGGTAATAAATAAATATCCGGGATAATTGACGTAACGTCATCTATCCCCAAACTAAGCAAAGTTATTTTGGACCTCCCATACAAACATACCAACCGATCAATTTCTTTTCAAGGTCCAAAAAGTTTTCTCATATTTCGACTTTTGTTTTATGGGGAAAATTGTTCAGTTTCATGGTCTGATTCACACCTTATTTGCAGCTAATATTTAACACCTTCATTTTCATCATTCTTCTTGTCCTATTCCGTTCTCTCGGGGCCGGCTACCTAACCTAGGAGATTTGACGTGGAACCAAGTTTTTACATATAGCGACTGCCATCTGACTTCTGTAACCCAAAGGCTCATCTGGCTAAATTCAAATTTTATTTGAATGTGATTTTCGATGTTTTTCCTTCACCTTATTTACCAAATATTTTTGTCCTACAGGACGGGCTTCTATGTCGCGTGTACTACGGCCCGCAGTTCCAGAAACTTCGCCACATGTTGCTAGCCCCCCTAGACAACAATCCGCATATAGCTGACGAGTTCGCCGCCAAGACTGCCGACCTCAAGACTGACAAGTGTTGCCAAGATGAACGAGACAAGGATGGTAAGTTCACAAACCGAATAGAAAGAACACTAGCCTTAAGCGAATCTTTAATATTTTATAGAAATCTCCTCAAAATAGTAATTTCGAACACTTGGTATTTTAATCAAACACTAGATATTAATATAAACTTGTTACAAAGTTAATACAAACGAAACATGTGGAAAAAATTCACGCCACCGACGGGATTTGAATCCACGTCATGGTCTCACGGGTTAATTGCTAGCTTAGCGCGGGAGCGCAGATTTTAAAGTTGTATGTAAGTACATCAGTACGTATCGAAAAACCGCCCAGTACAACACACTGACAAAGCGTCAACGCGCGGTGGCGCGTCGCGCGCGCAGATTCTGCTTATCGGCGTACTAGCTCCGCAGTGCCGCTCGAAACACGGCGATCGTTAGTGGAGTGAAGTCTTTGTTTGGCGCGGGGCTGTCGTACAATGCGCGATGAAGCAGATCTGCTCCTCCGTCGCCGCGCGCGGGATCTGCCGCTCCGCGCTACGCGTCGGGGCGCGTTCTCAGTGTGTGAGGCGCCTTAGGGCTACAAACTTTTTGTTACAAAGTCAATACAGGCTAGGATAGAGCCAACCATGGTGTAGCGGTTAACACGTCTGACCCGGCAAGTCAGAAGACGTTGGTTCGAATCCCTTCGGTGGCGTGATTTTTTCCATTTTTTATTGTTTGTTTTAGTGATAAATAACATAATCATGTTTGTTATTACTATAAAATATTATACTTGAAATCTAGCAAAATTTTCTTCCAGCAAAAGTCCTCTGCGACATAGAAGAGGGTTTTATCCGTTCTCTCGCCTACTGCGTGCCGTGGGCAGCCAAAGGCGGGAAGTCAGGGTCCACCTTCTGCAAGACGAGAGACGACAGATACGTCCTAAAGGAGATGACCAAACCTGAATGGCAACAGTTTTTAGAGTTCGCGCCGCATTACTTCAATTATGTGACGAGTTGCCATCAGAATAAACAGCCTAGTTTATTAGGTGAGTGGTTTAATCTACCAAGCAGCGTTAGGTAGCTTGACCATAAAGTGTAGATAAAAAAGAGGGCGCCACACTCTTCGCGATCTGTCAAATCTGACAGATACCGCTTAACTATGGCAACAATTTTTCATACAAATATTTTAGTTCCGTTTTATTTAATTTCTACTCTTTCTGGCCAAGCTTTACTGGACAATCGAAATATAACACGATTTTTTAAATAATGGATTCCGAATTGGCGACATTATTTTTTGTCTCTCTATCAAAATCTATGACATATGATGATGAGTGTCAACAATAATGTTGCTCTTCCGGAATTCTTTCTTTAAAATATAAACCCGACTAAATCTCTGGCAAACTAAACTCATCTATCAAATTGAAAATTAAGCCAACTAAACTGACCACACGCACGCACATATCACGACTTTATCCCTTGCGGGCTAAGCAGAGCGTCGACGGCTGTAAAAATACAGCCACTATCGCCACGTCTGGCAAATATGATCATCAGCCTCACCTTATGCGATCTCTCTACCGTATGACTGCTGGAAGAGATTTCTTTTTAGAAATAAGTAGTACCTGTTGTGTTTTTTATCTATATGTTATTGTTCTGTGTTTTCTCTTGTGTGCAATAAACAGTTAAATAAATAATAAATAAATAAATATGACGATTTTCAGATGATTCCTGTATCAGAGTAGTGACTTGTAGCCCTTAAGTTCTAAATACACATGAAACCCTTGAGTCCCTTCGTAGCCTCTTACGACATCCGCAGGAAAGAAATGCGGTGATGCTATTTTAAGCCCACATCACATGGAATACAAGTTTTTATCCATTTATGAAGCGATTAAGGTATTTGAGGCTTGATGTGTTTTGCTATTTTAGGCGACAGGCTGACAACCTGTCACTATGAAGATACAGTCTTCTGTTACCCTCAAACTTTCGTCGGACGTGGCGTAAATGTCTGCTATTACGGCTGTAATGCTCTGCCTACCCCGCATGGGATATAGACGTGATCAACAAGGTGAAAAAATATTAGCTGCAAATATTTTAAGAAGTCAATTTGTATGGGAGGTAAAGTCTCATATTTCGACCTATGTTTCTTGGGGAAAGTTGTTCAGTTTCATGGGCTGATTCACCACTTAAAATATTTGCAGCTAATACTTTTACACCTTATATGTATGTATGTTTTATTATTTTTCCAGCGCGTATCCTAGGCGTATACAGCGTGGGCGGCGCGGGCAACGGTGTACTAGTTATGGAAAACATCTGGTACGGCTGCGGACCCCAAACTAAGAGGTTCGACCTCAAGGGGTCCAGCAGACACAGACTGACGACTGACAGTCAGCCGCTAGCTGTGCTCATGGACGAGAATCTGTTGAATTGTAAGTCTTATTTATTATTTTTTAGAGTTATTATTATTCTTATTAATTATTAAGAGTCCCAGTCTTATTGGTGTAAAAAAATTATTGCAAATATTTTAAGTAGCGAATTAGCCTATAACACTGAACAATTTTCGCCAAGGAACTTAAAAAAAATGCACTCCTATACAGATTGACTCGGTCCGTCATTTTGTTTTTCATATTTAGACCAATGTTCCTTAGTGAAAGCTTTTCAGTTTCATGAGCTGATTCAGCCCTTGAAATATAAAGTGTAAAAATATTAGCTGCATAATGTGAATCAGCCCATGAAACTGAACAAGTTACCCCAAGGAATATAAGTCGAAATATGAGAATTTTTTTTGGTTCAATACAAATTGACTTGGTCGGTTGGTAGGTAATTTTGTACTTCCAAAATTTTTGTACATATTTTGACCTATCTTCCTTGGAAAAAGTTGTTCAGTTTCATGAACTGGTTCACCTCTTAAAATATTTGCAGAAATTTTTTTAGCGCCCTCTATTAAAAAAAACTGATTTTTTTCAGTGCGCTGGGAAACTCCGTTATATGTGCAGTCTCATACAGGCAGCGTGCTTTGGTCGTGCATAGAGCGAGACACAGACTTCTTAGTGGCCAACACTGTCATGGACTACTCGCTTCTACTGGGCATAGACAAACAGACGCTGGTTGTTGGTATTATAGGTAAGTTGAAATGTGTAGCTAAAAAGTATTTTAAATAAAGGACAAAGTTAGACGCGCGTTGAGCGTGGTATGTTGTAATTAACCGACTTAAAAAAAGGAGGTTGTCAGTTTGACCTGTATGTATGTTTGTCCGCGATTATCTCGCGTATGGCTGAAACGATTTTGATGCGATTTTCAGCAAAAGGTTTTTAACACTCAGAAAATGGTTTTATGCATATTTACCGACAAAAAATGGAGATTCGCCCTTTTACACGACTGACTTTTTTTGACACCCCTATTGTATGCATTTAGCAGTTTTCAAAATGGGTTTTAAAAAGTATCCGAAATGTAGTCACAATTCTTACTTTCCAGATTACATCCGAACATTTACCTGGGACAAGAAGCTAGAACATCTAGTGAAGAAGAACTTAGGTTCCGGTCAGCCCACCGTCGTCTCACCCGCTGAGTATAAGAGAAGATTCTGCGTAGCGGCGAGAAAATACTTCTTACAGTGTGTGGCTCATTGGGACCACTTGTATACACCAAGCCTTATTGGACATCAGAAGTGGGATAAATAGATTACCTATAGACTTCGCCTTAAAAGCGGTCTTGCTATCATAAATGTAATTTGAGTGGCAAGAAAATACTTCTTACAATGCGTGGCTGATTGGGACCACTTGTATACACCAAGCCTTATTGGACATCAGAAGTGGGATAAATAGATTACCTATAGACTTCGCCTTAAAAGCGGTCTTGCTATCATAAATGTAATTTGAGTGGCAAGAAAATACTTCTTACAGTGTGTGGCTGATTGGGACCACTTGTATACACCAAGCCTTATTGGACATCAGAAGTGGGATAAATAGATTACCTATAGACTTCGCCTTAAAAGCGGTCTTGCTATCATAAATGTAATTTGAGTGGCAAGAAAATACTTCTTACAGTGTGTGGCTCATTGGGACCACTTGTATACACCCAGCCTTATTGGACATCAGAAGTGGGATAAATAGATTACCTATAGACTTCGCCTTAAAAGCGGTCTTGCTATCATAAATGTAATTTGAGTGGCAAGAAAATACTTCTTACAGTGTGTGGCTCATTGGGACCACTTGTATACACCCAGCCTTATTGGACATCAGAAGTGGGATAAATAGATTACCTATAGACTTCGCCTTAAAAGCGGTCTTGCTATCATAAATGTAATTTGAGTGGCAAGAAAATACTTCTTACAGTGTGTGGCTCATTGGGACCACTTGTATACACCCAGCCTTATTGGACATCAGAAGTGGGATAAATAGATTACCTATAGACTTCGACCTAAAAGTGGTCTTGCTATCATAAATGTAATTTGAGTGGCAAGAAAATACTTCTTACAGTGTGTGGCTCATTGGGACCATCTATACAGGGTGTAAGAGACGGTGTAACGAAAACTTTGCAGGCATGATCAGACCATGAAACTGAACAACTTTTACTGATCTGATCACGCCTGCAAAGTTTTCGTTACACCGTCTCTTACACCCCGTATACACCCAGCCTAATCGGACATCAGAAGTGGGATAAATAAGTATTGAGAGTTGTTTCAGATAATTCGTAAATCACTCTTGTGACAGCCTGTCGCCTTAAATTGTAATTACTTACAATGCGTCACAATTTGAAGTTACTTTTATTTAGTTCCTATACATCCCTAAATATAACAAAAATGGGATAAATAACCTAATTTATTTAACCTAGACACTTTTGTGGTCTCTGTATACATTACGTCCCTTACGGGGAAGGCAGTGCGTCAACAGCCGTAAAAATACGATGGTTTTATTAATTAAACACTAATAAAACCACCGTATCTTTACGGCTATAGATCCTTATTAATATTAATGTTGAAATCCTTTATTATGAATATATACCGCTGTTATTATTAGATCTCTTATTTTATCAAAACGGGGTTCTTATTGCGAAACAAAATTTTTAAATAACGTAGTTTTATATTTAAAGCAAAAGTATTTTTATTATTATTTAGGTTCTGAATTTTATTTACATTCCTGTATTGTTTGTATACTTATTAAGATTTTAATGTTGTTTCGTATAAAATAAAGCAATTATGCTTATGATGAATTAGTTATTACTAGTACTTACGCGTAGTAAATTCTGTATAATTTTATAAATAAAATAGTTTTTACTTTTAAAAGTTGTTCTTTTTTTCATTCTAAACTATAATATATAAAAAATTAATAAAAACATGTAAGTATACAGAGTTTCTTACTCCCATTCACAGTTTAGGGTGTTTCTACTCATGATTCTGAACAACATTTATCCACCTGCCGCGAATACCTCTCTCTTTTCGTGTCGTTCAACGACCCGATGAACCCTAGTGCCAGAGTTTTTCAACCGCTTTCTACAAGTACCAGGCTTCTGACATGGTTGTGTTACAAACGAAATCACAAAAAATGGGTTTTTCTTAGAAAAACATCCTACATACTTAACAAAAATGTATCCTATTGTTTTTGCTCACAGGTGGCCCCATAGTGAAAGCTGTTCATAATCATGAGTAGAAACACCCTAAAAATTTAATGTACTGCCTACAAAATAACCCAACCAGTATAACTATAAATAAAAAACCTAAACTAAAAATAAAACAAATGTTCTAAAATCAATCGTTTATTTCATCAGGCTCTCATAAGCTACCTACATTTAGAGTTTCATTTTAAATACAATAAAATAATTAACATAATAACTATTTCTTCAAACCAAATTTCACGTTATCTGATTTATTTATGAGGAGGGGTGAAAGTATTATGGAAATTGCTATGGTAATATTTCGTTCAATCAAATAACAGTTTTCTCATATAAATTCAACCTTCAAATTCGAATGGATCCAAAACGCCTAAGGCACAAAATGTCCAATTTTAGATGTCGCATAGGAAATGTACCAACCGGCTGAGTCAGGTTGTATGTGTTTCCTTGGGGAAAGTTGTTCAGTTTCATAGGCTGTTTCATCCCTTAACTCTTTCATCCTTAGTACTTTTCTTAACACCCTGTATATTAAGGTGATACAAACAGAACATTGGAGACAAGTATTATGAGACTCGAGAGTATTGGCGTATTACAATTTTTAGGCGACAGGCTGACAACCTGTCACTATAGTAATACACATGTTTTCTGAAACAACCTTGGAAAACAATCCTCAAAGATGTCAGACGTGGCGACAGCGACCGTATTCTCACGGCCGATAACGCTTTGCCTACCCCGCTAGGGATAAAGGCGTGAATATGTATGTATGTTATGTAGGCAAGCATTAAGCGAGGACGCGGCTTTGTTTTTAGCGACATTGTAACAATATGGACATTCTGTTGGCATAGGTATTTCGAGATGTACATTCCCTAAATGACCGTTCGAATCTGACACCTGTCAAAACCAAGTTAATACTATGAGGTCTATGAGTCTATGACATAAGGTATATTTTTCTTTGTTGTCATGTGCTTTAGTATGGGTTTGACAACTGTCAAATATAGCCTATTCGAACGGCCATACTTAATAAGCTGTAAATTTATTTCCTAGTCGCCTTTTTGCCACGCAACATTTTTTTTTATTTCTTTCCCCTACCCTCGCTTTTTGTTCAGTAGGCACATTCTGAATTATGTTACCCATTCATTATTTTATACAATACAGTCATATCTACTATTATAAAGAAGAATGCGCAGTTAAACGCAAGAATTATTTACAAAAAAATATTTTCCTTCTATGAGTAACTGTGGAGATGTATAGAAATATACAAACTGATAAAAAAAACAATAAAAATGTTGCCCAGTTAAAAAAAAGTGTCTAAAGAAATCCCATTTGTCATAGGTGGAACGAAAAAAGATCGATTTTCGCTGATAGTACTTTTATCCCTATTTTATTTCCACAAAATTCGACACTCGTTCATACATGTAGTCCATTGTGTATAAATTTATTAAATAATTAATACATTATACTAGACTCAATTCAAAGAACAATAAACAATACCTGGCACTTTCAGATAAATAAAATAAGAAAAAGAATTTCCAAGTACAGGTTATCTTATGTGGGAAAAGACGCCATTTTGATTTCATTATTACATAGTAGTGATGTAACGAATGTTCCATTTTAAGCATTCGCGAATGCGAATGCGAATGCGAATATTGGAGGCCGATATTCGCGAATGCGAATACGAATGTAAACAGGGCCGTATATCGATGGCTTAAATGTGGTCGCTGATTGGCCGCGCGAGCTGGATGTGGTTGTTTGTTACTACGCAATCGCATTTAATTTCGAAAATTGCCAAAATGATATAAACCGAACACTTGTGAACCCGTTTTAGGAAAAAAAATATCGATTCACAGGCCTACAATGGTTTTCCCCTTTAATATCTAAATGCCGTTTTCAATAGATTATGATTCACTGATTATGGGAAAAATAGTAAAAAAAAACCATCACGTCAGTTTTTTTTTAAATTCCAAGACTTAGATTTTGCTTAAAATCGCCCGGAGAGTTCAGTAAAAAAATAAATGAAAAGAAATCAACGTGTTAAATCTAAATTTTACTGCATTTAATGAATCTATTAGTATAAATAGTATAATTCCAATTCATAATGTGTTAATCACTACATAATTAGTATGAGAAATATGTCTTTGTTACGCTAAAAATGGGTAATTTTAGGCTCGTTTACTCATGGTCCTATTTTTAAGAGATAAATAGATTGTTAAGTACCTTTTTTGGAGGGGGTAAATGAAGGTGATTACAATGATTTTTAGTATAAATACCCACAACATTTTAAATATATTACAGTTGCTTTACACACTAGGCAAATTACAGTTAGACGCATTACAGTTCCTTTACACATTAAGCTGGATATGATAAAACAGTTTGTGAAAGCTTTAAATAAAGAAGGAGAAGGTTTTAAATATCTGCGTACGAATTTTCCTTCATTGTCAGATGCTAAACTGAAACAAGGAATTCTTGTTGGCCCTGATATAAGAAAATTAATGAAGGATGAAAAATTCGATGAAAAACTTTCACACATTGAGCTTGCAGGATGGAAATCTTTTAAGGAAGTTGTGGAAAATTTCTTAGGAAACAGAAAAAGCCCTGACTATAAAGACATAGTGGCCAAAATTATTACAAATTTCGGATTGATGGGCTGTTCTATGAGCATTAAACTTCATTTTCTGAATTCGCACTTTGACTACTTCCCAGAAAATTTAGGAGCCGTTGGCGAAGAACATGGTGAAATATTTCATCAGGACTTGAAGGACATGGAAAAGAGGTATTAGGGAAGATGGAATACTAGCATGTCGGCGGACTACTGTTGGCTCCTGAAGCGAGATGAGCCAAACCGAAAATTTAAGAGAAAATCGCAAAATAGAAGCTTCGCAGAAAAAAGGACAACATTTCACAACGATGAATAACACGTTTTCGAAATAAGCACTTATTTATAAAATATATTTTGATATTCATTTATTTTTTTACTAAGTACTTTCAAATAAAAATTCTTTTTTGTAAATAAGGGTATTTTTTCTTGCAATTTTCTTTCTTTGTCGATTATGAAAAATCTGGACGTGATGGCGAAAAACTAATTACATGTTCGTGATCAGCGTGTCAAATTTATCCAGAATCAGTCATCAGATCGAAAAGGGGAAGTTGTGACTTGAAATTTGTAGGCCTGTGTTATTTACGCTTAGGTAGTAAACAAACATCTACGAACCCGATTTTATGGACCTTTTACATTCGCAAAATATTCTCAAGAATTTTGCGAATACGAATGCGAATGCGAATGTTCAAAAACATGCGAATATTCGCGAATGCGAATGCGAATGCGAATATTCGTTACATCACTATTACATAGTATAAAGCAAAGTCGCTTCCCTCTGTATGTAAAACTACACAACGGATTTTGAAGTAGTTTTTTTTTCATTACATAGTGATTCAAGAAGTACGTGCTGGGAAAACTTTTTTTTTACGGGAAAACGATTAGCGGCGGTGGAACGCTGAGCAGGCTGCTATAGTTTGATTAAATTTGAGCGGTAAACTATATAAAGAAATTAAAAAATGTCTCCCGTTTTTTAACTTACACCTTACTGAAAATGACAACACCATTTTCAATTAGTGTTTTTACGCGGTTCTGAGGAATTGAGTCTACAATTAAATTAAATTTTACATATCTCATGCTCTGAAAGTAGGTCATTACTGACAAAAAACACGACCTGTAAGTTCAACTTACAGGCGAGGTTTTAAAGCTAAGCCTGTAAGTAATTTTAAATATGGAACTAGAAAAAGAACCAATAGAATCGCGACAATTAAAAAGTTAAAATCAATTTCTTCTTATTTTTAATAAGAGCTGCAACAAAATTTTTAAATTTCGAACTGGCCGCTATGAATTGTGTTGCTTGAACGCAGGAATTATATTTTTAATCTGTATTTTTATAACCTCAACAAATGAGTTTGTCGAATTATTACTCAATATTACAATAACAAAAGTAAAAATGACTAATATCCCTACGATCAGAAAAATGTCTACTTTATGTTAGGATACTTTTCTTTCATATTAATTCAATCATAGAAAAAAAACTTTAGTAGTGCAATTTGAATACCAGTCGATACAATCATCTTTTATGGAACGTTTTCTTGCATTTATCGCTTTATTTTACTCACTTTTCATTCGATATGTAAAGCAGTATACGTACCACGGATGTAACATCAATAACAACCTCGGAAAGGTACCGCCCTCGCTCCGCTCGGGCGTTAAAAAACCTCGGTTGTTATTGATTGGTTACATGCCTAAGTACGTAATCTACTATAAAAGTAAAAGCAAACTTATCCGCACCGAACGAATCAAATTTTAGAGTCGCACATTTGCTGGATTCGACCGATTCGGTTCGGGCAAATGTGCGAGGTTTCATAGGATTTCATATAAAGAATTCTAAAATTCGTTTCGTTCGGTGCGGATAAGTGTGCGTTCACCTTAAATGTCTACAATATGTATTCTAAGCGCCTTTTCAAGGCTTGAACATCCATTTTGACAAGGCAATGAAGTAGCTATATTTATTTTTATATAGGAAAGAATTGTTTGTATTTATTAAAATATGACAATAAATGACCATTTACTATTTTTGAAAAATTGTCCTCAAGATAGTTCCTTTTGTTAACACTTGGCGTTTTAATCAAACACTTTAAACGAAACAAGTGGAAAATTGGTGATGTGCATTTATTTCACTCGTTTTGTTTGTATTAACTTTGTAAACAAAAAATAATGGCAATAATCATATATTTTAACATTTCGATGCCAGCCAATCAGCCAAAGTACATAATTATAACAGAAACATGCAAAGGCGATACTAATTCAAAAAAATCATAACCCTCCTTTTTGCTTTGCCGTAGTCGGGTAAATAGAAAAGGAATTTTAGTTTTTCAACATGAACAGCCTCCTCTATGGCACTCAATTTATTTCATGAAAAGTGTATGACTGATGTACAGTAAAAAACCCTATGTTCCCAATTGTCCCCCCAAAAACTGTCACTAGTGTAAAAAAAATTTTTTAGTGATGGTCTAATCGTTTTTGGCCATCAAAACTACGCCTGTCGCTTGGTAGGGAGCAAGGGCTTACTCGGAATTAATTGATTGATTGTTCAAACAACCAGCCCAATCACGTTCTTGGGGCGAGCCCTGGGGCGAGGCTGGGCTTAGGAGTTGTTCTGGGAAGAACGGATCGGAATGAGAACAATGTGTTCCCAATCGCATTTGATGTACAATTCTTGCGACATAAGTTCAATGAAATTCTTTACATTTAAACACTGTACCACTACAATTTAATAGATAGATTATAAGCGTGTCAAATTCATGATTTTTTAAGTAATTTTTATAGTGGTACAGTGTTAAAATAGGCAGAGTAGTGTACATCAATTCGACTGGGGACAAATTGATCCCATTTGTCACTAGTAATAGATTTTATAGGGACAATTGGGAACATAGGCGAAAAACGGCCATGACTGATGCTTATTTTGCGACCGATAGTTTGATTGTGTTATAATCGGACAAATTACATTGTACCTATAAATTGCAGAAGTTATTTTTTTCATAAACCGTCAATCAGAAGGCTTTTTCCTATTATGTAGAATTCTAGCGACCCAAATATTACTTTTATATGCCTAAGCAGTTTTACATATTTTATTACAACAATTAAATTACATACATTTAATCCTACGGCCATTTTTACGTCGTATCGCCACAACTTTACGAAAATATGATATATTTTTCCTTTTTAACATTATTTATTAATTACATTTTATGAATTTATGATAAACAGTACAGTTACTAGTTTATACATAAGTATGAATGAGAACATTTAAACACATTCACTAAATTATGAATAAGTTTTTTGTCCAACAGTTTTACCTCGTGACGTTGCTGTTTGGCGAATTTTCCCGTGGAAATCATATACAGCGTGTAAGAAAATTTTCTGCAAATATTTAAGCGGGTGCACCAGCCCTTTAAACTGAACAACTTTTCCCAAGAAACATAGGTTGAAATATGAAAAAAGTTTACGACCTCTCATACAAAATTACCAACCAACAAAATCAATATGGGGGATCAAAATTTTATCATTTTTTGACCTATGTTCCTTGGGGAAAGTTGTTCAGTTTAATGGGCTGATTCACCCCTTAAACTATTTGCAGCTAATATTTTTACACCTTATATTTTCCCACGGTAAAAAAGTTGTAAAGCCATTTTCTTTCTTATTCGGTAAAGATTATAACTATGAATATTGTAAACAACCGCGATAGTTTAAAATTTAGCGTTTTCCTTTTTTACTACGTACTATTAGACCCACAATTTATTCGATTGTTTATAATAAAACGAAATCAAGGACTCTACAATTTTTTGGTCATTATAGGAGAAACACTCTTAACCTTATTTTCTTTTCACGTAATGTCTATTATCTACAATTGTTTTGTCTTTAAACCATTTAATAAAAGAAAATTGGATATTCGTAAAAATAAAAATCATTTTGAGTAGGTTTATTAAAGGGTGTCAATAAATTAATTGTGAATATTTGAATGGGATGAACCATAAAACAAACAACTAGTCTCCAAGGAACATAGGTAAAAATTTTTTGGCCTTCCGCCTTCCATACACATTGACTCTTGACAGTTGGTAAATTTTCTCACTCATTTTGTATGGGAGGTCCCATATTTTTATCCATATTCCATCCTATATTCCTTGGGGAAAGTTGTTCAGTTTCATAGACTAGTTGACAAGGTTGTTCATGGATTGGTTACATTTTTTTCAGTAGAATTTTTACACGTGTATAGATAGATATGCTAATTTTATAAGAATTTGAACACAAATTAGTTCGTAAAATATGGGCTATCTATAACTACACTATCAGAGATACATTATTTACATTTTGTATAGTCCTAAAAGTTTGCTTCGAATAATAACGTGAAAAAGTAAAATAGCTGGGATGACATTTTGACTACTATGAGCATAATATTACATTTCTTTTTATACTATTAGATGAATACTGAACCGATAAAAAAAACTTTCGCCATTTGGCAGTAAGATCATTGAAGCTACCAGAAAAAATTAGCACCGCGTGTAATCGAAAAATTAGCTTTTTTAAAAATTTTATACTTATCAATTTTTTCATAACTTTTTTTGTTTTGATTAAATAATTCCAGTCTAAAATCATGCCAGCTTATTTTAATATTTCAATGTTATATCTGAAAATACTTCAGACGGGTAGGTCACACTTTACCCATTGAAAAGAACTCCCATTAACCATTAATGGTAATAGTGGCACAACCCTTCCCACAATACCCATTTAGAATTTCGAAGCGTATATACCGGGTGTAAGGGGACAGCCCTCCGAATACTAATAGGTTGCATTAGACCATGAAACATCCAAAGTTCAGAAAAAGGCCAGAAATTTTCAACCTAATTTTCGTACGCTGAATGCACTCCTTTAGTATTCGGAGGACACTTGTATATTACTGTAATTAGTACTTTTTTTGTGGGCAGTACGTAAACTACCTTCTTATGACTACTGGGGTGACATGATGGCTACATCGCAATCGTTATACTGCACACGATCGTATGAAAAAATTGTTCCCACAATTTCCATCCGTCAATTCTTATCTTAATGGGTATAATGGGACTGGTTTGCAGAAAAAATATGGTTTACTATTACGACTGCAATGGGTAATGGGAAAAGTGGGACTTAGATAACAGTGTATAAGTTTTAAAGGGTTTGACGCATATAAACCGCGACGTAATCAGTTTTCATACAAACCATGAACAAAAGTACAAAAAGGTTTTATTTTTATTTATAAAACTTGGTCATAGTTTATATGTAAATAAATCTGATTTTTTTACTGTTTGCAGACAACAACCGATGTGGCGTAGTGGTAGTGCGACTGCCTTTGACGGGTTTCGGGTTCGATCCTCGGCGGGTCACTGACAAGTTGATATTTCTTTGTGAATTTGTTCCCTGTGTGGTTAGGACATTGCGGGCTGAACCACCCGATTGTCCACAAGAAAGATGGATCCGTGTTTCGGATGACACGTTAAGCCGTAGGTCCCGGTTGCTGTCGATGATTACTTAGACGGCGGTCGTTACACAACCATGTCAGAAGCCTGCTACTTGTAGAAGGCGGTTGAAAAATTCTGACACTAGGGTTCATCGGGTCGTTGGACGACTTGGTGTCCCACACGAAGAGAGAGAAGACTGTTTACTCTCTTGTTATCTGGTAGAGCCCGCCGCGTGGCATTAAGGCCGTCTATTGTACGATAAACAATAAAAATAAACAAGATAATAAATAAAAATAACCCTTTTATTAGTTCGTCACAGTTTATATGCAATAGCCATAAAATATTACAAAGACATATACATAATTCGCTTACATAGTGTTGCGACCAGCGTTACTGTGACTACGCGCCCGTACGTGCGTGTATGGAGCGTAGAGGTCAAGTTACGCTGGTCACCACATTATATAAGGTGTAAAAATATTAGTTGCAAATATTTTAAGGGGTGAACCAGCCCATGAAACTGAACAACTTTCCCCAAGGAACATAGGTCGAAATATGACGTAAAAATTTGGAACTCCCATATAAAATATAATGTCATATTTCGACCTATGTTCCTTGGGGAAAGTTGTTCAGTTTCATGGGCTGGTTCACCCCTTAAAATATTTGCAGTGACTTTTTTTACACCCTGTATAAGCGAATGAGCTATAAGTAAAGATGTTTAAATTACGTGTTATCATATAATTTATACCTCAGGGTGGTATTTAGAAGTGGTGGTGTGTTGGGGGGTATCAAGGGGGGTCCAGGGACGAACTCAGGGAGCGCAGTCGCTCCAGGCCCGCCAGCAGGTCTCTGTAAAGAAGAGAATTATATTAATCTTCTGTGGGCTTAAAAAAATGGGGTGATGTTATTCTAGTTTGACAGCGCACAACACAAAATACATACAAACATACACATATCATGCCTTTATCTCTTGCGAGGTAGACAGTGTTAACGGCCGTAAAAATACGGTACTCTCGCCACGTCTGACCAAATACAAAAACGGCATCAAAATACGTCGCGTACTTTTGGAGGTAGCGGTGTCTATGATAGTGAAACGCAAAAGAAAACTTTTTTTTTAAATATTCAAGTGCCCATTGTTTTTTACACGTAAACCGATAAATTGTTCTAATAGTAACATTTCCATCAAAGAATTTTTAATAAATGCTAACCTGAGATTAGTTTCTGCGACGTTGGTGGCGTGTCGTAGGTCGGTGGCCGCGTTGCTTTGAGTGTTTCGGAGAGCACGCGCCTGCGCTTGAGACGTTGCTAGATCCTCCTGCGAATAATATTAACATTTTGTTGAACTACTTTGTATTTTGATTTAATATTACCACTGGAACAGTCACAACAGTCCTCTGCTGGACATGGGCCTCCCCCATTTGGGGGGTATATGCACTCACCACAATTGGCAGGCGGACTGGCGAGCGCAGTGCAACAGGGAACGCGTTGCTGCCCATTCCCTGGGTTTACGACTAGTCGACAACCAAGTGCAGAAATGTAGTGATGCTATTCTAAGCTGGCACCACACGGCACGTTGGAATAAAACTTGGTAAATTCTTATGTCACAGGCCGGATTCGAACTTGCAACATTTGCTTTTAGTAATATTATAGCAACTTGGCGGTTGAAAACCTCTAGACACCATGGTTCATCGGGTTGTTGGACGACTCTATGTCCCACACGAAAAGAAGAAGTACTAGCAACCTTTTTATTTATCTTTGTGGGTATAATTTATGCCACATACCTTCAATTTTTTAATTTCTTTTCTAAGTTTCGCTACAGTCAGCTCTGCCTCTGTCGCTCGACTCTGAAACGATACAAATAAACTGTGGATAAAAGTTTTCCTTATGAAAGACTGCAAGTAATAAGTTTTATACAACAGCTACATAGAAAATGCCCTATAGCTTAATGAAACGTAGAGAGGAACGTGAGTCATTGTTCACGTTTCAAATTAGCGGAAAGAAATAATGCATACAAATCACTTTCCTCCCCAGGGAAGATAAGATGCAACTGTCAAAGTTACGTAAAACGGAACGTAAATTTAATATACATATTTTTGCAGGCAAAATGGAAAACACATTGCTGTTGCTATGTATGATATTATAAAAGAAAATGCGCGAATTTAAATTGAAGCTTCCATGTCATTTTTGAACAGATAATGAAACGATCTGTAAATGGCGGCCGATTGTCGTGCTTTCTCTCTCCCACTGAGGCTCTTACTTACACCAGGCGTTCCAAGCTTTCTCCCTCACACTTAGGTAACCGCCGCCATTTATAAATCGTTTCTTTATCTGATGATGTTATACCTTAGCATCATGCAAACTGTTCTCCACAGTGCTGGCGGCCGCATCTAACTGCCCAGCGTACTCCCTGTCGCAATGCCTTGCCTCGGCGAGGCGCGCGCGCGCAGCTGCCTCCCCCGCGCGCGCAGCCGCCACCTCCGCGCGCAGCAAGGACTCTGCCTCGCGAGCGGTGGATAGCTCGCCTTCAAGACGCGAGCGGCGGCTGCGTTCCGCGAATAGTTCTGATCTGTTGAATGGTTAGACAGTTTTTTTGTGAATTCGCTTTTCGTGTGGGACACCGGGTTGTAACCCTGGTGTCAGAATTTTTCAACCGCCTTCTAACAAGCAGCAGGTTTCTGACATGGTTGTGTAACGACCGCCGTCTAAGTGATCATAGACAGCAACCGGGACCGACGGCTTAACGAGCCATCCGAAACACTGAACCATCTTACGGACAATCGGGTGGTTCAATAAATGTTGAATGGTTGTTAAATGTGTCGGTTTTTTTTGTGAATAGGTCTATCTCTTTCGCCCTGGTGTGGACGTGTTTCCCGTGAAGTAGCGGATGCTCAATTGCCCTTATTCGGGCGAAAAACATCGGTGAGCATCTACGGCTGCTCGCCCGTTGTAGACGCAGATAATAGCGCATATTGAAGACAAAGCATACAGCCCACAGCATTTAGCTAGATAATGAACTCTCATAAGCATGACATACACACAAATAACGCTCATATCATTGGCGGGGTAGGCAGAGCGTTAACGACCAATAATAGTTTACCTAAAGAATAAGATCACGGAAATATTATCTTGCCGTGTGATGCTGGCTTAGAATAGCATCACCCCAAATCCTTCCCGCGGGTGTAGTAAGAGGCGACTAAGGGACTCGTGAGTATTGGTGTATTACAATTTTTAGGCAACAGACTGACAACCTGTCACTATAGTGATACACATGTTTTTTGATACAACCTTAGAAAAGAATTCTCAAAGATGTCAGACGTGGCGATAGCGACCGTATTCTTACGGCTGTTAACGCTCTGCCTACCCCGCAAGGGATAAAGGCGTGATGTATGTATGTAATATTATCTTAACCATGATCCAAATGCTGCCTTACCTTGTTCTCTCCAGCTCTGATATGATTTGTTGCAACTGCTCATCCTGGTGCTCTGGTTCTGGCGACGTCCGTCCCGGGTGCACCGGCAGGAAGTCTGGCAGTCGCATCGATTCTGCTCCTGAAACAGACATCAATTTATTGAAAACAAAGCTATCTTAGTAATGGTAAAACGGGCTACATTTCGCAACTCGACGTCTGCTTGCGCCTATTTTGCGTGCAG